>VZTD01004011.1:1522838-1568229 GCA_013397725.1 Rhagologus leucostigma
AGAGACTGCGGGAGCTGGGCCTGTTTAGTCTAGGGACGAGAAGACTGAGAGGGGATCTCATTAACGCACATAAATATCTCAAGGGTGGGTGCCAAGAAGACGGTGCCAGACTGTTTCCTCTGGTGCCCGGCGACAGGGCGAGGAGCAGTGGCCGTAAACTAAAACACATGAAGTTTCACCAAAACAGGAGGAAGAAGTTCTTTACACTGAGTGTGACAGAGCGCTGGAACAGGCTGTCCAGGGAGATCCGTGGACTCTCCCTCTCTGGAGACATAGAAACCCCACCTGGACACATTCCTGCCCTATTATTTGCAGCTAGTAACCTGCTCCAGGTGACCGTGCCTTGGCAGGGGGGTTGGACTAGAGGATCTTCGTGAAATCATCCTGTGCACCCCGTAAGACAGGGCCCCATGTACAGAGTTTCATGTAAAAGCAAAAGGAAAGGTAAAAGACAGGCCTGGTCAAGGAAGCTGCAGGAACCAGATTCGGTGGAGGTCACAGAACAAAAGCAGGTCCATAAATTTGGGAGACAAGTTGCACCTGCAGCTTTTTTCAAAGTAAAGTGTTTTCCACGTTTTAAAGGTTTAACAACGCTGGAAACTGAGGTACTCCGAGATTATGGAGAGCAGAGTCTGTTGAGTGAACCTGGCAGCCAAATCTGAGTCACAGCCAAGGAAGCATAAAGGCAGGGGAGAGAACAGGTCAGCTCGACCTGCTGAAGCTAACTGGGCTGGAGAGGACTTCCCAGGTGCAAGGCAGATCCCTAGGTTGGAGTAGGAGTGACAGGATGGGAACTGAACTGAAGCACAGGCAGCAGCTCACTGCAGAAAACCTTCCTTCTGAGATAAGTTCCAGAAGGATGAGGGATCCCATCTAGAGGTGTAAATACACAGAGACAGTGAGAGAGAAAGCATCTAGGCATGTGTCCTGCAGGTAGACAGAGCAGACACACAGCCGAGAGTGGCTTCTACTACCACAAGTGCTGCCAGTGCCCCTGAGTGGGGTGCCCTTGGTCCCTGTCACAGCACCTGGAATCTGAGTAATGCAGGATTGATAACAGCAATACCAGGCATTTAGGTTTGTTATCAGGCTTATACTTTGCTTTACATGTTTTGAATTTGTGGGCTGTGGAAAAAGAAGCCCAAGTCCAACTGGACATGTTGAATTAATAAAGGTTAGTACTCAGCTTCTGGTCTGAGTGTGGTTTACTGTGAAAATTAAGCCCTCAAGAAAGGTTACTTTGGGAGGTTTCCAGGGAAGGAAAGCAGCTGAGGTAACAAAAAATACTTTGGCAGTCAATATAGTGGCACAGGTGTGGGTGTGTTAAAAAATCCAGATTATTGAACACTTAGGGCCAATCAAGTTAGTTGAAGTTAACTGCTCAAGGTAAAGGAGACCTTCACAAGATTAACTTATCTTCTCCGATCACTCTGTATGTCCTCACAACCAAGCTATGAATCCCACCTTGCTGGTTGTTATTGTATACCATATCAGAGATGTTGGCCTTTCCCACCTCTCCACCCAGCTAAACTCTTCCATCAACTTATTTTGCTTCCTCCTCTCGGTTTTCTACAACGAGGACCTGTGACAATGCCGTGCAGCAGACAGCTGGGCCCTGCTTAGTAATCTTGCACTAATGAAAAGCAGAATAAAGTGAGAAACTGCCATGAGGTGATAAAACCCAAAAAGCCGGTGTGGGACAGAAATGGCAAAGAGAGGACACATACAAAAAGAGCTGTATTATCAGTGATACTACCAGGCACTCCAGTCAGTACAGCAACTAAACCAAACATTTTGTGTTGTTAGAACAGGATCAACATGCTTCAACTGGTCTGCTGGCCATTTCGACTGTCTTCTAGTTTTGATCTGGTAAGTAAAGTATGTTCAAATATGTTCATGTCTTCACTTGTTAAATTGCTTTTATACACAGTCTGGAAAACAAAGATCAGTCCATGAAGAATTTTGTTCTTCAGTCTTTTTGCCCTTTGCTTCACTCTTCTCTGCCAACTGCTATTTTTTTCCTTTGCTTTAAAAGATTGAGCAGAAGCTTCCAAATTCTTTATAAAATGTTTCTTTGTGTTTAGCTTATTGGAAGAAAGTGACATTTCTGTAGGTTTTTTAGTTTATGATGACCTTTCCAAATTCTAAAGCATCTGTGTCTAAACCGTGATGAAGTTTTGTATTTCTACAATTTTGTGCTTGTTTTGACTTCCTCACTTTTTACCAAAGTCTAATAGTAATTTTTCATCCTTTGGTTCTGTCATACTGGGTAATATGCATATCTCTGTAAGTTTGCCAGTGATTTTCCACACTGCAGTGGTGTTACTCTGTAGCTGAACAACATTAAATATAGAACTGTATTGAATTAGTTGGGGTTTGGGAACCTATGCTACACTGTATAGATTTTGCATCTATTAGTGTTTTATCACAGATGCCCAGAACCCTCTCTGAAGTGTCCTGAGCTGAAACCTAGAGGTTTTCACAAGAACCAGGAATTTCTTGTACTCACTGCCTCGACTTTGATCAATTACTAATGTAACTGGGAACTTGAGGTCCAAAAGTGCTTGATCATCAGTACTAAAGTCACTGCATTTCCACAAGCCAACATTTCTGGAAAGCTATTAGGGCAGTTCACATTTTTCAAAGGTACACAAAGTAAGTCTTGTAGAAGTACAGATCCATATCAATGTACTATTTCTTTCTCCTTGAAACTGCAGTGATCCTTTCTAGCATCACAATTTGGGCATACACTCTGGATTCATTATTTGCAAAGCCTCTTCTTCAGTTTTCTCCCCAAAACTGTCCAGTCTTTCCAGGTTCCATGGAAAGTCCAACATAGCTTGAAATAACATTCATATTCTCTTGGGCTCAATGGTGACTCGGGTCCCGAGAGCACATTCTTTATGACATCTAGTCTCTGGTGTAACTAGGCTCACTAGTGGCTCCTGTGACTGTCTTTGTTTCTCCCCCTGTCGCTCCAAACATAGCTTCTCTGGAAAAGTCTTTACCCTCAGCCAAGCTTTGCCACAAATCTTTGGTCTTTGGCCCATTGCCCTGCTCTCTATATTCTCCTCCCTGTATTGCTGGATGTATGTAAACATACATTTTACTATTATTTCTATCAAAATAATAATCACAAATCAACCTTTGCAATTTAGCTCCCATTTTGTTCCAAGCAACCCTTACCCTATAACTTTATGAGGAAGACTGGCCTTGTTCATCATTGATGTGGCTACAGCAGGATGATTAATACTGTCCTAATCTCATTCTCCTCCTTCCATTTTCAATCAAGGTGAGAACACAATCTTCTCCTAATTCAGGCCTATATCCCACGCAAGGTCTTCTGCTCTGAATTCTCCTTACGTCCTCACATCCAAGTTCTGACTCACACCTTGCTGAGTTTTTTCTGTGTAACCTATCAAAGATATGAACTTTCTGATCCATCACCTCGGCCAAACTATTCCACCTAGGCATTGTCGTGCTTCCTTGTCTCTAGTTCTCAAAAAGGCAGTATTGCACTTTTCATGTCCATTCAGAGTGCTTCTGGAAAGGCATTTTCTTTGTGAGTGATTGCCCTTGCTGTGTCACTTCAAGCTTTGCATCTTTCCAATCTTTTCTGACATGCCTTCCCCCTCTCCTAGCATTTCTGATTCACTAAGACACCAGCTCCTCCTACACCCAGTTGGCCCATAATATCAGCCTCCAGCACCTATTTATTAATGTTTCAAGTACTTCCATGCTTTCTTCTGTGCTTCCCTAAGGCATGAAAGGACTTGCACATCAAAAAGAAATTTGGGAGCCATGAAAGTGTATTAGACTACACCAGAAAATTTGCAGCTATGAAAACTGAGCTTACTCATGGCAGCTTCTCTACAGAGACACAAAATGGGCATAAATATCAGATTGTAAAGGAAAATGTGGTATCTATGAGTGTGTATTTGGATCAGCAGCAGCAAAGCCATTCTTTGGCTTAGAAGTGAAAATAAGTTTTCCAGGGATGGTCAGAAAAGAGAGCCAAGAGCTGCACAACTTCAAGACCTTGAAACCAAATAGTTGCCTGTCGTGTGCACTGGGAAGACCATTCCTGAATTATTGCAGCTTGCTAAATGCATGGAAGAGATTGTGTAACAAATTAAATATATGATCTGCTTAGTGGTCTAGTTTTGCATATGGTGGGACTTGATGGCTTAGGTTGTCCCCGGAAACAAAACCCAAGCTGATCATTCAAATGGACACAAATCTCACACATTTGATGTTCGACATCCTAGCACAATCTGCTTTGAAAGAAAAACAGGATTTATGCCCCATTTGTGCAATCCTAAAAATAGAATTGCTAAGACATCATTACAATAATAGAGATGAGAAATTTCTAAGTAAATAAATTATAGCTTCCCATTGCCAGAAGTTTATTACAGAAATGAATCAAGATAAAGATTTTCAACATTATAAAAAACAAGTCAGAGTCCTCTTTGAAACATAATTAGAAAAACCTGTCACCCACTGCCACAGGCATACTGAGCTGGACAACGTTTAACAGTGGCAGATCAATCAATGTTTGAAAGGGTCGTGTTTTTCTTAAAATTCCATCCCTAGTCTGGTGAGCACTACAGGGGAGCGTGAAAATCAAGTTCATATTTCATAGTGAAGCGTTCTTCCATTCTGGAGAGGGCAGATTAAAATTTGGCTGGAAAAGAGAGAGATTTGCTCCCTTGCAGCTGTATTTTGGAATATCTGCATGTCCCCTGTTCCTCTCTGCAGGTCTTCATGCCTGTCTCAATGAGCATCCCTGCAGGCATATGGGCCCAACTGCACTGATTACTTTGCAGAACTGGGGGTTAGAAATTACAAAGCCACATGCTTTATAATTGCAAACTCACTAACTTATCCCAGTCTCGTTCAACGATCTTCTCCTTCCCAGCAGGGCCCATCTGTCACCATTTCACTAACTCCATGTTTTAATGAAATCCAGTTTCACTCTTTGCTTTCAAGTGTTTTTATTCTATATCTGTACATTGAAAGAAAAAAAAGTGTTTTCTATTAAAAGATAGTCATTCATAAATATGTGGAAAACTGAAGGACCCTGCATATATTGCCATTTAATATTTTTTCATTGCATTATTGATAGTTTTGCATTATCTTCATTCAAAACTCTAAAAGAGCAATTAAAAGATGTTTTGCTTTAGAAAGAGAAAAAACATGAAGGAAAGGTGGACATTCAAGTACAAACTGCCTTAGAACTACAACAAGCTGATAAGCAAGTCCTTTGGAAGCCTCATCTTTGGGTAAAATGTTCTCATTCAGCTCATGCTACGGAATGAGATTTGGAGCATGAACAGTCAGTGAAGAATTCTGCTGTTACAGGAGAATGTACCACTTGATGTAAAAATAACAGCGTCAGCTCTCACATTGTTACCTCCCTTCATTAGCCCAGCCACAGATCTGGAAGGAAGAAAGGCTCTACGCAAACTGCAGCTCTTGCAGGCTTTACCTATATTACCTTTATACCTGGGATGTCCTAGGCTGACTCAAGCCTGAGGGTGGAGCTGCAGGCATCAAGACAAATTGGTCAGATGCAGTAGCTGTCAGTTCACAGGATACACCATGAAGTTCATGTACCAATGCTCCTTTGTTCCAAATGAATCAAAAAAGCCAGATCAGGAGCACTATCATCAGCTGCAGTGAGCAAATGCATGACTTTGTTGCGTGGATGCAATGCTCAGCCAACAAATGTCTGTCAGACTGTTGTCTAGCCTGCATTTATCTGGCTGGCTGCAGAGTGATGTGCAGCTGGGAAAGCTGCAGTGCTGTGTCCCAAGGACTGTGCTCATCCTTGCTTCCCTGTGAAGCCATCAGGGTGCCTATCGGGACTGGGAACAGTAAGAAGGGATTTTTCCATCCACCTCTGTGCAGCTTGAAAGTCAAGCCAGTGGAAATGCTTTCCATGGAAGACTTACCCACCCAAACACAAGGCTTCCACTTGATTTGTTAGTCTGCCCATTACACTTTTCAGTAATCCTCCCCCTCATTTATCTAACATTTTCTCCCTCTCCCCCATCATTCCCTCCAAGCCATCGAAAGCCACCCAGCCCTCAGGTGGCTGCTGTTCTTCCTACCCACCATCTCTGAGCTGAGCTTGTGCTTAGGTCTGTAATTACACATATCCAAACATCAGGCTAGCACTGCAGGGCTTCCCTGCAGAAGCTGCAGTGGAAATGTATCCAGCAAAGGCCCTACACTGCATCTCCAAAGTGCCTCTAGTTAGGAGCTAGGATATGCCTTATGCACCTTCTAATACCCTCCCCCCTTCCACTGCATGAAGTTTTCTAGCCACAAATCCCACAGGATCCCTGCCTGTATTCCAGCTGTGCCATGTGAGGCTGAGTGGCCTCCCACTGCTGGTCTGGGATTTCCCAGATGCCTGTAGGTGTGGGTGAGTAGTAAGCCTGAGTTTTTGATCATGCTGCATTTATTAAGGTATGAATCAAAGTTGTGTATACACAACGAACCCAGAATTTGCTTAAAATGCTGTTCAGCCTCCACTAGCTGAGTAGCAGATGGAAAGTAATTGAGTCCAGTGCATTCTCATGGCACGGGCTCTATTTGACAGCAACTGTGTGAGGTGTGTGTTTGAAACCACCCTGACTTCCAGATACACAGCCCCCCCAGCTGGAACAACTATGCGGGAGACTTGCAGCTACTTGGATCTACTAGATACACTTAGAAATCTTCCTCTTCCCGTGAGTTTGAAATTCTGAATACCGAAATAGAGATTCTCTGGTGAAATCTAGGCATGGGACAACAGGGGAAGAAAAAAGGTACTTCTGTGCCTGCTTCTACTGGTTGTGATGACCAGAGTTGCTGCTATTGATAAAAATGCCCAGAGACAGGAGACTGGGAACTTCTCTCTACTGTATCTGTGATTATACACCTTCACCATCATTATACATTCTCTTCTTTTCCCTTTGAGAAACACCCACACGAGAGCACACACTCTGAAAACTAAGAACACGGAGCTGTCTCCCGTCAGGAGGAATGAAGCCAACTTCGTCCCTTCTCTCAAGCATGAATAAAAATCTGCTGATCTTACCTGAACATCTTCAGAGCTTTACATTTAGTCCTTTCATGCCTCAGAGAGCCTATCCAGCCTCCCCATAAATGCTGCCATGGAAGTTTATGTTCCATCCAATAGTTAAATAACTGCTGACAGGTTTTGTGTTGTATCATCGCTAGAATTTCATATACTTCTTCATAGACAGAGGCCGAGTCAAAAGCCAGAATAAAAGATAGCAGCATGAATGCTGTGCTTCCTGTTTGTGGTTTTGTTACCTAAAATTTGTATGTAATGGAACTTCAGTGCATTGGAGTCCTTAAAATGGAAATCACAAGTCCCAGTAAACGTAGGGAAAAGATTAAGACAGTGGAAGATGTTGCCAGGACCTGCAGTTGAGTCACAACAACTCCATGCAACACTACAGTCTTGGGCAAGAGTGGCTGGAAAGCTACCTGGCAGAGAAGGATCTGGAGGTTCTGGTAGACTGAACATGAGCCAGTGTGTACTCAGATAGCCAAGAAGGCCAATGGCACCTGGCCTGTATCAGCAATAGTGTGGCCAGCAGGACCAGGGCGGTGACTGTCCCCCTGTACTCAGCACTGGTGAGGCCACACCTCGAGTGCTGTGTTCAGTTCTGGGCGCCTCACTACAAGAAGGACATTGAGGTGCTGGAGCGAGTCCAGAGAAGGGCAACAGAGCTGGTGAAGGATCTGCAGCACAGGTCTGGTGAGAAATGGCTGAGGGAGCTGGGGGTGTTTAGCCTGGAGAAGAGGAGGGTCAGGGAGGATTTTATCAGTCTCAACAACTCCCTGAAAGGAGGGTGTAGCCAGCTGGAAGTCTGTCTCATCTCCCAAGTAACAAGCAGCAGGACAAGAGAAAATGGCCTCAAGTTCCTGGGGAGGTTTGGATTATATATTAGGGAAGATTCCTTCACGGAAAAGGTGATCAGGCATTGGAAGAGACTGCCCAGGAAAGGGGCTGAGTCACTATCCCTGGAAGTATTTAAAAGACATGTAGATGTGGCACTTAGGGACATGGTTTAATGCTGGGTTTGACGGTGTCAGGTTTACAGTTGGACTTAATGATCTTAAGGGTCTTTCCCAACCTGAATGACTCTATAACTCCAAGATGTTGGATGAAAATCACTAACCTTGGTACAGGAAAATCACAATAAAAGCAGAGTTTCAATGTCTCTGGGGTGGCACTGTGCAAATAACACTGCAGCTTTAAAAATTATGAGATGCTGATGAAATCTTGAAAAAGATTAGATTCAACCAGCACTTTCTGTTGTACATGAAAATTATTTAGGTTAATAATGAGATGACTGTTAAAGGAATGCTGCTGGTTTGGGGGTATTGGTAGCCTTTTGTGTAGGGAGATAAGGGAGAACATTGTTTTGAAATGCCAATGCAAATGTAGGAAGAACATTGTGTCCATAGGAAGAAATGTCCATTTTCTCAGAGACAGTTCTGAATGAGAGCAAGTAGGATTTTCTCCCCAACCTAAAGAATTTTGTATGGGTTTTTTGGTTTTTGGGTTGGTGTTTTTGGTTTGGTTTGGTTTGAGGTTTTGGGGTTTTTTTGTTTGGGTTTTTTTTTGTTGTTGTTGGTTGGTTTGGTTTTTTGGAGTTTTTTGGGTTTTTTTGGTTGGTTTAAGCAGAACTATTCATTAATGATGAGAAACTTGTGATTCATTAAAAAAAGGAATATTTGAGTGACAACTGAATCAAAATCCCAAAGGTCTTTAAAAGGCACGGATTACATGATACTAAGCAACCCATTTTAAACTATTGCAGTAAAGACTAAGAAAACAAAAAAGCAAAGTAAATAAACATGCCAAACAATGTCAGCTAAACAGCAGCTGGCAGATATAATAGAAAATGTCGAAATACCAGCGGTTGTAGTGATAAGCCCAACTCGTTCACAAAGATGTACATACAAGGCAGGAAAATATTTGGGTTAAAGATGGAATGACTGGGAATAAGGTCCTTGTAAGCAGGATAAAGGAGACATGTGCAATTTCTGAGAATACCTAATAAAACCAGGCACAGAAGTTTCATATTCTAACATATAGAGCAGACAGAACACCGTCAAGGAAAGCGAAAGCAGAAATAGCAATAACGGAAACAAAATTATTATATACATGGAACAAGCTTGAAATGTCAAAGAGTAAAATGCCACACTGGGGGAGAAATTCCGGAACTGAGTATCTGGGCAGCATCAATTCAAAGAAAAGGCAGACCGGTGAGATAAGGGCACAGGGGTATACCCAGGCAACCAGAGAGTTTCCATCAGAATCTCAGGGGGAGCACATGTGTTTGGCCTTAACAAGGTGTATGTAACTACAGAAAATCAGCTTCCTTAACAAACCTGACCCAGATCTGAGCAAGCCGGTTGCATCACACTGAGCTGTATTCGCAGGAAAGAGATGTCTCCCAGAGACAAAATAATATTTATAGAAGGCCTTGGAGATCACTGTAACTTGCAGATTTTTTACAGTACTAAAGTCTTGTTCTTCTCGTGTGTTTGATAGACGCTGCCTCACGAAACTCTTTCGTAGCGTGCTCTGCAGCTGTGACATTTCTGTGCAGACACAAGGACCTGACTAGATATTGCCAGGCCTGGTTTCTACCTCCTGCTTGCTCCTGCTTTGCCTGCTTTTGCATAGAGGAGCAATTCTGGCAGAAATCCTGTGGCTAAACTGACACGCTTCCCAGCCCATCATTGTCACATCATCAGGTCTGTCAGCTTCTCAATTTATCAGCAACATTTTTATGAGTTTATGACATACCATACCCACATTTTCTGCCTCCTTTGTGCTATATTTGACTCAGCCTGGGTTGCACCTACATCTCAGTGTGCAAGGATGTTCCAGAAATTCATTCTTCAGTGATTAAAATCTTCTAGCATCTGTTTTAAATTTGCTTGGGCTAATTTATAGCCATTCATTTTTGCTCAAATGCTACTGTTAAAGTACCAGCATTCAGGTTTTATGATTTCTTTTTATGAAGAGCTTGAAATTTAGTTTTGGCTGAATTTTTCTCATGGCAGAGATTCAGAGATTGTTCATGGATATCCCATAATAAATAATGCAAATGTCTGAAACATTTAGTGTACATCCGTGCCTGCAATGGTTCTGTTTATGCTATTTCACATTTTTTTCATGTCTATTTATCTAATTACCAACAGGTAGAAGAAATGTACTGTTTACATTAGACAGAAGGCCTTTAAGTATGGCTTATAGCACTAAATTTCATGTACAGCTAATGACAGCACATAAATCTTGGATGTTCTCTGTCATCAGCTACACTTCATATCCCTCACAGACATTATTTAACAATTGAAATGTATTAGGAAACTAATTTGATGCCCTTTAAAAATAATTTTAAGGTACACAAGTACAAAATAGTCTTGGCATGGACCCTGGGAAGCAAAGGAATGAAAAGTTTGGGCAAATAACCTGCTTCCACCTTCCACACCTCTCCCAAAGGCATGTGCATTGTGAAAATTGCCTTCTGAATCAGCAGCTCGGCTTCTCATCTGCATTTGCCTGGGGAACCCCCTTACCTGTGACACCAGCACACTCCACCCGCATGACACAGCACCAAAAAGCCACACAGGCATGCACAGACAATTCTTTAGTCCCACTCCCCTTTTTGTCAGCTTGTTCTTTCTTTAGAAATGTGCTGGCACTGCTGCACTCCTTCCTCCCTGACATGAGGTATGATTAATGACAGTTCTTAAAAACTACAAATTCCTTTTTTGTCAGCATGGCCAACAACTGGAGTTTCGCATGCTAGCAGCTTCATCAGTCTTCAAGCAGGAAACAAATCATGAGACATTCGCCACAGGTCAGAATAAATGTTCCACTGTGGTACTTCTTTATCATTACTGAAAGAGAAATGCATCTAAGAAGAAAGCACCCAAGATTCATTCTGAAAAATCCTTCAAAAATTCCCTTTAGTCTGCCTCTGCTCAGTGCTCATGGACACACATTGTGGGAAGCAGAGAAATATGTGCCTACACTGAGCCTCTTTTCTGGAAAAAAAAAAAGAAACTAGTTGAAAAATTGAGGCTAAACAGAAGATACATCATCTAAAATGTAGTTTTATTGAATCAGTAATGCTCATTTTGGTTAGGATGCATAAGGGTTTAAATTCAAATCTCTTGTTTACAATTGCCCATAATTACCTTCTGACAAAAATTTCCCATGCCTGGTTTATTCAGCTGCTGAATTTTCTTCTGTTAAGTTTAAGCAAAACAAAATTCAGCCATTCTCATCAGGAAAGCAGGGGGAACTCCTGTTGTGTTACAATCTTATCTCCAAACCGTTCCCAACTTGAACAATGAATTGAAAAAGAAAAGTTCTGACTAAATTAGGTAAGGAGACTTTGAAAATATCTTTCTGGGGCATTCCTGCCACAGTCAGAGAAAAATCAAGTTGGCTTTCCCGCCCCAGAAGAGCCAGTCCATGGCTATCAGACCCTCTGACCTGATTTGCACCAAGTTCCTCTGAGCTGTTTGTCCACATGCATGGACTATCAACCAGAGTCTTCCACTCATTTGCTGAGAAAGTGGGCATTTTCTTTCAAAATCATCTGGGGAAGAAGCTGTGGTCCATTTACCTATGGTTTTGTGCCAGAGTTATCACAGTGAGAGTCCTTGGACTCCTCACAGTTGGATCTGCCCCACAGCACAGCCCGGTAGAGCACAGACCCAGCCACCAGTGTGTGCCCAGCCACAGCGTGGCTGCCCAGAAGCAGTTGCAAAGGAACCCACAGCTCGCAGCACTGATGAGCCCTCTGCCAGCTGATGCTCACTTCCGGGGAGCGAAGCGCGATTGCTCAGCCACGGCTTCTGCTTTGCAAATAGTTACTGGGAGCCCTCGTTCAGCCAGTTATTAGCCCAGTTTATGTGGTCTCCCTTCTCATTGCACGGTGCAAAGTTTTGATCAGTGGAATGAGGCACTAAATCCACTGCCTTATAAACATCTGCCTATTGTGTATCAACGGGTTGCCTCTATCGGTGTATCTTGCTGTCTCCCCAGCACAAGTGTTTGATCTGACTCATTTCCCTAAAAACATGCTAACTGACATTAATTATAATCATACCCCTCAGGTCTTTCTCAGCTAATCCCTTAACCGCTTTTCCCTTATTTTACCGTGACTGAATCAGGCTAACTAAGTTATAATTAGCAGTATCATCCTCATTCTCTGAATATTGACACAATATTATCGCTAAGACGTGATTTTCTGGGTTTTTTCCATCATTCCCGTATTTGTTAAAATTATCAAAGGTGCAGAAGTCAACTTGGCCAATACTTCTATAACTCACGGGAGCAAATAATCTGGGCCTGCAGGTTTATCAATGTTAGCATCTGTCACTTAGTATGCCAATAATTAGTGGGTCGGAAAGCAGTTCATTTGATACACATGTATCACACTGCTTTCATGCAAATATAGTAAGGAAATTACTATTTTGTCTTTTCTGCACCATTAGAAGCGATTTTCCCAGAGTCATCTAGCTATGGCCAAACATTTCTGGGGCTTGAGAGGGGGGTTTGTTGGGATTTTTTTATATTTATGGTCTTAACTTTATATTGCCTTTTGACTTTCCAGTCAGAGACCTTCTTCTTTGGCAGCTCTATCTTCCTGTATCAATTTCCCAAGATTTGTGACTCCTCATTCTACATTCTTCTGGCCTGTATCCAGTTTTTTCATTTGTTATAAATTGCTTCTTTATTCCTAATCGTGGCTTTCCCTGAACAACTGAAAACAGTACCAATGTTCTTTTCTTCGACGGTGACTTTTGGACAGCTAATAAATGCTCCTCAAGAGCCATAATCTTCCATGTACGTTGTTCTGCCCAGATACATTACCCAAACAGATTCTCCTTCTAACTTTCCCAAGATTTCATAAATTAAAGCTTTTGAAGCTGTCTGTGTTTGAGACTCTTGTGTGATTGGCCACGCTAAATATAATCAGGCCTTGAACACTGGTCTCTTGGTAACCACCAGCTTCCAATTCAGCAACTTTCATCTTTATTCCTTGTAGTGAAGTCCAAAATATTTATCTTATGATGGTAAGGCTTTTAAGTTATGTAAGTGACATTTTACCAACTTTTTGGGAAAAGTGGTTAGGTCACCATCCCTTTGAATGCAGAAGACAAGATTAGATCTCTTTTTAAAAGACATTCTTTGATCTAGTTCTGAAAAAAAATTATCCAGCCTCTGCACAGGGAGGGTCAGCCTAGGTGAACAGGGAGGTCCCTTCTGTCCAGAGAGTCTGAAAGTCTTTGAACAAAAATGAAACTCCATTGATGTTTAATTGGTGACTGCAAACCTTTCAGTTTTTAATTTCCCCATAACAGTGCAGATTTGAATTCTGCCCTTTACAGAAACTTGGTTAGGTGTAACTCATCAATGTAATTGCAGGTTTTCTAACCCTTCTAAGGGGTCAGCCCTTTTCATATTTCTCTTATTCTCGCCTTCCACCCTGCTGCCTCATTGTATTTTCCAGTGTTAGTTGTCACACTGGTCTACAGGCATTCAGGAATCTTCACTTTTAATTCATCTCTTGCTGCAGGTGCACAGCAATAGCATGAGAGGTATGGATGCTGAAAAAGCTTCAGCAGAGAATTTCTTTAGCTCTCTGCAGCACTTTTGTGAAAATTCTGTCTTTCCCATGCAAGTAACACAAAACAATGTTACCGTTTTATAAACTTCGTGCAGCTGCAGATTGTTTTGCAGAATTGTTATGGTTCTAACTAGGAAAACATCCAGAGATGGGTGTCTTAGAACTTGACCAGACTCCTTGAGGGGTGGATGGCAAAACCCAATTACCTTATGCCATTTCATACACTTTTGCGAACTAACATATAAAAAGCCTTTTGATAAATCATTAAAGGGGGGCTTTTGCCTTATTTCCTTGTAACCCTGCGCCTGGACTCTGTGTCGTTTCTCTACTCGTCCGTCGGGAAAACAGCGACAGAGAGGCAAAAGACACAAATTAGAACATGAAAAATTTCAATTATAGATCACCTTTTTTTGGTTTGATTTGGGTTTCTTTTTTTACCTTGAGAGTGGTCACATACTGGAAGAGAATGCCCAGAGAGGTTACAGGATGTCCTTCCCAAGAGGGGTTCAAGACTCAACTAGAAATGGTCCTGAGCAACCTGATCTAATTAGACTTACTTTGAGCAGGGAGGTTCCCCAGATGACCCCCAGAGGTCCCTTCCAACCTAAATAATTCATGGCTCTATGAGCTGTAGACCTAAAACAAGGTAATTGTATCTTCCCTCTACAGTTCTACCTCTGAAACTCTTTTTTTTCCTCTCTATCTGTCTTAATCACATCATAACCAGAGGTGTTAACATTCACATCATTAACATCTCAGCAGGTCGATGTAATTGATAATGTCAGTGAAATTAAAATGTCTTTTTATTAAGGCTGTTCCATTTCTTCAGGTCTTTTCCTTACCAGACTGGAACCCAGTCTTTATGCTTCATAAAAACAAAATCCTTGATAACATGTCTTATTTCAAGTGTTAGTATGCCAGCATGGTGAGGTACTCCAGTGCTGCTCCTGACTTTTTGTAGGATATAAATAGTACATAACAGAAATAATGCATTGGAGGAGGTGTTTGAATGGTACTACACATAAGCAGATACATCTGCCTCAATTAATGAGGTTTTGACTATGCCATTCTTGCACAATAGTGGTTTTGGTACATTGCTTCCTTCAGGCCTACATGAATGAATGCACTGGGCAAGGCAGGTGGAGCGTTATAATATATGCAGGAATTTCTGAGTTTTGAAGAGCCTGCCTTTGCAATAAAAATGTAAATCTAGAATGTATAAAAAACATCTTTGTCAATTATATAATCATTTTTTGGCGTATTCTGATGGACTAAATATTTACAGCATTACTAATAAACTCTACAGCTTTTCACTTGTGTTTGATAGGTCTGTGATGAGTTGGCAGAAGCACATTAAATCACCTTGAAGAATATTTCAAAATCCATTGGCTGTTATACATAATGCAAATTCAAGGTGAAGTACTTCAAGTTCTAGGAGTTATAGTAGTTCAAAAAGTAGAGCCTGATGATGAAGGATGACAAAGGACGGTGGGAACTGCAGTGTAGACCAGATAGAATTTTAGGAGACCATAATTGCACAAACAGTCCATTAAACCTTCTGAAGTTATATATAATTAGAAAGAGCTAGTTTTTGTATTCGTACCCTGTTAATATAGTACTCACTGACACACAGGTATATGTAGGCATCTAATGTAAGAGTCTTAAAACCTAAGGTAAGCAAGTGCCTTACACAGAACTGTATAATGTACTGTGAAGAGGCACAGGTACATATCAAGAGACAGGGATAAATATTTACCAGCAGAATTACTGTAGCTTTTATAACCTGACTGCATTTCTGAAAGGGAAAAACCCTATGCCTAAGAGCCTTTTACAAGGATGATTACCTATTAATAAACTAAGAAGCCTAAAACCAGTATTACCCGCTAAGCTAACTAAAATAAAGCAAGATAGAGCTCAAATTAAATTACAACTGCAATAAAGTGAATTAATATACTTTTAAGATATAGTATGAAGTCAACAACTGCACCTTATATGAGCACAAATGGGATTCAGATTGTGAAATTACCTCTCTGAGACTTAAGAACATATGATAATGGTAATATAACAAACATAACCTTCTTCCAGTCTCTTTGAGGCAGCTGCTAGGCTTATCAGAATTGCTGATTATTGAGCAACTTCAGCAGTTTTCCATTATTCACCCTAATTGCCCTTGTTTCACTCAAAATGACTTAAAACCCTCTCTTTCCCATTGTGGCAAGCTAATACACTACGAACACAGTTTCCAACCCTTGCAATGCAATATGATTTAAGACAGCAATTTCTACGTATTTGGATATGTACAAGTTGTCGTGCAGACACAATCACAGTTTCTAAAGGTTACAAATATTACTCACCAGTAGGGAAACTATCTATAGGCAAGTTTGCAGAGTCTTGAGCTGTCGTCTGCTTTGGACTATCCTCAGGACAGCAGTAATCTGCATCTTGTTGGTCCAAGAGGAAACTTCCTGTGCTGCTTACCCTGATGGATGGGATCCTTCTTTCTCTTCAACTGCTGAAATGTATTGAGGGATGTCACATCGTACATCTCTGAAATACGCTGTTTCCTCTCCTTTTTCTATCTCCTGTAACTTCAGGGGATTATCTTCAGTTTAGCCCCACATCAAACCTTGTAAACTGAACTCTTCTGCTAGCAGTTTGCATGTTGTCAACCTCTTTTAAAGCCATGATAGAAGGGTCTCAAAATAGGAAGGTTTCAGTATAAGGAGGAGTGCACAGCTCTTTTATCAAATCCCACGTAGGATAAGAGGTAAATTGATGATGCTGTCAGTTTCTCTCACTTCCTCTGGCTGTTTAGTTTCATTGATGATCTGATTCACCAGTATTTTCTCTGACTTCATTGATACTCCCATTGCACCTGTCAATATTTTGTACTCTCTCAATGATTTTTCAATCATTTTTGGTCCTGTTAGCAGCAAACGGTCAGGAGAATGAAGTCATTTTATTCACCTTAGCTGAAGGAAGGTCACCCTTGGCAAAAGAATTTTTGCAGGTACATTAATAAGAGATTTAGTTAAGCAAATAAAACCAGCATTAGCAGAGCATCAGATAGGAGAGGATGGAAAGACAGCTTTAAATACATAATCTTTGTTTAAAGGAGTTTATTATTTTACTGCTGCCTCCAAGTGATGGCTTCAAAGAAACTAGTCATTCTCAGTATTTGTTGAAAAAAATGCACAAAAGTGATTGAGTGATTATAAGTTGTCAGCTTACATGATTATTTCTATTTTTCAGCGATGAGTTTAATTTATTTTAAGGTATATATAAAAAACCCTTGAAAACATTTAAGAGTAAAATCTTACATATGTCCTTTGATAATATTTCTACACAGTGGACTTGCACTGCGTAAGAGGCTGCAGTAATTTTCCTCAATTTTCAGCCAGTTTTTGTTTTTTTTTTTTTTATTAGGAGGATGGCCAGATTGTTTCATGCTTGGGGAGGACTTGAATTGAAAAGGATATTCTCTCTGCTGTGGTCTCAAATGTCATAATTCTTCCAGCTGGCATAATATATAAAAAGAGCGAATAAGTATTTAGGATATATGGGACAAGAGCACTTCAGTACATCAGCATATATACAGGGTTAAGTATTTGTAAACTCATTCCCTGTATTTAAATTTCATGTATTTTATTCCCTTGCATGTTAGCATCACTTCCACATCAGAGAATCACATTTTGTTTAAACAAGTTGCAAAACCAGGCGCCATGGGAATGAAATCCTCTCTAAATGCACTGGATGCTTTAATCTCCGTCTCTCAAAATGCAGGCATTATACAGTAAATAAACTTTGCTCCCAGTTTAACTGGAACATCCGGTAAGATCCAGTTGATTAAATAAACTTAAGGACTGAAGTTTACATGTAGTTCCCTTGCCCCTTAATAGCAACTCCTTTGTCTGAATCAAAACTAAGTAGGGTGTGCCTGAGAGTTCTCATTCCTGGACAACTGTTAGGACTTGCCAAAATGGGGCCTGGGACCAGCAGAATTTTAAATCTCAGTCTTTTCTGAAGGGTAGAGGATTTTCCCGGGCACTGCTGGCCATGGCTCCTAGGAACTGCAGTAGGTACCTTCTATGAGATTTCCTTTAATCTCCAGAAGTTCTTCCCGTGCTATGAGTTGAGAAGATGTGGGACGTAGTTTTCAGCAGACATTGTTACTCACCAGTGACCGAAGACATAACAAAAAGCAGTGCAGGATCTGCCCCGGCCATGAAAGGAGAGAAAAAGTCTGTCCAGTTAGGACAAATCCACTGAAATCTCTCAGCATTTAGTATGCTTCCTGGGCTGGATTTAAAGCATCCAAACACAGACTGACAAAGATAAAAGCCCCTTTTCAGTTGTTATTTAGCCTAAATTCTAGAGGCCTCCAGGATTTCAGGTTTCCAGGTGACAAAACCTGAGATGCTTAGAGACAGTTTACTAATTCAGGCCCTACTAAAAGTCCCAGCCTTTCCTCTTGTTGTCTTGTTTGATGGACTTGGCATAGTTGATTGTCTCAGAACATATTTATTGAATGAGTCTCTGCACACAATCGGATTGCAGGTGCTTATTCCTTTGGAAATATGGTTAGAGGAATGATGTCTCTCTCTGCCTATTGGATTGGGACTATTTTTACAGTTGCCTAGTGGTTAGAGCTCTCATTCAGAGGTGGGGAGGGTGCAGGCCAATTCCCAGTCCTGCCTGTCAGATGCTGGTATGCTTCCAACTCTCACATTATGGAATAGCACTGTAGACAGCTATTCCCTGGTAGATGACAATTCTCAACCTCTCCTGAACCTGTGAATTAGAAATGGGGAATAGTGCTTTAGCTGCATGATGCAAACAGTCTCAAAGAAGAGGTCATTCCTGGTCTTCTTTTCTCAGCCCCAACCACTGCCTATGCATTTGGCATAATAATGCTTAACACAAAACTCTTAATACTGTCCTGGGAGCAGCAATATGAATCCAGAGCTCCCATATCCCACTTGAAGCACTAGTAAATGGAGGTCATTATGCTCCTTCTTTTCTGACCAAGAGACTGTGCAAAGTGAAGCTGGTTCAGAAGTGATTTGGTCCTACTGCAGGACTGCCTTTAGCCTGGTACACAAAGTAGTCCTGCAGTGTGAAAAAGTGAGTGTACTAGTTTGAAAGCAAACTAGTGAGAGACTCCAAGTCAGAAATACAATTTAACAGGAAAAATTAAATAAACACAATAGTACAAAAAAACAACCCACTGACAGAGTGAGAGTACAACCTGACCTCCTGACGGTCAGGGGGTTGGTAGCAGTCCAATTAAATGGTGGCTGCAGTCCTCCTGGAGTGGTGGTTCTGTTGAAGCAGTGATTCTGTAGAAGGGTCTGGTCTTCCTCTGGGAATTCAGTGGAAAAGGCTGCTTGTGCTGTTCCAAACCCCAGACTATATCCAGGTGGGAATGCTTGGCTCCTTCCCCCTGTGCGGAGCATCTCACAGTGGGATGGTGAGTCATAAGACAAGGCATTGTTGGGCCCATTAACAGAAGATAGTCCAGAGGGAGGAGGCAGGGAACATTGCTATTAAATTGGTTTTAATAGTTTATGAAGATGGTAATAGAATACACTGTAACCCAGGACAGTAAGTCAGACTCTTCTGATGAACCTGAGCCTCCTAAAGAAGAGAAAGGGGGTTGGTTTGTGTCTGATAGAGTTTGTGATAGAACTTCTGATAGAGTGATGCATCCTTCTTCTTAGAGGAGGTGATGAAGGCGCCTATTAGCAGAAAAAGCTTTTAGACTGGGAGTCCTGAGGGAAATCAGGTACCTATTAGCATAGAATAAGAAAGCCATATGCTAGAAAGTGGTCAGATTGAAGACGTATTTCTGCAGGCTTCTCCCATAGACTCATGTACGTGATTCCCTCCTCAGTGTGCTAATTGCCAAAATTTCCATTTGGAAGCATTGCATTCTCCCCATGAACTACTTTTAGCATCTCTTGTTTTCTGGATGTGGGCATTCAAAGCCTTAATTATAATAGTAGTCTTGCTGTAGCCAGGATAGTTTTAAATGAAGCAAGATTTGTAGAGAGACCATGTTTCCTATTAGAGCAACTCGTGCAACAGGAAAAAGAAAGCAGGCTATCAGGCATTTTTCAAGCCTTTTCAAGCTCTTCTTGTTTTTTCTGCCAATATTTGGATTAATAAAAGATATTCCTCTGTCTGCAAAACTTGCCTCATCAATTCATGGCGAAAAATGCGTCACCACCTTCCGCAGATTTTAAGATTTGTCCTGTCCAACTCGTTTTGGGAATATTCCATGCCAGGGTTCCTTTCCTTTCTCAGAGTGAATTGT
Source organism: Rhagologus leucostigma (assembly GCA_013397725.1). Taxonomy (NCBI): domain Eukaryota; kingdom Metazoa; phylum Chordata; class Aves; order Passeriformes; genus Rhagologus; species Rhagologus leucostigma. Next base: position 1,542,840 of record VZTD01004011.1, read on the forward strand.
GACTGTGGGAGCAGAAACAAGACAGTTTGGTTTCTCAATCTTTTTGTGCTTTGTACCCTAGAGCCACTTAGCAGAGGTTTTGGCCTTGGTGGTACCCAAGACTCTAGGGGGGCTTTGCCAAAACAATTTCCTAATCCTCTCTCCAGAGTCAAGATACCTCCTAGCAATACCTTGGGTACTCCCCTGTTGTTTACTGTAATGCACCTTTGTCTGGAACTCATCTTGCTTTTTGATCAGTCAGGCATCATTTCTGCATCAGCATTTAATACTCTGGGGATAATGAAGAATATTTTGCCATCCCTTACGCCTTTAACAGAAAACTCGGATCCTACATGTGGCTAAAGGGGTTCTGTCACTGCAAAATGAGTGGTTCTCTTTGCCACCAATGCCTTCACCCCAGTTTTGGGCTCCTCATGATTTCTCACCTGCCTTCCTGGTGGCTACTTCAGCCTTAGGCACTGGATCACACAGTTCCTCTGGAAGCTTTCTGGGGTTCCCAAGGAAGGCAGCACTTACTTTCAGGCCACACCATTTCCTGGGGCACTAAGATCCCTTCCTTTAGGATGCCCTTTACCTCCTTCCCAGTACAACCCAACACCAGCTTTCTAAAAAACCTCTCCACATCCTCACATGATTCAGTACACCAGATCTGCTTGCCTTTGACCATTTTATCCCATGCTTTTCCCACTCCGATAAGTACCTACAAAACATCTGCCTACCATAAGTAAAATCTTTGTAACATTAACTGGTAAGTAGTGCCTGTGCATACAAAATTAAGACTTCAGCCATCCTCACTTTGGCCCTCTGTCAGCTTGGGGCATCTGCTGAGCATGTCTGGGCTGCTCACAGCATTTGCACCCGTGCTGTGGGCAGCAGGCTTATGTCCCCAAGTGTCCCCATATGCTTCAATCTTTTGCACCTACAATCCTATCATAATGTAAGTGTATTGCAATATCACAAGCAGCTCCAGATTGCCAAACCTTTTTAACCTGCAGCCCTCATGCACAATTGCAAATTTCAGTGAGGCTCTGTGCACACCACAGCATCTTGTCCTTGCTGCTACGTATCTCCAAGGGAAAACTTTGCGGAGCTGGAATCTAGGCTACAAGGAAACATCTTTCCCAATACCCATCAGCTTTTAGGGTTGTACTGTACATACAATATTTTGTGTGACCAAGTTTCAACAAAGAACACATTTCCCCTTTCTATATATGCCAACTTGGAGATCTATTTTCAATCCTGACTTTGTATCTTTGTTACTTCTTCAATTTCAGCTTCGAGGTTTTTCTTTTAGCAACAGACAAAGAAGTGGATGAAATTCTGATGAAAATTCACTCTTAAGCATGGGCTTTCAAGTTCAGTCTGTCTTTCTGAATAATTGCTTACCTTTTATTTATGATCTACCATGAAGTGTGTTTTTCTCCCTGAGACTATTAGAGTGGTCTCAGTAACCTCTTCTTAAAAACCTTATCAGCTGCTAACTCCTAATTCTATTCTACAAAAATCCCTGCCTCTATATGGTCTTTTCATGTAGTTTTTATGTGTTTCAATTAAAGCCTGATCTAGTTTCTCTTTCCTTGCCTACGCGCTGTCTCTGTCTTGCATCAAACTTTTTAGATTCTCTTCTGATTTGGACACAATGGTTTCCTATTTCAGATGTCACCCAACAAGTTTTTAAGAGAGAATCACAAGCAATACATTGCCAACACAGCTATATGCATTAAATACCTATTATTATCAATAAAATATAGGTAAAGCTAACATATAAATGTATAGCAAAACTTTCACCATGAACTAGGAACCAAATCCCTTCTCATCAAAAGTTACCCAGGCTCATACAAAGAGCACTACCTTCTAATCCAACTGCAACCAGCCTGGCTGGTTGGTGATTTGACTTAGATGAAAACTGAACTCAATAAATTTGTATGACATTCAGTATAAATGGTGAGACTCTGCAAGCAGAAAGACAAAGAATATTTAACATTTCCAATTTGATTTCTTCCAGTGCAATGTTTAGGTCTCATCCATCATTACTTTTGGTGACATCTTAAGAGTGGGAGGAGGATACTCCATCATTTCTGAAAATCCTATGCACGTCTCCTGTTTTTCTTGTTAACTGCAAGATTAAGTTGCATGCAAGGAAAAATCTGAAGCCTGTAAATGCTCCTAGGTTTTAGATTTTTGCTGAACATGTTTGGGAAACACTTAAATTAGGTCCAATTAGTCTTCAATCAATCTAGTTGAAGAAATTATTCTTTTGGCTGCATTCACAGGAAACTGTTAAAAGTAAATTATAGTTCTCTGATTGCTACAGACTGGAAAAAAAACTTCCCCTTCTTCACTCCTAACAGCCTACTTCTCTATTTTTAATCAGAGCTGTTGAGTAGTTTGTCCTGGAAAAAAAAAAGTGCATACAGAAACTGATTTGGAATTCATTTCTAATAATAGGCAATAGATACAGACGCTTAATAGGCAAAGGATACAGGACAGATTTTTTTTTTCCCCCAGGCAGCCCCTTTTGGAATGCCATGTATAAACTGTGATTCAGACAAAAGAGACTCAGGTGTGAATATTGTTTGATCTACAACTGGCGAGAACAACTGCACTCATTAAGCTGGGCTTTTAAGAGGCTCACTGCGTGCTCATAAGCTGACTTGAAACAAATCTAAATGGATGATGAAATTACAGGTTTTACTAAGCTGGCAGAATGAAAATGAGATTACAGGAGAAATCAAATTCCATGTAAATAAACTGGCAGTACAAGAAAATGAAGTTATCAATTTATCAAAGAATTATAGATATAAATAGTCAAGCACATAATCACAACTTCTTTACTCAGTCACGTGGAAAAGTCAATGAAAACATGGCAAGAAGGGCAGCTGTGGCACAGATATGGCCTTAAATTTCTTCAATTTCCCATAAATATCATTGAATTAGTCCTGATATCACTGTTCTTACATAACAATCCATTCAGATGTATTTTTGCTGTGTCATCAGTTCTTAAATTAACTTGGTGACTTTCAGCAGTGGAGTACTGGGGAAGGACAGGCTGTTTTGTTTAATCTGATTGTAGTAACTTCAGTCTTTGCCAAAAAGCTGTATTTCATATTCTAAGACCTATTTAAGCAAAGAAAAGTGAATGGAATTTGCCAGCCATGAAAACTTCTTCAAAAAGGGTTATTTCCTTCAGGCAAAATCCAAACAAAAGTTTTTGTGAAGGCTGGGGCTCCACAGCAGCTCAGGGACACTGTGAATACCACTGACACTTGTGAGAGAATTAAATGTGCTTTGAAAGGGGAATTTCAACTTAAAAAGAGGAAGCTTCTTTTGCACAGAGAGTACTTGCTATAAGTAGCACAAACGTATTTGTGATAGGAAAGGGTGGATTTTCTGTGATCTGGGCTTTCTGCACATGGTGGAGGACAGGCACTGAGGACAGAGGAAAGGATGAACATTTCTGTTATCAAGCAAGATCCATACTGGAGTATTTTGTTGCCTCTGAGACAGGAACACTGGAGAAAGAAATAAGGCATTCCCCAGTATTGTAGTAATCCTTTTGATTGAGTGTTTTAGCCTTTTTACTTTATCTGATAATGATTTAGACAGTTACAGACACAAACCTTTGTAATGCTCCTATAAACAAGTAGGAGCACAACTTCATAAAAATCTAATTGTTATTAGTGAAGTGACTCCACAGCTGCTCTCTGTTTCATTAGAGCCACGGCTGCTATCACAGCATCTTCACACACATCCCTTACTTCCTGGAGCAAGCTGACCAGTTATAGCAGAATAAGCCAGAGCCCATCCTATGGTGGCATCAGCACAATTATTTCCTGTATTCTTGGAGCAGGATGCTTATAATCAGGACCTGGGTGAGAGGACGAAAGTGGATCTCCAGGGTGTTGTCCGATTATGCATGTTATAAGGGGCTGGTCCTAATTTACACCAGTGAATAAGAGAATCAGGTCCTTTCTTCACAGCTCAGTTCTGGTGGTTGAAGGGAGAAACCAAAACCGAAAGGCAGAATCTTTTCCTTTACCTTTGTAAAGTTAATGTGCCATAAGAAGCGCTGTGAGAAAATCAGTATGTGTCCCCAGAGTGATTTCTGCACTAGAACAGAGGCTTGGCTCATTTAACTGCGCTACTGAATATCACATCTTCATTTAATAATTGAGATTAATTTATTGCAAGAAAAGTAGCACCTGATCAGCCATCCTTCTGTTTGAAAGGCAGTATGCAGTTGGTGTCACATGCCCAGCTGATTTTGAAAGACTCTCACTGAAAATAAAGAATGTAATACCTGAGAACTAAGCATAGAATATATTGTATGGCGGCTAATCCTTGTTAGCTGTGTTTGAGTACAGCTGGGAATCAAATATGGATTAATCTTTCTGTATGCAGCACACACCTTGACACCAGAAGTGCCCTGCAAACTGCTATTTGAAGTTATGCCTGTACTGCATTGTGTAGCCGTGATGCCATTTCCAGGCAAAGTGTCCTGCACAGAGATAGGAGGCTTGGAAGAGGGACAGCCTGGGAATGGGCATTTAAATTCCGTCTTCTGTACAATGACTCTTGAAGAGTTCCCAGCAACTGGTCCGTTAATCAGCTGTCACCTCTAAATTGTGACCTGTGCGGGAATAGGGGTGTGCTCCTTGTGTTTCACTGCAAAGTCAAACAGGCTGCTGTGATTTGGTGAGAAGCGAACCCAGCAATTGCTAATTCCCAGCTGACAAGTTTGCTTCACTAGCCTTGATGCAAGTGCGAGGGCTGGGAAAGGAGGACAGACGTCACCTGTGGTGATGCAGAAGCACCTGTGCTTCCTGTGATGCAGAAGTGGTTCAACCGACTTGCCAATTCTGTGGCCGGGTGTGGCTTAAAGTGTGGAAAAATATGTCAGTCTGACCTGTCCTTTAGGTGGAACTCAAACACCACAGCTAATTCAAAAGAATGTCTAATTCTGGTTTGATGACATTCTTCCCCTCTGAATTTCCCCCGCAGTTTCACTTGCAGGGAGAACACGTTTGTGTCCTATGATTTGTGCAGTGGGACTCTGTCATTAGGCAGCCACTGTGCCTTCTTTCAGAGATACCTGTCCATAGTTGTGGATGAAGGATTCTGCTTGCAGAGGCAGTGGAATGCTCCATGATCTCTGGACCAAAGGTATTATTTAAATAATCGGTGTTTTTTAATTGTTATTAAAAGAGGAGTTTCTATATGTTAGAGCAAAGTGATCCCAGAATCATAGAGAAAGTCATGGTTCTCCTGAAGATCTTAGATATGATAAAATGATGTTGCTGAGTGAGAAGGGATACAAAATGCATTCAGAAATAAAAGATTAGGAAGGCAGAGGCTTGGGTTTTCTTCATGTAATAAAAAAATAATTAAACAGAAGCCCAGAATTTTTAAATGTAACTTGGAGTAAAAGATTTTTATAAAAGAAGGAACAATAGAAAAAGTTTTGCAACTGATTCAAACAGTGACACTTTTCTGACTGGGGAAGCACATAGGAAGCACAAGTTGCCTGAGTAATGTGTATTTTAAAATATGTCCCTTGTTGCATAGTTATATGGTTGTATGACTTAGCATTAGGGTGGAGGGCATCATAGAATCCTCTGAACTTGCCACGTTAAGGAAATTTTCTTAAGGTGTGATCTCCTTGGATAAAACTTGTGCAAATCAACCTGTATTTACAACGTGGGAGAAGGCTGGTAAATGCCTTTTCAGGATAATCTAATTTACAAGGCCCTGGGATAGCTTCCAAGTCAGCAGTGGAAAGTCTTTGTCACAGATGTCCTGCCTCCAGGAGGCTCACAGCACTGCTCATCGAGCTGCTCGGTGTTGCATAGGGCGGAAATTTTAGAAAAATTCCCCATGTTAGAAAAGTAAAAAGAGTAATTTACTAGTTCAGTGTTTAGTTTTGTTTTGAGTTCAGCATGGGGCAGGAGAGTCTTCCCATGGAATATGTGTACCTGTTGTAAGAAAATAAGCTAATTACCTGTGAGAATATGCAAGAAAGGAACATTCTGGAAGTAACTTAAGCGTAATGAAGGAACTTAAGAGTCAAAGCGCACAGATGTGACAGTGTCTTTCAAAAGATAATGACTACATCCAAAACTGAAAACAGCGGAAAAGAGAGCAAATGAAAACCCAGGCAAGCGTACCTGATACATAGCTCTTGTTTACTCCAAGACCTTCATGCTTCACTGTGCCTGCTGGGGTTTTACATGCTGGTTTCACATGCTGGATTGGGGGGAATAGGGGACAGAAAGCCAATCTCAAAATAAGTCACACAGGGCTTTCTGGAAATTGCCCTCAAAAGTAAAGGGAGTGAAGTTGCCTCTTTTTCCCAAACACTGATGTCAGATTTTTGCCGTCCAGAGGGACCTTGACATGCTTGAGAGGTGGGTCAGTGCAAACATCATTAAGTTCAACAAAGCAAATTGCAAGGTCCTACACCTCGATTGTGGCAATCCCAGGGACACCAAGAGGTTGGGCAGAGAAGTGATTAAGAGCAGCCCTGTGGAGAAGGACATGGGCATGATGGTTGATGAAAACCTCAACATGAGCAGGAAGTGTGCACTTACAGTCCAGAAAGCCAGCCATACCCTGGGCTGTATCTAAAGCAGCATGACCAGCAGACTGAAGGAGGTGATTCTCCTCCTCTACTCTCCTCTTCTCTCATGAAACCCCATCTGGAGTGCTGCGTCCAGTTCTGGTGCCCCCAATACAAGAATGACATGGAACTCTTGGAGCAAGCCCAGAGGAAGGCGAAATAGTTGGTAAGAGGACTGGTAAGAGGACCCCTCCCATAGCAACCTTCCAGTATCTGAAGGGGGCTGCAGGGAAGGGAGAGGGATCCTTCATCAGGAACTGTAGTGATAGGAAAAGAAGGAATGGGTAAAAATTGCGAGAGGGGAAATTTAGGCTGGCTATTAGGATGAAATTCTTTATTGTGAGGGTGGTGAGGCACTGGAATAAGTTGCCCAGAGAAGTTGTAGATGTCTCAGCCCTGGCAGTGTTCAAAGCCAGGTTGGATGGGCTTGGAACAACCTGGTCCAGTGGGAGACGTCCCTGCCCATTCCAGGGGGCACTGGGACTAGGTGATCTCTACGGTTCCTTCCAACCCTTAACATTCTATGATTTTATGATTCAGGGCAGGAATCCCCTGTACTGAGCCAAGTGGGAACTGCCTCATGAGTTTTCTCAGACCGGTTTGGGCCAAACCAAAGCCATCATTAATCAGGCCTGTAATGTGCGTGTGCTCATATGGTTTCTTCTCCTTTCAGTGATTGCACTGCAGAGATAGTAAATAAAGGGTTGAGTGTGACTCCTGACTGCATACTGACATAATTTCAATTAACACACTTCTCCATTTTCATCTCTGACTTCCACGCATGATTTGTAATTGTGAGTCATGAAGACACCTCCAGGAATGGCTGAAAAAGCTCCAACAGGGAAGAAAGACACACCACATATGCTAGCTTCATTTAGCAAGGGAAAATGTTTGCCTCTCCATGGACTGACCTCACGCTATTCTGGATGTCAGAGATAATTTTAAAGCCCTGGCTCTTCAAACCGCTCCCATCTCATGAGTTATCACTGGCCGTGAAAAAGTGCCACTTCCACAGATGGATGCACTCAGCCTGTGAACAGCAGAACTGCACACCCACACACAGACCCACAATGTCTATCTTTCCTCTCTTACCTAGCCCTGCTGGTCAATTCTGGGACACAACAAGACTTTCAATGGCCTGCAGATATAAGAGAGAATTGAGCACAGAATGTGTATTGAATATGCCAAAGGAATGGTGTAAGTAGCCCACAGTGATACTCTGTAATTCCCCTTCCTCCCTTCAGTCTTCTGGACACCAGCTCCAAGGATTTGCATTTGCTGGTCAAAGTCATTTTATAAAAAAGGGGAAGAAAAGCGGCTTGCAGCACTGAAGTTGTAGCGGCCCAATTAATGATTCAGCAATTCTCTCTAAAGCAGCTCGCAAGAGAGAAGCAGCTTGTCACACTCACACTCAGTGACAAGCAATTCACCTCCGCAGGGAAGGTGGGTGTACACCTCTCTGCAGACTCGCGGGATCCTTCCTCATGCCAGCAGCCCCAGCAACGTGCCTTCTCCTGGAAGACAGCAGCTGGGAAAATGTGTAGGAACTTGAACACTTCTGTCCTCACAGCTCCAAATCCAAACCATAAAGAAAGGCAAGCAGTGTTATTTGGTATTCTTGCCTGGATTTTTTCTCTCTCACTCTCGTTTTCAGTTCTGGTTTTGGTCTTTGCTTCTGTGAGACAGTCATTGCAAAACATGCCTAGCTATAGCAGTACACTCTCTCCGTTTATGTCAGTAGTTGCTAAATTGCTTTAATTTCTTCTCTTACACACCTGCACTGAATCCAAAAAAATAGAGCTATCCTTTATTTTTCACTTGACTGAAAGCCAAATTTCTTATTTATAGGATGGAAATATGACTGCTGAAAAGTAGTTTCTGTAGTTTTCAGTGGCTTGGCACAGGCATTTTTACTTAGGCAGTGAGTTGTCTGGTTTAGTTCAGTGGGGCCCAGCCTGGGAGGAAAACCCCTTGATGAAAGTTTACCATGCAGTTGGGTGGCTGGAGCAGAAAAAGAATGACCTCTGTCTATGACAATGGATTCTTCATGAGCCCTCCCTCCCCTCCCTCCTCTTCTGCTATGACAGGTGGATCAAAAGAGAATTATCTATATCCTCTGAGCCATGTGGACTTCTTTCTCTCCTTTCCTAAGAAAAGGCAGGATGAAGTTGGAAAAAATATCATTGTCAGTCCTGTACATTATAGTACATTCACAAAACACATGTCAGTGGACTGAGTGGAATTCTGTATTAAACAGAAGAAGAGACCAGAGAGCTGGGGTAAAGGTAAAGACCCAAGTGTGCCAGCCTAAAATAAAACATAACAAAAAATGGGAAACCATCCATTAGGAAAGTGTACTACCAGTGAGTACAGCAGACAGCAATCTCACTGGTTTTTAGTATGAGAGCTGGAGAGTTTTGCATCTGCTGCTGCAAAAGAGGTTTCTTTGGAGCTGATTAAAGGAGGAGAGCAAAGGACCTTGGCAAGGATGGCATAGAGGCTTCTCCCAAATATATGGAAAAGGCACACAAAAAACACAAAGATGCTGCTAAATGCCGAGCAGCAAACACAGACCGGTCAGGCGCAGGTGCCGCTCTCAGGGTGCATGGGAATACCATTTGGCTGTTTACCAGGACTATGGGCCCTTATACCACATGAACCCAAGCAGACAGAGAGGTGTTTTGCTTAGGAGACAAGACATAGGGGTTTTTTCTTGTTTTCTAAAGAGAAACTATTTTTTTCTTGACCACGAACTACGTGCTGTTTAGCCTCAGCTCTTTAAATCATAAAGGATTTCTCTACGTTATCCTTTGCTGTTGTTAAGGATAGGTTCCTGTCACAAAACTGAAGGTCACACACTTCATCGCTTCTGGTAGCTGACATCGCTGAGCCGTCTCTCCCACCTCCTCCTTCTGCGTCACACTCTCCTCCCCCTCTACTTTCAATTCTCCATCTTCTTCCCCACACTGCCAGGCCAAGCATGCTCCCCATTCCTCTTTCCTCTGCTCCAGGCGTTTTGGGTACTTGTCCTGCCCTTTGGACCTCAGAGACTCTGTGTTCCTCCCATGGCATACACAGTCTCCAGTAATCTTGCACCACATCAACTTCTCTGTAAACCAGAGATCTGCCATGGCATGCTAGTTGTGGTTGCTAAAGGCTGGGAAACACATAGAAGTCCTTGCACCAGTCTATGGAAAAAGGTGAGATTAACTTTCTCAATACTCTCTCTCTTGCTAAAACTTGTTGTTTTACCACTTCTTTGGGAGTACTGGAGTGTTTTCAACCTCTAACATATTTGTTTCTTTCCTTCTTACAGTGTCATGGAGGTCTGCATATTCTTCTTTTGTGCTATGATACTTCTCCCAGGTAAAAGGCACATTTTTAATTGTTAAAACTGTTTTGATTGTTTGTGTCCTGCTATGTGATACTTTTTCATCCACTAAGAAGCTCATTCCTTAGTAGTAGTTAATCACTTCCATTGCACAATCAAGGTCATATAGCCTATGTGACATGTATTTAAATTGTGTGCAGGGACTCTATAAAATATATATAGTAAGTACTTTCTCTCTTCAACTTTATATCTTTACATTACACTTATTTTATGCTGCTCTTAAATTCTCAATTTAAATTTGTCTTTAAAATGTGTATGTATCACCTGTGTGTATTATAGAGAAGAGCAGTACTAAACTGAAAACTGGCAGTTTGATATGGGTCAACTGGAGTTTGAGGCACTTGCAGAGATCATTTTGCAGTCTGGTGCTCTGGAAGAACAGTCAAAACTTTGCACCAGGAGAGAGACTGTAAATCTTCTCCTCCATTTGAACACAGCAGAGATGTTTGTATCTTCTGGGACAGAGGGCTGCATTTCTTATTCCAGGAAAAGACAGTCCTCCCAGACCAGCACTCATAATAATGGACACATACATGGGTGAAAGCAGGAGAAAAATCATCCCTTGTGTAGTGCAGTACATCCTTTCTTTGCATGAAGCCATAATTGTGTTTATTGACCATTTCTGTTAACAAGATCAGCAACAGAACAGTTAAATCTGACATTTACTCTGTCATTAAATTCTAGATTAATTACAGAACAGTTAAATCTGACATTTAATTTGTCATTAAACTTTAGATTAATTCTTCATTGACACTGAAAGTGTTCACCTGCTTCTGACCTTCTGGTCATGCATTCCCTAGGCACTCACATTTACCACACAGTGTGTACTTCACAGTTTCTTTAAAACTTTAATGCTGTGTTATTTTCTTAGGAGAATTAACTCAACTTTTTAAACAGAAATTGTACAGCTATCTCCTTTGTGGCAGAATCTCATTACACTCAGGATGCTGCAAGCAAGAATTGTTTGGATCTTTGGCCCGCAGATAAGTCTTCTAAAATATAGATGCTCACAACCTCTGTGTGGTAGGCCGTCTTTGGAAAGTAAAATATAGGAAGAAAAATAATAAACAGTTTTAAACAATAAATAATAAACAGACCTGAACTCCACGAGACTAACTTAGTTTGAACAACTATGTGTCCTGTCATACCTAGCGGGAGAATTTGTGTCTAAATGCTGGCATTTTTATTTCCACTGTTGCTAAGTGTTGGATCTCTGAATGCAGCTTGGTGTTCTTTTGTAGCTGGTGGAAATCTCAATTTTTCTTTCTCTCTCTCTGTCTAAGGTATTGCTGCCACTGTGCATCCGGTGAAGGCATTTCTCCATCACACTGTACACCTATCCTGCTATTTTCCAAACTCTCAGAAAATTGACGTAAAGAATTTAGTAATTTTTTGGCAAAAAGACACTAATAAAGTGGTGCACGAAGTATATTATGGCCAAGAAAAATATGAGCACCTTAGTCGTGAATACATAAATCGCACCAAGGTAGACATGGGCAAATGGACCTTGCAGTTGTTAAATGCAGGAGTGGAGGACGAGGGACACTATCAGTGTATTATTATGCAAAAAGTAAATGAACGATCAACAGAGGTCATACACAAATCTGAGTGCTCACTGCACATCATTGGTAAGTAATCTCTTCCAATTGCCTTCTGGTCTGTGGGATTCTCTGTGATTTTGTTCAGTCCAGAAATACAGGTCCTGTCTCCAAGCCCCTGAAAATGTACCTGCTCTGGAGCAGAATTTCTAAAGATGGATAAGAGACTTGCCTCCTGCAAGTTTTATGGCTTTTAGGACTCTGGAAAATAAACTTGTTTATTTGCGTCTGACAAACTACCTTCTATTAAAAGTAGCAGTAGTTATCAACATTGGTGGCAAATTAGAATTGAAACATAGCAAGATCTCTGCAAACACCCGGCTATTTTATGATCATATAAATCACAGGAAAAATAAAGATAAGAACAGCTCACATGGAGGAGCAGAAATTTATATGTTTGGTTAAAAAAAGGGAGAAAACATCTCTGAAGAAAAACCGCATACATACGTTGATAAGATTCAACCTGATTTTTTGCATCAGAGAATTTTTTGTAATCAGAGGAAAAGGCAGTAAATCTTTTAACAGGGAAATGGAAGTGAGGCACCAATCTTTTCTCCACATTTTCTAATATTTTTAGTAACTCCTAACATATAATCCTAATGTTTCTCTATTTTAAACTATTCTGTTAGTAACCTTTATCCATATGCCTGTGTTCTGGCTTCCACGGTGCTAGTGCTAGTCATTAATAATAACAGCTCCTAACTCGCACTGGTGTTTTTAGGCTTCAGCATACTGCTCTGAAAGAGAACAGGCCAAGTGTAACAGCAGCCAAAAACAGAATACCAGGACAATTGACCCTATTTAGCTTTGTGCTACTAGCAAGCATTCCCTTGATCCACAGATAAAAAACCTAGATTGTTAATTTTGATTCTCCCAGGATCTACTGGAGAAGCATTTTCAGTGACGTTTTGGAATTCAGAAACTCACAATGTGCACTCAGTATGAAGGCCCCCAATTTAAGAAGATGTGTAGCATCAACTGCTCAGTTAATTCAAACAGTTGAATCAGTTATCACCTTAGCCAACATCAGAGCAACACGTTACAGATGTCTCACATTTAGGCGCTAAAAGTCTCCTACACCTTTTAAAGTTCAGCTTAGGAAGACTGTTTTAACAATGTGCTGTTGTGTTCCTTCCAAATTACTCTCTGTTCAATAAACTCCCGAAGGAAGGAGCAGTATAAAACCATATTTTAAAAAAACTCAAGCCCTTCAAAATAATTATGAAAAATACAAATATTGAAATGTACCTCTGCTTACATGCTTCTTCTTAATTAGAATCTCATATCATACATGGAGAGATTTTTGTAGCTTGGCATGTCACACTTAAAATGGGCATGAGAAAGACAGGAGTGCTGTACAAGAATGACAGAGCTGTTACACAAAGCTATCTACATCACTCGGTGGCCAAGCACATTCAGAAATAATGCAGGACCTTTGAATACAATTTAAATATGTTATTTTTATGTATTACATTAGTACAATATATAGATAGCATGTCAGGGGAGGTTTAGGTTGGATAACAGGAAAAGGTTCTTTACCCAGGGGGTGGGTGGTCAGGTGCTGACAGGTTCCCCAGGGATGTGGTTCCCCAGCACCAAACCTGACAGAGTTCCAGGAGGGTTTGGACAACACTCTCAGGCACATGGTGTGGCTCTTGGGGTGTCCTGTGTGGGGCCGGGGGTTGGACTTGATGATCTTTGTGGGTCCCTTCCAACTCAAGAGATTCTAGGATTCTATATGTATGTTAGATGTATTTCATACAGCCACAATGACTTATATAATAACAACGGACTCAGATCCTTCTCCAGAAAAAGAGGAAAGGTTTCACAGTGGAAAACTGGCTCTTAAAAATGCAAGGTAGGGACCATGGTGACAAGCAGCTTAACTGGAAAATCTGCTGTTGTGGCTTGTCTGCCGTGCTTCCCCTAGACAGATCAATAAGGGAAGTAGGTGAGACTAGGGAAGCTGTTTCAAAATATGCACTACTCAAAGTGTTGAGACTGATATAATGTCACAAGAGAGACTTACAGTTGCTCATTTTAAAGGGGATGTTGAAAAACTGAAAAGTGTGGGAAAAGCTCTAGTAGAGTTATCTGAAGGCTGGAAAAAATACTGTCCAACTAGAAACATTAAAACAACAATCTGATTACCTTACAACACAGAATAATGAGAAGAGTTTTGTTTCCAGAATGTGGGAACCTGAAATACATGGAAAATACTGGATAGTTAAAAAAAATTTAAAGGCTAATTAATTGATTCAGTGACAGTCAGTGTCTGGAAGGAAGTAAGGCAGATGGTCACTTGAGAAAATAGAACAAATGCAAAGTGATTAAGCCATTGAGAAAAATATTATGGTCTTGACAGATCTGCTGTCTTTTGAGGTATTTAATCTAATCCCAAAGCTTTTTTGGAAGACACTATCTTTAAATGCAAAAGACTTCCTAAAATGTGCTTTTCTGTTAACAAACACAAAACTCATATACGTAGCCCACACCCTGCATGCAGCCAACATCACTTTCCAGTAAACTGAGGATCCAGAAGCTATAAAAGAGAAGTGCAGAGTATATTCCAGTACTTTCACTTGCTTACTGTCAATGAGATTGAAGCCCTTAAATCACTTGGATGTCGTGGCAAATTTCATAGCCACGGATTACGTTCCTACCATCCGTATAAAATACCAAGGAGAAAATAAATACTCCAGACCAGAAGTCTGACAGCAGTCAGCTAAGCAAGTCAGACCTTGAGGAGAAAGGAAGCTTGAGCTTTCCTGAGGGACAACTTAACTAAATTTTGGGTATAAAAAAGGGGGGGCTTTTTCCACTTTGAATTCATATCCATGGACTCTCTTGGGAGGATTTAAGTGACTAAGTTAAATCGTATTCATTGTGTGCTAGGATAGAGAAAATAAAAGCAACATCATGTTTCTTCAATCATCCATATCAAGAATTCTCTAGGGCAAGGATTAGATCCTGGATCCAACACATTGTGTGTGCAGAAGAGTGAGACCCTCATAAGACTCATGTTTTTCTAAGTATCCTTTTTCCCTTCTCCAATATTTCTCCATATTTTCTTTAGTCCTACTGTCCCTAAAATAATGAAGCATTTTCAATGAAATCTTGAGTCTATTTCTTGGGATTTGTTTCTGATTTTTTTGGGAGGTTGTTGGGGGGTTTTTTAACTTTCTGTATGCCAACTTGTAGTCAGTATTATGTCTACGTTCTCTCCTTCTCCTTTTCCATTATAGTCTACTATTTTTACTATGAACCTCTAACCAAATAAATCCTGGTTGAGAATATCTAGCTTATTTAAGAGAGAGTATTGGTTAAAAGCTTCTATTTATCATTCATATTTTCTGTTTAAATATATTTTCTTTTAAAGTTCCTCCCAATCCTGTTTCACTATTTCTTGCCTGGGAAACTTGGCTTTTTAAAGCAACAGATGTGTTTTTCATTGATTGTGATGAGTACCCAATGACACAAAATAAAAAACCCTTATGCTATAGTCATTTGCATGAAAAAAGCTAAGATAAGGGAACCCTACTACAAAGTGATGATGAATTATATGCTGCAAAATATTTGCTTACAATACTGACAGATACCAGGGATATTTCTACTTAAGAGAGCACTGCACTTTGAATTTACCCCATCTGAATTCTCTCAGATGATTTCTTTCTTTACATTTCCTTACATTTCAGTTAGAAATTTGTGGTTTTCCCCTTACCCATTCAGAAGGCCAAAGGTAGGGGGCACTGTGGTCCCTTCCCATTTTCTGCTTAAGCCCTTACCTGTAAGCACGCCAGGTTTCATTATTCTGAGATATTAATGAGTCTAAAAGAGGTGGGAGAGACAGAGGCCTATTGTCTGGCTGGTCAGACTTGCATCCTTGAAACACACTGAAGACATGAATCAGCAAGTCTACATATACACCAAAAAGATGCCATAAAAATCCTTTCTTGGAATGCCCATTGTCTTCCTGAAGAAAACTATTTAGACTTGTTTCTGTCTGTAAATCTTAAATAACTGGCAGGGATTGTCACAAATGTGGTGTGGCTGGCTCATGACGCTTTGTCTTTGGTCTATTTCAGCCAACTATAGTCAACCTAAGATAGAAGAACTGCATTTCGGGGAACTAAAGCCCAACGGATACTTGAATCTTTCCTGTTCTTCCAGTGGAGGTTATCCAGAGCCCAAGGAGATGACTTGGCTGATTTCACATGAGAACATAACACGCAGCACTACGGCTCACATGGATGTCTCACAGGATGCTGAGACAAAGCTGTACAACGTTACCAGCAAGCTGAATATCCCAGTTCCTACAAAGAGCCGCACTAATATCAGCTGCTTGCTTCACCTTAGGGAGCAGTTGGGAAGCCTTGTCTCAGTCCCACTAGGCATAGGTGAGTTTCCGTTCTCCCATTCCCATTTCTGCATGGGTAGGAGCAGGGTGTGCTGCAGCACAGCTGATCACAGATAGCAGCATGGTCAAGGTAGGGAAAAAACTCAAAGTAGTAGTAGAAGTTGGTTATGAGGGTTCTATGTTCTCCATCCTGTTCGCCACTGAACTTCCTCTCTTTTCCATATGGGGAATCTCATTACAGCAAGGAGAGGGCATGGAGGAGGAATTGCTACACAATCCAGAACACAGCCCTATTGGTCCCCTTCCGAAAAGATGCTGCGGTAGTAGCAAAGCAACCTAGGAGTCTGGGTCAGGCAGCAACCAGTCTCTGCAGGAGACAGCTGTTGGGAGAGGTTGTCACTTCACAGAATCAGAGAACTCTTGAGGTTGGAAGAGGCATCTGGAGATGATCTAGTTCAATCACTCTGCTCAAAGTAAGGTCAATAGGTAGCACAGTTGAATTTTAAACACCTCCCAGGATAAAGACTCCACAACCTCTCTCAGCAAACTGTTCCGGAGTTTGACTACCCTGATAGTAAAAAAGGGGTCTTTTGCTGGTTTAAAGTGCTTGAGCTGCTATTCTTAATCATTCCTTCAAAAGAGGCAAAAGGCTAAACAGAAGAGTCCCTTGGACCATATTTAGTTCACAAACTGCCAAATAGACTGTGCTGAGTTTAAGTGTAAAGACCATGAAACTTGGACTAGTATTAGAAGCATTCCTGGTGGTTTTCATAACATTTGGCAGAATGAAGTGCACATTCCAAAATGACTATTTGGGGATTTTTCTTCTCTGAGATTGTGTCTTTTTTCAGACACCTCTTGCAAGAAGAAGCTGGGGACCTGAGTTCCATTATGACTCTACTGCCGGATTACCTCAGGGTTCCACATGGCTGATCCTTTCTTTAAACTAAAGCAGTATTTTATTTATCGTCTGGACCAGGAAAACTTCTTTTGACGTGTTTTTGTTTGTGAGCTACGGCACAAGAACATCAAAATAAAGACAATTCCCAGTTTGGTCATAAGTTCATGTGGCTTGCTCATGTCTCCTTTAGACAATGCTGAAGGTGGAGAGCTGTGCTTCAATTAACAGGAACAGGGAGCCAAGAGGGAATGGTAGCTTTGCAGGAAAGCCTACCAGGGTAGTATAAACATGCACCTTACTACTGCAGATGTGGAAGAAATTTGCCACTTGTTCTGAAAAAGTTCCACAGTGCAGTTTCCTTAATACAAATTTAGCTAAAGGGTTATGTTATCAATGCCAGATATGGCAAACTGCATCTAATGTCTTTGCATTGTAGGACTTTTAAACACTATTAAAATACAATCCAGAAATCTTCTAATATTTGTTCAGCTCTGCACGTTGCTCATGAGTGTTGAAATGGATATATTATCCATAATGCTGTATCCTCCTCTTCCCTCTTCGATTCTCTCCTCCCTTGCTTTATGAAAATAGATACCTGACAAGAAGTGATGGCGGGTAAGAAAACAGAAACTCCGCATAAACATAAGCTTTGTTTGGCCATAACTGAAGCTGTATCAGCTGCTAATCCTGCCAACCAAAACCTCAAAAACACGAAAACCAGAAATAGAGGGAAAGTCCTTTGAATTCCCTGCTACTTTCACATCCCTTACAGCATTTCATTAGGCTTTGACCATCATTTCCAACAGATACCAAGCAGTAACATGTTCCAGGTTCTTCAAACTTGCACGGTAGCATAGAGCAGCATTAGCACAGTAGCTGCCTTGTAGGCTCTTGTATGAATTAAATTGCTGATTCTTCACATGTTACCCAAACCTCAGAAAGAGTGCTTGGTTTTACTGCTATTGAAGTGACCATTAAGACCAGGTCATTTCACTAGTTATTAGAAATGGAAATAAAACAATGTGGATAGTGGTTTATTGACACTATTAAAGCACTGTAAAAGCAAAGGATGCTGAGGGCCTTAACCTAAACTTCTAATTTGCGTAACTTTGGGATAGAGTGTTTAAAGTAATTGTCACCAAATTAAATCTTTGCTGTGTGTATCTTCTCTGTTTTCTTATTCAGAGATACATGAGAAAGAAATGGAGCAAGCAAAGATAAATTTCTTTGGCCCACTTATAGCTGTGGTTGTATTGATCACTTCTGCACTTCTTCTGGGTTTTGTGATATTAAAGAAGAACAGAAGTATCTTGTCTACCAACCAGAGTAAGTCACTACTTGTCATTCAGCTCTTCTGTTCCTCAACTCACAGGCTTTACTCTTTGTAATCATCTCTTTACCTACTTTCCAGCTGATGACAGAAAGTTAGGTTTCATGTTGGACTTAAGCTAAACTTCCTAGGACAATTTAGTTCCTGTAACAACTTAGTCCATCCTGCAGCAAGTCAAAGCATCTTTCTCCTTTCTCATCCTGGAATCCACTTCTCCCTCTTTTTTGTGCTCTGTGAGACTGCCATGGCACCAGCTTACCATCTTTTCCTGTAATTTCATCCTTCTTTTTTTCTGAGTTTGGGGTAGATTTGGCTCCTAAAATCATTGAACTATATAAATCCTTCTTGCCCATCACTACTTATAAGAAAGGTGGAGCTGGGGGAGGGGTGAGATGAACTTCCACAAAGTGCACGGAAGGATCTCTGTCACCACAGAGTTGAACAGTCAAGGCATTGCTCCACCACAAGCTGCCCACACACTGGGCTGAAAGAATCATTTTGTATGGGGAACACATTTTGATCCTGCCATTTCATTTCTCTATTTTATTCCAAGACTAGTTCTCAGCAGTCCAGGGTTTATTCAGCACTGAATCACGCTGACATCAGAACCTATTTTTCCTTGTAGCAAGAAGGAAATGCACTTCTCAGTCAGTCCTGTTTCCCTGTACAGCCAAGGGTCCTGAGCCCCACCTTGTTCTTTTTTCAAATTCTAAGATAACTGGACATTTACTGTCAACTCTTTTTCGGCTCCTATTTATCAAATTTCTGTAAATCACACATTGATCTATTTTAGGTGTCAGTCTAGCTGTCTAGAAGCTATCCAGTTTGAAACTGAGGCCATCAGCCAGACTGCTGACTGGGAACCACCTCTGCACACAGCAAGGCATGAGGTCCTATGTTTTTAAAGGTTCTGCCAGAACAAGAATCCTCCCCAGATGCCCTACAGAACAACATGCAACCCTTTTGTGCGATGCTTGAAACCTACTGCCCAGTGTTGTCTGCTTTCATTTTTGGTCCAGAATGGTAGTAAATACGATGCTCTGCCTGTCTGCATGTACTACCTTTTTGTTGTATCATTTATTATGCGCTGTGACAATGTAAAATCCTGAGAGTTAGTGGAGAAAGCAGAGCTGCATGGATTACAGAAAGTCTCTGAAACAGAAAGAGTTAAACCACAATCTGTGAATCAAACACGACCAGAGGTAGGCTATTACCCATAGAATAATAGAATCATAGAACCATGGAATCATAGAATGACTTGGGTTGGTAGGAACCTTAAAGGTCATCGAGTTTCAAACCTCCTGCCTAACCATGAGCCATAAATGCTTTTGGCAGAGCCACTGTGGCTTTGTACCAGTAACATTCTTGTAAAGCTTGACATCAGAAAGAGGAACTTCGGGGCACTTCCTCACCCTCAGAGAAAAGTCATGCAATTCCTATCAGGCATTTGAAACTAGAAATAATATAAAGGAAATACTTGCTTTAAACATAATTTGTGATTATCTTAATTTTTTTAAATATCATCCAAGCTTAATATGCCCAGACAGTTAGTACCTCCACACTTTGTTCCTCTGTATTCTGAGTGAGAGCTGTAATAGTTGTTCAGGTGGATGCAGGGATAGAAGATGATAGTGTGAGGTATCATTCATATGTGTGTATATCTAACCATACAAAATTAGGCCAAGCAGATAATGAAAAAATATTACATAAGTCATGTTCCTTTTTGACTATGTTGACTATGTTCCCCCTTTCTTAATTTTGCTTCAAACCTTGATGATAGAGCAGTTCATACATTGTGGTATGTTCAGCCATAGGAAGTAGTTTTGTCTTTCAGAAAAGATCCTTTGTTTCCCTCAAAATGTGTCAGTTCTCCAATCTTGAATGATCTCTGCACTTTATATTCTTCAACAGCACTGACATCTTTCAGGAGGAAGAATGCAGCAGAACTGAGACAAAATTCTTCTGAGGTCTTGATTGTGTTTGTAGATCTGACACTTTCAGAAAGAGCAGGGACATTACCATCGTATTCTCAAGACAAATTTCAGATCAGAGTTGCAGTCTGGGGACATAAATTCTCTCCAGTTTCTTCTGGGTACAAATATTCTTTTCTGTTAAATGATGTTGTGAGTTGCTAGATTCCACCTCAATTTTTACTCCATTTTCCAGTGTGTGAGAGAAATGCATGTCCTTTTGAGTTAGCTAAACTATTTGGGAGTCAGTTTATTAAGCTAGTACACTAACATTCCAAATATTTTCATTCGGATTAATATCATTCAAATGTTATTAGAAGTTAAAGGTTTTAATTTTTTGTAAAAGTTTGTACTTGCTATCAAACTTATTTAATGACAGATTAAAACATATGTCTTTTTCTGTGTTGCTGTTTTTATTCTCCTTCCATTAAAGCATCATGTTAGGGAATACCAACATTTGGTGTTCTCAGGGAGGAAACATTTCCAGAATTACTTCTTGAAAGCAAATGAATAAAAAAAGGTATTGCTGCAATGACTGAGAATGTCACAACTGGAGGTTTCATATGTTCATTCGTACATATAGACATATGATATGTACATCAGCAGCTGTAACTAGTGGAAAAGGCAACATGGTGGATTAGGTTTATCCTTTGACAACTCCCTTCCATCCTTATCTTTTTCCTAATTGGTGAAGTTGTTTGTTTTCTCCCTTGCCATCCCTCTACTTTAGGCTGCCAACCTCCTTCTGTTAACTGCTCAATTTCTCTACCTCCTCTATTCTTTCCCTTAAATCAAGACTAATTCCTTCCTGCAGGTAAAGATTTAAGAGGAGAAAAGCAGATGGACGTCAGGGAAAATCTTAATTTGTCTCTGTGTGTTGCAACACATTAATCCTCTGCACTAGCAGGTGTAATGAGTGCAGTAGCAAGGCACAGGAAAAGCATGGGTGATGTCCTGGCATTTTTGTCCTCCATGCAAATGCATTCAGATTTCCAGGCTATCTCCTCACACACTTCATTTCTTTCTTTGGCAGCTTTCAGTCAGTTGGTGACTCCATCAGCGTGGCAAGCAAATGAGAGAGTGTACACCCACTACGTGCCACAGCATGTAACAGCTTCACTCAAAAACACCATTCCTTTATTTTCAGGTGTAACGTTATGAATTTCAGCAAATGTTAACAAAGAAATGGCAAAGGTGTGTCAAAGTGGTATCCAATGCCCTAACATAAAATTCTGTTATTAGAGTTGTGATAGATTCCTCACTGATTAACCAGCACTGAATCACCAAATAGTTGAGATTGGAATGGATCTAGGGAGATTATCCAGCTCAAAATTCCTGCTCGAGCAGGGTCACCTGGAGCAAGTTGCCCAGGTCCATGTCCAGACAGCTTGTGAATATGTCCAAGGAAAGAAACTCCACGGCATGTATGGGCAACCTGGTGCAGGCCTCAGTCACCCTTTACAGTAAAAAGGATTTCCTGGTGTTCAGAGAGAACCTTCTGGGTTTCAGTTTGTGCCTTTGGGCCTCACTGAGCACCACTGAAAAGAGCCTGCCTCAGTCTCTTTTGCACCCTCCCTTCAGGCATTTATACACACACGAGGTCTCTCTGAGGCTTCTCTTCTCCAGGCTGAGCAGCCCCAGTGTACTCAGCCTGTGCTCAGATGAGAGGTGCTCCAGTCCTTTAATCATCTTTGTAGCTCTTCACTGGACTCTCTCCAGTATGTCCACATCTCTCACATACTGGGAAGCCCAGAACTGGACACAGGCCTCCAGGTGGTGCCTCACCAGTGCTGATTAGAGGGGCAGGACCATGTGCCTCAGCCTGCTGGCAACGCTTTCCCAGATGCAGCCCAGATACTGTTGGCCGCCTTTGCCACGAGGGCGCACTGCTGCCTCATCTTCAGCTTGTCCACTAGGCCATCCCTGTCCTTTTCCGCACAGCTGCTTTCCAGATGGATTGCCTCAACAAGTACCTGTCCGTGGGGCTATTCCTCTCAAGGTGCAGGACTTTAGATTTCCTTGGACTTTTTTTTGAGGTTCCTCCTGCTCATTTCTTCAGCCTCTTGAGACCCGTCTGGATGGCCATGCAATTGTCTGGGGCCCACTCCTCCAAGTTTTTTATCACCTTTAAACTTGCTGAGTGTACACTTGCTCCCAGCATACTGGTCATTAGTGAGGAGGAAAGTCAGTTAGTTCTACTGAAAATTCCTTAATGCCAGCCAGTGCTACTGCAACAAAGAATATTTCCCTATGGTTAACAAGTGATGGAACAGGGGAGTGTTGCATTTCCAGAATATTCTACAGTTAATTCTGAGGGGATTGTTATTAACAAAGCATCCCGTGGCAAATATCCTTAGGGGACTTTTTCCTCTTTCAGGTGAATTATCTGCTACTGGAGGCTACATTCAACCACAGAAATACGGTAATTCTATAAAAGAAATCCATCTGTGTTTTGGTTTCAAATCCTCTTTCTTCCCCCTTTCCAAACTCAGATGGCAAAAGGCAAAATTAAATAAATATATATATATTAAATACTTCTCCACACTGGAATGCCAGGCTGTCATAATTCATAAATGATCTCTCCCTGGTTTTCCATCTTCTGGACTAGGAGGACCATAATGCTGGGACAGGGAAGAATTTAAGCAAGACACGTTTTCTGATTTCAGGACGGACTGCCAAAAGGTTTTCAAGAAAAGAACTACAATTAGACAGGAAAGCTGGTGAAAGTTGAGAAAGATGGGGAAATGGATGAGGGCTGAGAAAGTGTAAGGAGATAAGTGATACACCAGGTTGGCTTCCAACAGGAAGTGCACATACATCAAGTGCAGAGCTGCTTCACAGACTCCAGGAAAGCTGGAGAAAGCTTGCCATTAGCAAGGAGAGATTCTGCACAGAAGTCCAGAAATCCAGAATATTTTTACAGACATTGACTTGTCATACCTCCTCACATACTTGTGAAATTTATGGCAGATATGCAAGATCAAATTTTCCTGCACTTGGTGTGTTCTTAATACTGAGACCTGCATACCTTTTGTCCATTGCTTTTGTTAATCTCTTTAGACAAAATAAACTCATGAAAATCATAAAAATTATGGCCAGCCACCCATTTCTCATAAGCAATGCTTGTTATTTCAGAAGGACATAAACCTAGGAAAAAATTGAAAGATGAGTTGAGAATAGCTCAGATTGCAGTTCCATACCTACATGCACAGCTGGTGCACCATATGTAATGCCTACCCTCTTCTGAAACATGCTTTTGATTTAACTTGTACAGGTGTGAAAATGGGACTGTGGCACAAAAGCAAAAGAGAGATCTTACCTTGCACTGTTAAATGCTCTACTGTACCCAGAAACATAAGTCATATTTAAAAAAAAAATAGAATTGGAAAAGAAGTGGAAAAAGGTGATGAAGTCTCTAGAAAGCATGTTTACAATGTGGAGTTTATGGAGTTCAACCTATGCAGGTAATGAAGAAAATGGAGAAAGGACCTGATGAATCTCTCCAGTATTCCAACACTTGAAATGACTGATTAAATAAGGAAGGTGTGAGAGATCCTTCCCACTAAGTGACTCATACTGGGGAGCCCTGAACTGGACACAGTACTTCATTTCTTTCTTTGGTACTTCATTTCTTTCAGTCAGTTAGTGACTCTGTCAACGTGGCAAGCAAATGAAAGACTGTACACCCACTACATGCCACAGCATGGCCCCACCAGTGCTGGGCAGGGGAAAGAACACTCCTGCTTACCCAGTCCAGGATACCATTAGCTTTCTTTGTCACTTATGTTCAGCTTGGTGTCCACCAGGACCACCAGGTCTATTTCTGCAAAGCTGCTTTTCAGCTTGTCATCTCCCAGCAGGTGCTGCTGCACGGAAAGGAGACAAAGAAGTTGAGCTGAAAGAGTCAGAATAATCAGGTTTCTTGAACATATATGAAAGATCCAGCATATAATACGTTTGTACTGTGGAATAGAAAGGGACATATTTAACAAAATACGAGGTGGAAAACAAATTATGACACCTAGCAAGAGATTCTGTGTGGAAAGAAAAGCCAAGACAAAGCCAAGGAAAGAAAAGAAGATGCTCTGCATCCTATTCCTTTATCACTAGTTTCTTGAAAGAATTATCAGTAGCCATAGCTTCTATTTCTCAAGTTGCCTATGGCAACAGAGCATATTGTGAGCGAGGTAGAAGCTTTTCCTAGTAGATCAGACATCCAGAAGCAGAGGATCTTAAAACTGTGAGATCTTTCTTCAGAGATTTTTCTTTTTATGCCTGGGATACTGTGCAAGATCCACTGTCCAATTACTGTTTGGAGAGTGTCTCAGCTGAGGTTTGACTGGGTTGGATTGGCTGAAACTGGCAGAATTATGCTGAGGGATAACAACAGGTCACACGGCCAGTCATCTTTGTCCAGCTGTATTGGAAAAGATAATTTAAAATAATGAACTCCTCAGTCAGATCTAATTCCTTCTTCTGCCTTAGTTCAGCCAGTTAGAGCTTATACTTAAAAGGCAAAGCTATTGCTTAAGATCTTTGAAATCATGGGAAAGCAGGCTAGAAGTGCTCAGGAGTGAAAACTATTTTGCAGACCTAAGCCATTATAGAAATTCAATTAGACTTTTAAGAAGGTGTTTTGGTTTTTTTAATTGGGTCAGTGGTTAAATCCCTCAATATTATGTATGCACCCAGAGCAGAAAGTGTATAAAAACTACTCAGTACAGGAACTCAGAAGGTTTTATCAATGAAAATACAATAATGCTTGATCAGCATAACACGCTGAAACATCAAACCCCAGCTTCCCCTAAAGCGGTGCAAAGCAGCCGTTTGATCCTAGAACACAGAGTTAGGAACCATGGCACATACTTATCTTCTCGTATCAGTTTTACCACTCCTAAGCTTCTTCTCACCACTCCTAAGCTTCTTCTCACTCGCAAAAAGTGAGTGGAAGCCTGTATTCAAGGGTGTCGCATCCCAGACACTCATCCACGGAGGAATTTCGGGCTGCTGACTCTATCTGCCCACTCTAAAGCCCGGCACAAACACCTGCAGTGGCCAAACAGCGCGGAGGGAAAACGTAGTTATGTCTTATGATGACGGTCCCCAGTCAGGCCACTGGGCTTGGGTCTTTATTTCTTCTTTCTCCTTTTGTCCTCCTGGAATGCTTGACCAGCGGTGCCCACAGACCCCAAGCAGGCCTGGCGCTCCCCCCACCCCCCTCCCCCCG
>VZTD01004011.1:1568386-1607551 GCA_013397725.1 Rhagologus leucostigma
CCGTGCGGGGCTGTGAGGGGCCGTGCGGGAGCTGTGAGGGGCCGTGAGGGGCTATGCGGGGACTGTGCAGGGACTGTGAGGGGGCTGTGAGGGGCTGTGAGGGGGCTGCCGTCAGGGCGTGCTGAGGGAGAGTTGTGGGGTCACAGCGCCAAGGGCTGGAAGAGGCGCCAGGAGGGCCCCAGTCCCCCCTCAGACTCCCAACGAGGTCAGTGCTAAGGCCAGATTGAGCTGCCCAGGGCCATGTCCTGCCAGGTACTGCAAACAGAATCACGGAATCACGGAATTAATTAGGTTGGAAAAGACCTCCAGGATCACCGAGTCCAACCTTTGACCAAACACCACCATGTCAACCAGACCAGAGCACTGTGTGCCACATCCAGCCTTTCCTTAAACAGCTCCAGGGATGGTGACTCCACCACCTCCCTGGGCAGCCCATTCCAATGTTCCTGGTACAGCTTGAGGCTACATCCTCTCCTCCTGTCACTAGTTGCCTGGGAGAGGAGGCCAAACCGCAACTGGCTACACCCTCCTTTCAGGGAGTTGTAGAGAGCGGTAAGGTCTCCCCTGAGACCCCTTTTTTGCAGGCTAAACACCCTCAGCTCCCTAGCTACTCCTCATAGGACTTACTCACCTGATCCTTCCACAGCTTTTTTGTCCTTCTGTGGACTCAAGGCACACCCTTCCAGGGGTAATTGTTTGCTCTGCTTCTTGAGTATCCTCCCAGAAAAAAATTTTTACCTTGCACCCAGCCTTAGCTGCTCTTCTTTCACTTTCTGGCTGCCATCTCTGATCCTCTAACCATGCACCACTGTGAACAGCCTGGATCCATCTTCCCAACAACCTCCTTGTGGTTGTTGGAAAGATGCAGTTTGGTATCTCTTCACCAGGCCAAACAAGGGGAGCTCCTTTGGCCTCTCCTCACAGTGCGAGTTCTCCAGTCCCATCACTGCCAAACTTGCACTAATTTATCTATGTCTTCCTCGTATTGGGGAACCCAGGACTGGACACACTATTCTAGAGGTGGTCTAAGAACTGCTGAGCAAAAAGCAGTAGCATAGCTCCCCTCACACGATCTACTGGCAATGCTGCTGTCATTACAGCCCTACCCACCATCAGCTTTGTTTGCTGCCACTCTTTTGTCGTGATCTACATGGACAGAAGTCATCTCACCAGCATGTTCCCCTTTACATCTTTTCCCCAGAGCAGCTACAGCACTTTGGGATGTGAGGTATTGAGACCCTATGCATCCACTCTGCTGGTCTTCAATGTTGCACTGTCACATCTCCCCCTCCGCTACAGCCTGGCTCATGATCAATCCCACAAGTCTAGCGCCCTCTCAACAAATTCTTTGCAATTTGCTCCGTTCTCATTCTGGGAAATCTGCATGTAAAACTAGAAGAAAATACAGAGAAAAGGAGAATTATTCATGTGAACAGAACACTGAGGCAGTCGAGGTGAAGAAGACGATGTGGGACAAGAAGACTGAGATTTAGAAAAGAGGCGAAATTAATTATAAGGTGTGTTTGAAAGTCTAAAGCTATTCAGACAACTGAATGAAACAGGAAGAATTGAATTCATCCAGACAAATGAGAATATGGATGATAGCACATCAGAGTCCGAGACACACTAAGGGGAGAAGTTCCTATTTAATGAAACTTGTAAACCATGCAGGTGAAAATTGCAGCTGATAGAAAGCAGTTTTCCTCTCAGATAAATCACTGAGAATTTAAAGTATATTCTTAAAAAGGAAATTATGAAAAAAAAGTATTTGTAAAACTCTGAAAAAATCTAGCCAAAGCATTCAATTTTAATAGTGACAGTACAGTACAACCCAAACAAATTTGGGAACAGAATGAGAACATATAAAATATCAAAACAATCCTTTTTCATTTTTAATTGTTTTCCCCTCCACCACCAACTTCTAAAGACAATCTTTGCAAATTGTTTTCAGCATTTCCAAGAGAAATAAATAAAAAAAAATATCTGTTGAAAGTTTCTTTTCTAATACGAGAGGCTTCTCTGCACTGAATTTTCTTTATGGGCTGGTTTCAACTGACCTAAAGAGAAGCACTGATCTACCAGTAAATAAAGAGACCTGATAATTTTGGTTATCAAACATGGGTCATTAGGCATGTATCAATATAAGTGTGGTGGGTTTTAAGCTCCCTAGTACTGTACAACTCCATTGTGTATATTCTTCTCTCTCCATCTGCTGTTTCCTAATGTTTTATTGGTGTGAATAAGTACAATTTCAGAAACAAATAACAATATGAAAATAAAGTAACACTGCTAGAAGATGGAATGTCAGACGATAAAAGACAATGTGAGACAAAAAATCTCCATCTGGCAGAACTGTGAAAAACCAAGAGGTGCAGTACTAATCCTTGCGGTTTACATTAACACTCTATACTTCTTAGACGTGGAAATCCATTCTTTTACACGCCTCTAACAATTTCCAAGCATTTAAGTGAGTTGAATATGAACCCTAAGGGAAAGGCTCCGGCATCGCAATTATTACACATCCACAATGACTCCCCCTGTGCAATGTGGAGTGGTACTGACAAAAGTGTTAAGCTGGGTAGGGGTGTCACAATGACATTTTGCAAGGCATTCTTTTGCCACATTCCCTGGTGAGTTGAACACTTTAAGGTGTAAGGTAGTGTTATCATGTCCTCACATGATAACACAATGTTACAGTGCACAAGCAAAGGAGATGAAGGAAGAAGTCCTGCGATTGTGGATTTTTAGCGGCCATTTTTTGCTTGCCCTGGGCATTTTAGGAGGTAAACTGTGGAGCACATGGGACTTAAAGACTTGGAAACATTGCCACAATTATTTATTGGCTTTATATAAAAGTGTTGCTTATCTGTTACTGATCTTCTCTGAGACACGTTGTGTATATTTCTACTCTGACTATACAAACAATATTAATGGAAGTTTTTGCCTTGATAAGATTTGAAAAATATTTAAAACCCCCACTCCTTTTTCTTCTCTTTCTCCCTCTCAAATGTGCAGGAAACAGGAAAAAAAGAAAGAAAGAAAGAAAAAGGAATGTCCCACCCATCTAGTCGTGGCAGCAGCTGTGCATGTTCCAAGAATACACAATATTCTGGAAGAAAGCCATCATTATCACTTGAGCTGTTGCAGTTCATACCTTGATTGTAGTAGGAGCATCTTTTTTCTACTTTTCACTATAAATGTCTGAATAATTTGAAGTAAAATAACAATCTCTGTGCTGATCTTGCCAGCTCTTTAGCGCAGAAAAAAGTCATTGGGCCCTTTGTGGATGGAGTAAACATTACCTGAAAGGCAAATTGCACAAGAAGCTTCAAAAATATATTCAGGAAAGGCATGCAGAGAAGCACTACTTTTTAAGGTGTTCATGTGAACACCTTAAAAAGCCTCTGGTAAGTCTGTCAACAAATACAGTATATTGGACAGCAGGCAACTGCAATGGGTCTTTGCCTGTCTTTCTCTTCCAGGTGATGTAAATACAACCAAAATGCTATCTGTGTGAAAAGATCAAGAAGACAGCAAGTCACCACAGGCTTCTGAGCATCAGTTAGGTAAACCTAGATTTTGGTGCATTAGGACCTTCAAAGTAGTTCAGTGAGACAAAATCAGAAAAAAAAGTTCTTTTGTGTATGATGGCAATACTGTTATTCGGCGTTCAGTGGGAAGATGCACTGCTTTTATTTTAAGCAGTAGTCCAATATAGCTGGTAGAAATGCAGTTTCAGGAAGAAGTGAGCTAGATTTTACACATTACAGAGAATGCAGATTGTTCTGACGTGTGCCCAGTGGTCTTCTCCCAGTGGTTAAAAATGCTTGTTAGGAAGAGGAACAAGCTTGTTCTATTCCTCCTTCTGAGAGCAGGGAGCAGCTGATGTGATTAAGCAGCTGAGTGATAGAGCCACTGTTACCTAATCTGAAGAAGATCTGTGAGAAGAGGCAAAATTCTGGAACTTCAAACCAGAAAATATAACAGGCCCTGGAAACAATCCTGCATGAAGCATGCTGGCTGGGAATTAGAAGGAACATCACAGCCTCGTCTTTCTGGTAAGTACACACAGACCAGTAAAAGGAGGAGAACTTACCTGTGTCCCTTTGCATATTTGGAAATGTGGATGTTTTGTGCTTCTTTACATGTGAAAGAGTAAAGATGTTTGAAGCTTCATTCTGTTCAGCAATTGCTACACCAGAGTGCTACATACAATCGATTTCAGCAAAAGAGGGGTGGTTGCCCTGTTAGTCATCCAGCCTGATGTAAAATTAAACAATGGGGATATTAAACTAAGTAAAATTTATTGATTCATAAACTAAAGGAGGAATCTGCCACTTTAAGTCATAGGAAAAAGAATTGCATGATCCTTACAATGTCCCTGATGAGAGTGAAAATCAAGTCACTGGTGTTGTGGACCTCTGCTTCAGTAACACATTCCAAGAATGAGCTGCAATGAAGTCTCAGACACAAGAAAATGCACCTGGGAGATTGTTACCTTCAGTGAGGGAGCCATGTGAAGGCTCTAATTCTTTGTCTGTCACATTTATTCTGTATAGGACCAACTCACTACTGAAATACCTGAGAAGGACCACAGCAATTGTTTAACATTGCCTACAGAGAAATGGTTCAAGTGAAATTAGAAAGATGGCTGACTAGCTGAGAATTCCAAGAAGCTTATTTCCTGCTTATTTGAAAGTAGATAGATGAAAAATAAAATGGCCATTTCCATTAGCTACAATCTGATTTATAATCTGGCATAAATGAAACATTTCAGCAATAAGGAAAGCCTGGAATTGAAACAATGGAGCTAAATGGTTCCAAAGAAAAGCTAAGAAGACACTAACTTTAAAACACTGAAACTGAGAAAAGGCTAACTGAGAAAAGGTATCTGTGAAGGTTCTGGTATCTTTGTAGCATTGAGGTTTATGTCAGGGCAGATACAGAAATTGACATTGGAGTTACCTAGACATTTAGGTGCTTTATTTGTCAGCATCACTATAATATATAAGCACTAACCAAGAGAAGTAGACAAGTACTGTCATATTGCGAGAGAACTAAAGCACAGAGTTAAGCAATTTGACTGAAGTCATTCAGGAAAGTTGTGAAAAAGCCAGGTACAGAATCTGACCTCATGAGAATCATTCCACTCTCTGATCCACAAGGCCATTCTTCCTTGTTGAGCCAATTGCTCAACAGCTCATCTCAGTCACTGCAGACCGCTTTTCCAAGAGGAAATACACATTCTGGGCTTTGGATTAAAAAAGGATGTTTCTGAGTGGCAAGTGAATAACAAGCATATTTAGAACCTGGGCAGACTTTGATCTGCAAGGGGAAAAGAGGACAGTGGAGGAAACAAGTCAAGTCAGAGGCTTGAAAGCAGCAGTTTGACAAATGTGGACTAAAGGAAGTATTGGTTTATTGCTTTAATTACCCCATATTCTTGTCTGAATATGCTTTTGCACTGTCTAGAGCAAATATCCCTGCTTGTCATTCATCCAAGTGAATACACTTAATCTTTTATTAATAACTTAATTTCTTAAACCAGCCATTGGCATTTCCATGGCTCCTGAATCCTAAAATATTGTACATGAGCAGTCAGTACACAGCAGTGTTAATAGCTTTTCCATAGTAATCTTTTTATAGTTGCTCACTTCCCAGACACCCAAGGAAAGGCATCACATCAGCAGTACAGTGCAGAGACAGCTAGTGGGAAGTGCCAGGAAGCTGGCAGCAGGCAGTAGGGACCAACTTCCTAACCTGATCGGGAATTTTTGAGCTTTACCATGCTGGGGACCATGTAGCAACAGACACATTTCCTTGCAAATGATTTCATGTCTCATTTGCAGGCCACAGAGAACAAACTTTCTTGTGTGCATATCCATGTGACTAATTGATGCCTCCAGTAATTCCAGCCTCTGTTTAAAAAAAAAAATTTAAAAAAAAAAAATTAAAAAAAGGCCTTCATATTATCACCTTCTCGTCTTACATGGTCAGGCTTCCTGCTCAGAATACCTGCATCAGCACCTTTTTTTCTGTGCTGGTCTTGCTGACCTGTACCTTTTGACAGCTGTTGATAAAAAACTGGTTACCACCAGGTGATGATATGCTTGTTACTGACAAGCAGCATGTGCTCCCAGGCCCCCATGTGAGGAGTTTTGCATTGCTTTTGAACATAATGCCTCTCAAAACTGGTTACAGCTTTTCTGAAGTAACACTGTTTATTAGGAAAAGCCAATTCTTTGAAATCAGCCCTGCTGGTGAGGAAGTGCAGCTTTTTATGAATTGACTCAGTAAAATCTGATGAAGAAATTATGTGATTATGATATCTGAATTTAATATTTTCAAAACTAAGCATTCTTTTTCAAGGAATATCTTTTGGTTTCCAACATTTATGTTTTAAAAGGTTTAAAAGATTCAGATGTTCAAATGGGAAAAGTGGTTTTCAAAATCAGTGTAACAATATTTCAAATCTCCCCTATCATTTTTCCCCCACCGAATTTCTATTCACTATTTTTGGTAAGCTTAGGGTCTTTGTGACACTTCAGAAAGAAGAGATACTTCAAAATCAGACCTTCACAGAATCAAAAACTGCTTCAGACTTCTCTGTAAACTGCCTAACCAGATACTGCAAATCAGGCACTCTTCTGAAGTGGTTCTTACTGGGGCCTTTGCCAATAACTTTGCCTATTTTCCGAACATCTGCTTGTGTTTAGTGTGGTTCATTTAAAATCACAGACATTTGGCAGCATGGGTACATTCCATCATGCCCTTTCCTGTAGATCACTTTGGTACTCTAGGTGTTATTCAGTCTTTCTAGATCAAAGAAACAACCACTTCATGTTTCAATTCCAGGGTCTACAATACTGCAAGAACAATCTGGTCTATCTGTTCAGTACTGTGCTATTTCTAGTTTCGTTCCTGGTTGATGAGGGCAAGTGAAGAGATATGTGAGCACTTAAAAGCATAAATCAAATTCGGACTTGGAGCACTGATGTTTAGTAGAAACATGGACAAAAACATGGACAAAACATGCCTAGCATTGCTGTTGTCGAGCTCTGTATCCAGGAAATAATTTCTTTGATATTGATGGCATCAGTACCCCAATGTACGGTGTCCCAGGTGAACACTTGATACTTAGGGCTCTAGGACACAATCAGAGCCTGCCGGAATGCTGAGATTTCAGCAATAGTGCTGCTGCTTTGTCTAAAGTTGTGTGATTCAGTACATGTGCTCTTACAAAGGTGGGCAGAGTAGAGGTAGAAGTATCGTTTCATCCATTAGAACACAAGACTGAATGCTGAGTATCTCATCTCTAAAATGGCAATATTATTATTATTATTATTATTATTATTATTATTATTATTATTATTATTATTATTATTATTACTACTATTATTTTATTACTTGCGTAGGCATCAGTCTCCCCTTTGGTAAATCACAGTACAAAGTAATCTTTTGATAGTCTTTTGGCTATAGGAAGGGTTAGCCTGTTAATAAACACACTACTAAAAAATTATTTGGCCCTTTTAAAAATTAAATCCTTGATGTTGTAAAAGCAAGGTCCACAGAAAAAGGCACAGTCTCTGCTTTTGCCAGCCCTTACTTTCTGATTGCATGAGTTGACTTTGCACCTCAACTCTCTGTACATTAGTGTCCCTGATTGTTAGATAAGGTAATGGTCCCCAGAGTTACAAAAACGCTTTAGCATCCCTAGACAAAAGGAGAGGTACTATGGAAGCACAAAGAACTGTTTACATGAGTTAAAAAATAACTTTTAACCTTTGATCTTGAAGATCTATTTCATGTGTGTACCATATGCTCAAAGGCCTGACAGCTTCAGCTTCACCTTTTTTCTGTGGATGCACTCTTTGACTTCACAGCCCTTATGCTTTTAGCTTGATGGCATCCAAGATGTTTCTTAGCAATCATATTCTGCCAGCAACACACATTCTTTGCTCCTCAGGATCTGGGAAATTTGCTGCATTCCTCTCTTTTCCACACTGCTCTTTGGAGAAGTTAACCTCTGAAGAAACCCAAGCAAACAAACAGAAATCCCACAAGCATAAGGGATTTGCAGCATGTTGAAAATGCATAGGGGTGGAAAAACAACTCCGTAGTTGTCAGCTGAACCTGATCCAAACAATCTGATCAAAGATGATAACTCGACTTTGTTTGGTGCAAAAAGACCTTTGTTTATACATCAGGTGCACAACAAGGGGAAACCATTAGCAACATTGATATAGCTGGCCTGGAATGAGAAATGTGATGGCTAGAAGAGAGGAAGAGCAGCCTGCAAGAAGAAATTCATTTTTTGCAGGACTTCTGGTGACAAAGGAAGTGTTATGGAATGTGTAAGGTTTATTTCAGGGCAGATAATTTTTAACTGATAACTTGCCTCTAATATTTGATTTAGGGAATGTTGTGTGTCTATGAATGGGGCAGGAATAGAAACAGACATGGCCATGAACACCTTACTTATATGACGACCATGCTGAAAGAGTTTTTTAAAAAAGAAACTGCTTGCCCAAGCCAAAGGGTCACAAAGAGAATGTTAACATGGGGAAGGTAGGAAACAAGACAGCAGCCTCACAGTGCAAACTGTGAGCTAAGCTGCTTGAAAATGCAGGAGCAGGAGAGGAAAAGGCAGATTCTTTCCCTGCTCTCCAAATGTCTGCCTTTCCTGTCTAGCAGTCAACTAGCAATCACATATCAGTCAGCAGTGTCTCACTGATGACTTGCTCTCACAGCCTAATGCATTCAGGCCTCCTCTCCACCTCTCCTTCCCTGTTTCCAGACTGCCTAAGCAGCTAAGAGCAGCTATCCTCAGTTGTCCTAAAGGTCCACTTAAGAAGGCAGCATACTGCCCTTATAGACCAGTGGCAAATGCTGAGGGAGGGAGTAAATGAACAGTCCAAATGCAATTCAGCTGTCTCTCAGGTTCTAGAATCCACCAGTTCTAGTCCTCCCTGAAAGCCAGAACAGTCCTGGGGGAGGCATTGAAACTGCAAATTTATCTTTTGCTTTTTCCAACCCATTCATGATTTTTCAGACCTCTACCATAACATACCTCAGCTGCCTTATTTCCAAGCTGAACAGCATATTTAATCTCTGCCTGTACGTAAACTATTCCAGTTCACTGACTATCCTTACTCTTTTGTACCTCTTCAGTTCCAGTATATCCTGTTTTCAGTGGGAAAGACCAGAGCTGAGGACAGCATTCAGGATGTGGACATGACAGGCTTTTAATCTTCACGTGGCATCTCCTAGCCTACCACATTCAACAAGAGGCTGGAAGGTAAACAGCTGGTAGCTGAGATGCAAGAGGTTGTAATCACTGTAAGTCCTCTTGTACTGCGTAAGTACTTCTAAAAACGAAGAGTAAAATAAATAAAACCAACTACCATTAAAATAAAAAGAGAAAAAAGCCAATGCAAATTAAAAAATTTTTGCCATCACCCAAAACAAACCAGCAGTAGAAAAAATAAGTTTGAAAAAAGTTACTAACACCAAGCTACAGTGCCAAGTGTTGTCTCCTGTCTTACAACATGATGGATGATGGGTTTATTTCAAACTCCAAGCAAAATAAATTGGATTCTGGGAAAAGTTAAATAATTAATAACTACAATATTTTCTAAAGGCTGAAAGTGCTACTAGAAAAGCAAACAACTCAAAGCAAGCGTAAAGACTGAAAGAGAAGGAAAACAGTGAAAGCAGTAAGTGTGACAACAACTGATGGAGGACTATGCAATAATCAACATAAAGAAGAAGGTAGAATACTAATATTTTGAGTCTGGAATACTTAGAATAGTTTCAGGAAACCTCAAGGAATAGAGCGATGTTTTCAGGCCACTTTTTATAGATATTTCTCCTGATTCTGGCAGATTCCCTTTCTGTTCCTATCCAACCTCTTTAGTCATGGTGATACCAATGTTTGTGGGTATGTATAGGGGACAGGACCAGATTAAACACATACATATTTTTAATTTTGACTCTTTAGTCAGATCTATTCCCCAATTTCCTGTCCACCTCCACAGTCAACCACACACAACAAAGAGGGGTAAATGAGTGTTTGGGTCTGAGGAAGGCAAATAGGAATCCATTAACCTTGTGGCTCTGCTAGGAGGATTTTCTTGGAGCCAGAGCTTCAGATACAATCAGGTGATAAATTATATTCATGTAAGTATCTTGTTAGGCTCTCTCTTTTTGATAAAAATCCAGAACTATTGAGGTCAGGTCCTTTTGTTTTATTTCAACAGGGACTTAGTTATCGAATCAGCCACCATGCAGAGGAGTGGATGTGGCTGTGGAATCAGTTCAACTGGCCAATCACTGACAGGTAATGAGGTAAACAAGATGGTACCAAGATTTGTTACAGTCAGTTAGACCAAGACGCAGCTGGTAAGGTGGAAAGGTTTACAAATACCCAGCACTAAAAGCCTATGGAATAAATCAATGCCCAGGAGGACAGAGACTGTTTGTTTGTGGAGTTACTCATTCTTGTAACTATCTGCAACTTATCTCTCCAATACTGAATGTGGATATTAATTGAAGTGAGTTGATTCCTATTTACAAAGGAGAGGCAATACTTAAACAAGTGTGGTTTGGAGCAAAGAGCTTTCCAAGAAGCAAAATACTTCCTTAGTTGAGGCATCTTGTCATGGAAACTATTAGACGGATGCAGAAAAAGAATGTAGTAGGACATATAGCTAAACATGACTACCTCTTTTTCCCTTGCTCTTCAAACACGATGTCAATTTTGACAAAAATATGAATATTTAAAAACCAGCCAGAAATTTCTCATTGTCTATAAAAGCTTGAAGATTCACTCTACCCAAGAAGCACATTCTAAGGCATGATAAGGGTGGGAAAGGGTATGACAAAAAGTAGGTACAATACAATAGCAACATTTTAAATAACCTTTTATGCTTTTTAAAAGAAACGCTATGTACTTTCTGATCTACATTTTAGATATCATATCATCCCATTAGCAACTGTGACACAGAAGACAAGAGGAGATTAATTATTTCCTTTCTTTAATGAGTAGATTTAGTCAGTAACGGCTGAATAGTATGTGTGACCATTTCACAGGAAAGCAGAGGTGGTTAATGAGACCCTCATTAAGACTGATGATCAAACAATACTGTAATGAAAGCATAATTTGGAGGCTGGGATATTATAAAGACAGAAGAATGCATTGTGAACATACAGTTTGACTTCCTCTGTAATAGAGACTGTTGGATTTGGCATTAATGTCCTGACTACTAAAAAAACCTCCAGTTTTTAACAGAAAATATTTTGCATGAGTAGTTGTTGGTAATTGTTCTGACAATTATTTGTCAGCAATATTACCAAATTTACTTGATTTCAAGTCTGAATTTGCATAAATTCAGATTCCAGTAAGCGTCTCTTGCTGGGCTAGGTGTCTGGGTGTAAACACAGGCAAATGGGTGTCTCTCCATATCAGAGGAGTTGAGAGCTTACCCATCTCTTTCTGCCTAGCTTGGAACACCAAACAGGTACAGTTATTTACTTTTTTTCTTTTACTACCAGAAAACTCTCTTTGACTTTGAAACTGAACTCTATTTACCACTTTGCCCACCACCATTTTGGTACTGAATGGCTGTGATAAACTCACACCTCCATCTTCCTTTTCATAAACTAAACAAATCTGTCTCTTTCAAATTTTCACTGAGGCATTTTTTTTCCAAATCTTTCATAATTCTTATGATGAAAGATT
This sequence comes from Rhagologus leucostigma, assembly GCA_013397725.1. Classification (NCBI taxonomy): domain Eukaryota; kingdom Metazoa; phylum Chordata; class Aves; order Passeriformes; genus Rhagologus; species Rhagologus leucostigma. The sequence continues at coordinate 1,580,127 of VZTD01004011.1, forward strand.
CTTATGTCCTTTTTCTTGCTCATCTCCAGTTTTAAGGCCATCTGTCTCAAAGTAAGAACACTTGCACTTGATACAACATTCCATCTGTTGCCACAGCAGTGCAAATCAGAGGCAGAAGATCCCCAGTTTACAAATTAACACTTTTCTGTGAAGCATTGTTTGGGCGAACCTGATGTTCATCTACATGTCCATTGAGCTGTCCAAGTGCTTTCATTGTAGTTGAGGCCTAAGCTTTAGTGAATACATGCACAAATGTCAGTGTGTGTGAGTTTCTCATTATCTCATTTCTCACTTAACTTAAGTGATTAGATTGTTGTGAATGAGTGGAAGTGCAGAGGGAAGACTGATGGCATTTTGTGTGAATCTAAAAAAATATGGAGAACTACATTCATCCTGGTTTTAAGATTTCTTTTTCATTCAAATTTTAAGGTCCTGGCTGAAGTATCTTGTTTAGGAGCAAAAATTGCCACCTGCTGATTCTTTACTCCATAGAGAACCTTCAGAGGGCTGTTCAGATCTTTTGATGATGCCTTATACTTTCAGTCACCTTCTGTTATGTGTTATACAGTAAGTATCCTAAATTATCTGTGTTACATCACTGCTCACTCCACCAGTTCTTCATGTCTATTGTTATTAGATAACAACAGGAGACATTAACTAATTTGTAGAAAGGCAGCTCCCTGTCATTTGTGTGGAACAGTGCATTGGCATTCAGTCTTTACTAAAGTAAAAACTTTCACGTACAAAAATTATAGGGAAAAATAGCTATTAACCTTCATCATTAAGAATAATTAACCACGACAGCAGCCGAACTTAAGATTCATCTCAGTTAATGTTTGTCAAGGCAGATAATACCTGAACTGACCAAAATGAAACACAAAACCCACACCCAGCCAATCTGTCAAAATCTGCTCACATCTGCAATCACATGAAACAGAACTGACTCTTTGAATAAATCACATTTTAAGATTATAGTTAGTGTGTGAGCTAATTAAGATTCTTCTGTTCTTAGAAGGCTGTTTATTATTCAAAGTGTAAATCCTCTAGGAATGCTACAATTTTGGGACATGTGCAACCAAAAATGGAATAGAAATTACAAGAGAAAGGAACTGGGAGAGGAACCCAAAAAAGCAAGCATATGTACATATGGCTAGAAATCTGGCTGAAATGCAGCACTTCTGTGACACATTCTCTTAACAGAAGAGCAGCAGAATAGGAAGGATGGGAGCTAAGGAGGTGTGGGAAACATGAGAGAAGATCAAGAGTCTTCCCAAGATTAAATGAGCACTTATGGTTCAGTTTTCACCTAGAAAATTTTCAGAACGTGCATATAGGTGCTCCAAAAGCCCTTCTAAATATACAAGGGAAAACACTCCTGAAACTTCAAAAAGTCTTCTGATTTCAACGTTTTTCTGATTTCTGTGTTTGTTTTTAATCCTGTGGTATAACTTTTGCTTGGGTTTTCTGTGCTGAAGAGATGTTTGGAAGCCTCCTCTGAGGTCAGATTTGATGGTTTTCCATCCCAGCATTTCACTAACTGCAGACTGACACAAAGGGAGTAACATTTACAGACCTGCAGACTTAATCACTATTGCCTCAGACAGATGTGCTGCTTTTGTGCTTCAGCCTAAGGTAAAAGAGACAGGGCAATGTGTACAAGTTTTTTCTGTAGCTCACCTGAACCAAACAATGGAAATATAGAGAAGAAATATAGATGTGAAAATAAAGGAAGACAGTGAGAGAACTAATATCAGAAGAAAAAAACCAAAACAAGCAAAACAAAATTGACCGAGGAAAGATCAGAGAATACAGGAGGAGCCTGACTGAGAAAAGCAGACAGCCAGACACTAGTAAATTTTGCCTTCAGTTCAGTTATTGTGCTAATGCTGGAAAGCTTCATCCTCAGTGCCCTTTTTTTTTCCCACTAGTTGTCTCTTTTCATTTATGATCAAACAGAGACATTGTTAACCACATTGATTCTTAAATAGTTGTTAACTGGCTTTGGAGCTGAAATGAGGAAAGCAAGTTCTACCTCTTGGATTATTTTTTGAAGCTGGCAGCTTTCTGGTGCAGATATCACCACATCCATTTTGACTGGCTTACATCTGGAAAGTTTTCTTTGCAATCATAAAATGTGGACGTGAAACTGTTATTTTATCCATGGCTAGCTCCTGAAGCACAAGATGACTGTCATGAGGGAAAACAGCCAGCTCACTAAGCTGCCCCAAGTAGGCCAATTGTGACCTATAGATCAAACCAATGCAGGGACTGGGTAATAAACAAAGGAACTGCAATAGTTATAAATAACATCTTTAGCAGAAAGTTCCTTGCTGAAGAATTATAACAGAATAGGATTTTCAAAAGAGTGTGCTTGGCTGTGTTTAATAGAGGGACAGTGTTCTCTGTGTGCTTCTGCTTTGATATTCAGCAAATACCTTGGAGATTTTGTTTTGGTTTTTCATACTCCCCAGGACAGGATATTCCAGGGTAGGGTTGCTCAACAAATAACTGCTCAAATGATACTGCTCAGGCTGCTTGCATCTGCCAGAGTAACCCTGCCCAACTGCGCAAATCCTTTTAAAGAATCTAAGGAGGGAGAAGAAACATTTAAGGATAACCAAATAAGAAGTGCCTGTGCCCGAAAAAGGAATACAAGAACAAAGAAGATGAGGAGGGAAAGGAGTAAAGAAAATGTGAGAATAAAGAAGATGAAGGGGGAAAGGAATAAAGGAAATGTGAGAATGGGCATCACCAGCTCCTTTCAGATCTGTACACAAGGAGCACAGACCCTCGCCAACAAAGTAGAACATTTCAAAATGAGTTTGGAGGTGGTCCTGGAAAATGTACATGCAGAACAATTCTGCAGTGGCAGCAGGGGGGATGGACTGGATGTGAACTTATTGGGTCTCTTCCATCTCCAGTTTCTATGAAAACAGTCACCATTCTTTAGCAATATGATAAATATTTTAAAAAATCATAGATACAAACTAAATAAAACATATTAAATAACAAGTGCAGCCAATTTAATCATGACTTTTCAACTTTTTAAACCAAGACAGCAGGGAAGAAGAAGGAACAGGCTCGAGATTTTTAGTCCTCTTTGTTTAAGGCTAATTCACATAGGACACACCTTCATGAGACTTGTTCAATAACATTTGTGGAGCTGGGCTAGAGTTGTTGTTGGATTGTTCTCAGTCCACAGGGCTGCTGGTTTTATACAATGCACACTGGGTGCTGTCTCTCTCTTGCAGCTTTTAATTCAGATTTTGCCTTGTTTATGTTTCACTCCTAGCTGGACCAGTAGATTTCATTTTGGGTAGTGCAATACCAGTCTAATCCTTAAGCATTTCATAACCAAAAGCTGATTCTTTCTTCATTCTTGCACTGACCAAAACAACATAAACTGCCCTTCAAGAGCAAATCTCCTCCTCTGCAAGGGATCCATGTGTTGCAGATACACAAACTTCATGTTCCTCAGCAGGGGGAGAAAAAATTTTGGCTTAAAAAACATAGAACTCATTTGAGCACGTGGTGTATCTGCAAAGTCTAGCTGCAGCAAGGGGACTTGTGTTCCATGGGACAGCCACTAGACAGTGATATAGCCACATCTACACAGCCAAAGCACACCCCTCCAACAGCCCCAATCTCTCGCTAGCATTTCCTTCACAACCTAGCAGCTCAAACTTTGTCTGAATCCCTACAAAAACTCATCTTGCATGTTTCTTCTGCATACTCACCATTCAGTCTCAGCAGAGAGGAAGGCTTTAATAAAGCCTTTTCTCCATTACAAGCTGAAGCTGAGGAACATTCTAGGGTAGAGGGAGACAGGGAAATGCCTTGCCTGTGGTGCTCAGTTTGTACAGTGGAAAGAAGACCTCAGCCTTCTGGGTTGTCAGTCTTCAAACTATCAGTCTAGCTTCTTTTATTAGCAATAAAAGTAGTTTAAGAAGTTGAGGCAGACATAGGTTGCATACTTCCCTGAACTTATGTTCCAGAGCAAAACAATGGAGAGCCTGGTTTAGGTCTCATTGGTATAATTCGCTTCAGCATGCCAGGCCTTGGGAAAAAGACTCAGCCATGAGTAACTTGGCTGAGATTTGGGCTTCAGCTTCCCAGCAAGTGGCTCAAGGCACTTATATCCACATCCATTGTATTAAGTATATCTCTGACGAACACCAGCTGCATCCTCAGGAAGCTTTGTCAGAACGAACATTAGACTTTCCAGTTATCCCATTTGACTTTGCACGTTGGCATCTAGCCTTTATGTCTCCTTCCTGACTCTTTCTTCTTCCCCAGCCACACGCACAATAAGGGATGCAGGTAAACTGGAAGAGGCTAACTTACAAGAACAGGAAGCCTGTCCTAGCACCAGTTCATACTCCTGACAGTTACTGTACTGATCAAGCAGCTGTCCAAGCCCTTTTGGAGAGCTGCGTAACTTGAGAGACTTGACCTGAGAGCTGCAAGAGTTCTGTTTGGGAGGTGGCCTACATCTTTGTCCAGATGATGGGAAGAGTTGCCCCTCTGAAGAGTTTCTGCAGGAAAATGCCTCTGTGGAATTAGTTTGTCCTTCACAGCTAGAGGCAATCGGTGAACAAAATGCCTGTATGCAATGAGGAGCCTTCAGTATTTTGTTTTACAAGCTGTCACCTGCCCTGCTCGCATCAACACAGGACCTCACCACTCCCCTCACCTTTGTGAGACTCCATCACCTCATGGCATCTGCACATTTCCTTCTCTGGCTACTCACTAGGAAATTAACTTGAAACAGAGAAAACCATTCACAGAGCCGGTGTAAGATGGCTGTGCAACGCCATCCAACAGAGCCATTATTCCTGACCAGGAATCATCAGAGACATCATCAAAAGAATCATCAGCCAGCAAAACTTGCCCAACTGTGCCCTAAAAGACAGTCCATGAGACCCTATTTGCCTTAGTTCTGCTCAATATATACATAATTCCTTGGGAGGCCCAACTGATTACAGATGCCACTCCAATCAATGATCTCTTCCAAGAGTCTTTTCCAGCAGCTGCCGTTGTCTCTCCCAGCCTGCTTTGGACTGAGTTGCTACTGCATCTGGGCATCCGATGATATGCAGCTGAAAACCATAACAGCCCTTCAATCAAACAGAACTCTTACAAGAGGAAAGTAGCTGCTTCTGAGCATCCTACTGTCTTTCTGAACTCTCTCCCTGTTCTGTGAGATTCCGTTGTAGCTCCCTGAAGAATCTCCCCACTGGCACCGCAGGTGTCTTTCCATCACGAGAGACCTGCTGCAACTTGGCAGACTGGCCTGACAATACAGCCTTTGATCCTTTGAGATCAAACCCTGAAGGCCACAGTGCAGTAGAGGTGACCACACTATTGTGGAAGCTGGAGAAGTCCCTTGCTGCCTCAACTTTTCTCTCCTTTATCCTTAGGTCTGTATTCCATCTCAGCCCTTCCCAGCTCTTCCTTCTTTAACTGCTTGTGGTATTTCCAGGAAATATTCAAAACTAGGCTTGACTTGTAGTTTCAAAGGAACTGAGAGCTGCATGTTCAGTTGTTCTGTGTATTCATTTTGCTTTTGCTCTCACATGTGCCTTTGAAGTGATCCTCAGTATTTGTTGGTTTCCTCCTTTCATAGGCATTGTATCACTGAGCTGCTGATGCTGTTTAGTATTGCAATAGAGAAGGAAATAAATTAAAAAATTAAGATATTTGGATTTTACTTATTATTTTTATGCTGTATTTTAAGTGTTTATTGTATATGGCAAAGGCAGAGCGAAGCTGAGATGTGAGGACTTCCATATCAGGTCACTACTGAAACTCGCTTGGGTCCAGAGTCTCTACTAAAAATGTCAGCTTCATCTGCAAAGGGCGATAGAGTCAAACCTGCAATTACTCTCATTAGCACAGGACTCAGAATGTTAGTATTTCCCTGGTGTAAGTAGCTTACTCTTTTTTTTTCCTCTCACCTAATTCAAAATAAAATAAAGCCATGTGAATCAAAATGAAGGATAGCATGGGTTTGAAAAGGGCAGCATAGATAATTCTTCCTCTGGAATGCTCCAGAGGAAGCTGTGGTCAGCTGTTTAGGCTATTTCCTTGCTAAGTGAGAGATGTGGGTTCAAATCTGCTTAGACACAGAAGGAACTGAGCCTTCTACATCCTGGCTGGGCTCCCCAGAACACTGGGATCTGAGGGTGCTCTGATGAAGCACATTCTGGTATGGTCTGCTTGAACTCTGCAGGTGAGAAAGAGGAAGAATGCCTGCCATGCTGCTTAGGCTTAAATACAAGGGCCTTGAATGGATGTCATCCTACTACCTTGGCTTCTGTTGCTGAGTTCTAGAAGGCAAAGAGTTGTCCAGCAATTTCAAAGACTGTCCTAGTGGGCTTGTCCTGCTGCCTCTTCCTTGTCTGGTTTTTATTGGTGGAAACATTTTTTTTTCTGTTGCTATTGTCATGCTGGAAGAAGCCATCACAGTGTGATGAAATCAAAACTAATGGGGAGCTACAATTAATATTGAGAGAAATTAAAAAATGAAACTTTCCGTTGCACTGTTTTTTATTTGATACAACCATGCATGAAGTACTGGGCCACAAAACCCCCTGTGGCATAAATTGCACGGTTGGCTACGTGGGGGTAGTGCAACAATGAATATAGCAGTAGCTGATTTACAGATTTTGTGGAAGAAGTTTGGGGTTTGCCATTTTTAAAGTTTTCTTTCATCTTTTCTGTGTCTGCCCCACAACTACATGATTACTTAAAATAACCAACTTCCTGTTCTCCTCAAGTTTCTTCACAGCAAGAGAACAGCCTTAAAAAAAAAAGTTTAGTTTTGTTGCCATGCTACAGCATAGCCCTGAAGAAACTGAGTCCAAATACTCGGTATACAAAGAAATCTGTACTGTTTCTTCAAACAAGATTTTATTTTGATTTAGGATTTGAAACATTAACACTTTTGACTGCTCCAGGGAAGTGTTAGGTTTTCTTGGGGCTGTAAATCAAAGTTTAATATAACATTAGTAGGGAAGTCTCTGAATTTGTAGACCTTGTATCTGGAACCATCTCTAGTTAAGCATGATTAAGAATTAAGAAAGCTATCCTTTCACCTTTGGAATCAGTAGTTTTTATTTTTTTTTAATCTGAAAAGTATTTGCTGTCATTTTATTATGATTGTGTAATTATACTGCATTAACTATCAAAAGGATGATGATCTATTTCTTGAAGTTACTGTACTGCAGTAGAAGTAGGAAAGGAAAACCAATTATTTATCAAAATTAGCTGCATCCTAATACATGAAATGCTATTTGAGTACCTAAGTGACTTCAAGTCTGTGGGTAATTCTGCAATAATACATAGACTATACATTTACTGAAGTTGGGTCTCATCACCTTCAGAATTAAAGGTCTCTACCACCTCTTCAAGGTGAAAATACAACGCACTTTTAATACATTCTCAGTGTCACTCTCACCAGTATATTGCAACTCTAACAACATTTTCGTTGTTATTATTTGGCAAAGGAAAACTGTATGCTCAGGACAGATCCAGACCTCTAAGGCTGGGCTGCAGAATAGCACCAGAGTCTGACTATAGGGCTACATGCTACTTTTCCTTAAAAAAAAGCATTTTATGAGGTTAAGAGTTTTCAAATGCAAACTGTATAATGATCTCAAAAGACAGTGTAGCTCTCAAACAATGTTGACAGATTTTTGGACTTGGGAAGCAGGGTAATAGTGTAAGTGCTACCATATAATAATGAAAACATTTTGTTCTCTGCATTTCAGTTCTTAAGATCCGAATCCACTGCTGGGTATAGCAGACCAGTAGCTGTAAAAATCTGCGTAACCACACCACAGTTTAACTGTACAGAGCAAGATGAGGATTTTCATCTTCAAGAAATACAGGTCTCTGGTGTCTTTACTGTGTGAGCTCCAGGTACCAGGAAACAGCATGTAACAGGAGGTCAGACTTTTTCATTGAGAGCTGGAAGAAGACCCTAGTCTCTTCGAACAATGCTCTTTTTTTTTTAGTTTTTTCTTCCCCCACAGTAGCGTCCTGCTGCAGGGTTAAGAACCCGTGTGCCAACCTGTCGAGTCCCGCTGCACGGGGAACCGCGGGGTCAGCGCCCCGAAGCCTGGCTGCAGGGAGGCTCATGGAGAGGTATCCGACTTCCCTGCGCCTCCCGGACGGTACGCGCCGTGCCTTGCCCGGGGCCGCCGCTACCTGCGGGGCAGCGCGGGGCGGCGCGGAGCGAGGAGCGCCCGGGCGGATCCCCGCGGTTGCCGCCACCGCCCGCCCCGCCTTGCGTGGCCCGTGGGAGCGGGCCCGGGTGCCGGAGGCGGCGGGGAGGGCTGGGACGGGGCCCTNGGCAGGTGGGTGCGCGCCCGGGATGGGAGCGGGGCTGGGGGGGGGCAGCGCTCCCGCCGGGACCAGCCCGCCCGCGCTGGGGGCACACGGGGGAGCGAAGGACGGGGTGCAGCCCGCGGGGTCTGACGGGCGGGGAGCGCTGCGCGGCGCTGGGCTCTGGCTTTGGGGTGCAGAAGCCTGGAGCAGCTGAGCTCCTGGCCAGGCGGAGTGCGGAGCGAGCCGAGGGCGACAGGGAGCCGGGGGCACTTCAGGCTGAGCCCGGCCGGCCATGCCAGATGCAGACGTAATTCCACGGAGGGACCCCTCCGCCTCCCCTCCCCAAACCTTGGGCAGGGCGGTTTCTGATACATGTAGGATCAGGCGAAAGGAGAAATTTCCGTAGAGCTCTGAGGTGTTTTCTCTGGCTGAAGTTATCTAGAAATAATATTGAGGGGAAGAACAGTAATTCATAACAAAACTTTAAAGAGCAACAAGTTGTTTTACTGAAATCATACGCGCTGGGAAAAACAAATCACCTCACTGATCCTGATAGAAAGTAGCTAGTGCCAGTATCTTGAAAACCAATTTATAACACAATTACGAGTTTCTGAAGCCCCTAGCACTGTTCAAAACAAATTTCACCATATGTCTGAAGAGAGTTTTTGAGAAGTCCTGAATCTGCCGTTAAAATCTTCATTTTTACTTATGTAGATACAGGATATGATACTTAAAATTATTTTCGTGTTTGTTTCGAATGTTTCCCTTTTTACTGATTTTTTTTTCCTACTTGAAACAGGTGGTCCATTTTGCACCTCCCTCTTGCTCCCTCTCAGACTCTGTCCCCCAAAACAACCTCTCTGTGCTTTTCTGTGCAGTCATGGTGCAAACTAGATTAATCTTGTTGGACACTCTGGGCTGGATTCAGAGGAGCAGAGGAGGAGCCTAGTAGGGCAAGTAGCCCTACATCTCTCAGCCATGGCCAGTGCAGTTCTCCTGTTTGGTCATGTATCATGGAGGAGAGTGACTTTGCAGGCTTTTCCCGATTTCTCCTTTTGAGTAGCGTCTCTATCACAGTCGGGACTTTTTTGCCTCCTACTCGAGTTTCACCACCTGGTGTAAACGCAGAGAGGATGTGCTGGGAGGGGCAAGGTCAGGGGAGTATCAGTGAGGCGTTGCTAAGGCTATTTCCCAGGCAGTGTAGTGCCCCTGAAAGTGTTTATGCTAATTGTGGAAATTAGAGCCCTTAACTCCTGGTCTTGACTTAGTCTGAGGCTGGGCAGTTGTGCACTCTTTTCACTTTCTGTCCTATGCTTCTCCCCTCACCATGCTGCAGGACTAAGCTTTCTTTTCAAAGAGAAATAGAAGTTCCATCCCCGAGAACCAAACTCGTTTCTGTGCTCTGTGCATTCACTGGGGTCTGGCCATTGATCCCTGTGTTGTGAAGACCGAATTCTTACATCTCTTCTAGCTGTGAGAGTGGAAAAATTAGCAGGATGATTATTAAGAATATGTTTAACTGAGCAGTGGTGATGGCTGTTCAGATGAAACACTATTCCAAAATCTAGTTTGCATTTAATTGATGTAATTGAAGTAGTTAAAAAGTAATTATTTTTAAATATGATTATGGCAGGTTGGTAACTAGAAACCATACAAAGCATCCCAAAGTAATTTCTTTTATTCTAGGGCATGACAAGGCTGATGTTTGGAGACATCTATAAAATTATTAGGGTGATTCTAATGCTATGCCCGAGTGTGTGTCAAATCTCATCCCAGTATTTGACACCATACTGTCCTACCCTTAACCTCTCTGAAAGGCCAGTGATGGAGTGGGTGACATGCAGGCAAAATTTCTACATCATTCTTGAAGTATCAATAGAGCGATATTGACAGAAAAGGTTGAACAGCTACCTCCTAGGTCAAACTTTATGGCTCAATGGAAGAATTCAGATCCCAGGTCTGTCATCCTGACACCCTTTCCACCATTCTCAAGCCTCAACGTTTTCTTGATATTTGATAAGATTATTAGGATTATCTTCTGAATTATGAGCAAAAATGTCGAGTGAGACGGAAACTTTTTCAGTTCACTCTCATTCCATCTGCATGTTGGTTGCAAACCGTTGCATCTATCGCTGGTTGCAAACAACCTCTTCTGCATAAATTGACAGCCTTCTCAGTCACTTATTAACTGGAAGAGTGCAGAATTCTTTACCTGCACTAATTTGTGCCAATGATTTTAAGAACATTATTGACACCAAGTAGACTGAGGGAGGACATTGACAGAGAGGTGGTAGCTTTAGTACCAAAATCTTCTCTGCTGATGTTTCAAGGCTAATTCCACGTAAGCACATTTTTTTATTCAGCTGAGAAAGTTAGGCCAGATGAACTGCCCAGCTCACAAAACATAAGAGATTATAATCTCTTCACGCCTACGTGAAATGATGGTGAAGACAAGACAATGTAGTGGCTGAATTGTAAAGACCATTCCAGAACCTGTTCTGGGCTTGGACACTGACCTCAGACCAACCATTTTCTTTCAGTTTTCCAGTTTCAAAAGTGAGGATGAGACCTCACAGGGCCTTGTTAGAAATACGTTGGTTAGAAACAGGGGTTTCTAAAGCACACTGGAATTTCAATGCAAAATGCTTTGCATTATTTTATGGTACGGTTGACATATGAGAACAGGCAAAGCAGAGGGGTTCAAAAGTATCTGATCCTTTTTCCCTCCATTTTCAGGATGATTCAACTGACTGTTGTGGTGCATAGGGTTGGTTGCCCACTTCTCTGATCTGCAGCCTTCAGGTGGTCCTTATAACTAAAACCCCTGTGTCTGAAACCAGGTTTACTGATCTAAATCCATTTTGGAGTAGGAGGGAAAACTTTGTGCTACTGAACTTTTAACTTTTATTTATTAGTAGTTAGTTTGAGGCCCTTGGGACTGGCATATTAACCTGCCTCTGCCTCGATTGCCTGGAATAGAGACTACTTGGTGTTGAATACTTTGGTGGATGAGATAGAGAACACCTAGGTGAGTGTCTGATATGGGTAAAGCAGTTAGTAAGTGCCTGGGTCATTATTTTTGATTCTTGAAAAATACTGGGGGGGGAAGGAAGGGAAGGGCGTGTTAAACTCAGCTGTGACACTGCAGATATAGATATATTGCAGATATGCAATATTCTCCTGACCGTAAAGTGAGGGCCGTTGTGTGTTCAGTTTGGAGACAGATTTGAACCAGTGTTCCTCTGGAGCTGTCAGAATGCAAGTACCTGTGGTTAATGGTGGCACTGTGCCTGTCACAGTGACCATTCCAACACAGTGTGCGGGGAGTGAGAATCTGTGATGACACATGCAAAGAGAAGAAAAGAAAGAGAAAAGAAAGAAGGATGGGGAAGGGAAAAGAGACAGGAGGCAAGAGTTGCAATGATCCTAGCAAAGGGAACATTTTCCAGTAAGCAGTTCTGAATGTGATGTAAAAAATAACAACTGAAAGTTTTATTTTACTACACAGAGCCCAAATTCTTCCTTTGATCTCTGTACAAGCTTCCTTTTGGCATCTGTGGGAGATCAGTGAAGAATAAGGAGTCTTAAATTCATGATGCAGCCTGTAGACAATCATGAAATGAAATTCAGTCCTCTCAAAAAATGATTACATAGCTGTGAGTCAGCCAGAAGGTACACGCATGGTTCTGAAATAAATGATAAAAGTCAGTCAACACAAAGACATCTCACAACCAGAAGAGTAGGTGAGTTATGTGAATATTCTGTTCATTGCAGCTAAACTGTTGGCATCTGTTTGAAAAAGTTAACTTGGTGACCCTGATAGCATCTACAGCAACTCCTTGATGGGCTTTTTTTTTCTGTAATAGTTTGCACAAGTACACTATTTTTGAGACATTAAACAGTATTCAGCATCTAAAACCAGTTATTTCAGCTTAATAAGTTTAGGAACACATTAAGTGACCTCTGAGTAACAATAAATTTTCTTCAACACTTTCTTAAATTATGGGATCAGTTTAGTAAATTTTCCTAATTAAACTTGCTGCTTGAAAATAGCAATAGGGGAGCTTTAAAAAATAGATAACAGATGCACCAACCTGTCAGAGCAAACCAAATACACAGGAATTGTTAAACTTAAGATGGTTGATTTCAGGATTTTTTTCAGATGTTTAACATGAAAAATCAACATATATATAGATCTATTAATCTACGGAAAGATCACTTTTACTTTAAAGAATTTGACCTTCGATGTTTCTCTTTGCCTATTGGGCTGCTGATATTCTTGGACACTTGATATGTTGAATTAAAATGTTGAGAAACTAGGGGTCTGGGGTTTCTTTACATACATCCTGTGAGAAGCAGAACATTTAGGGGCAACCTAAAGTAAAATCTGATATTGAAGTGTCATTATAAATCATTCCTGCTGTATGCAGCTCTGCCAACTTTCTTCCTTCAGTCAGAAAGTCCTTCCAGCACCACTACATTGCTCAGAGTCTGCTGGGTTTTGCAAACGATGGGGCTGCTGACCTGATACTTGTCTTCATTTAGGAGAACATGGTTAAAAACCAGAATAGTGGTCTACAGTATTCTCTACAAACAGAAAAGAGAGCTGGTCCCTGCCACAGAGTGCTGAAGTTGTCTTAGGCAGATTAGGTTAAGGAGATGAAAGACTCTTCATCTTTCAATTTCATGTCATCTCCTCAAGGCAGAGCTTAACAGATGTTGTCCTTTCCTCCAAGAAGTACTATCTAACCTGTATTTTCTGCTTTCTATCCTCTGTGCTTTCTTTTTACCTTGTAGCCCTAATCTCCCTGAAAAGGAGGACATTCATTCCCCATTCCTGTTTTTCTACCCTCCAGCTCACCCGTGGTCTGGCACCATTAATTAAGCATTTACTTGTGAAGTTTGAGAACTGCCTGTGTAAAGGAACATTACTAAAGACAAGCTGTTGAATGAATGTAATAGCGGGGGGGATTTCCTCTAGCCCCATTATTCCTGGCTCCTCTACTACTAACTAGACATGGAAGCATAAGGGATGGGAGCAGACTGATTGTTCCAGTGAATGAACAGATACTTGTCTCTTATACTTGCTATTAGTGTCAAAGTGTTCACCAAACTCAGGAGCTCCATGGAACCATTCACTCATGGCTGTGTTCCCATGGGCCATTGCACAAAACTCCACAGTGACAAGGGAAAAGGGAGGTTGAGGTCTGGTGGTGATTGAGTTCATCAGTGAATTTACAGATTAGGGACCTGAGTATCACACAGGTTTTTTTGCACTCTTTCATCTTCCCAGAAAGATTCAGGTACCATTAAAATTTTCTGTGAGTACCATTTCAGGTGCACAGAGTAGATCTTTTGCAGGTCTTGTGTCACATCTGCCAGATGCTGCAGTTATCTCTGATATTCTAGCAAGGCACAGTGTAGGCAAGATTAAATGTCTGGACTAGTGCCTCAATAGTAGGTGCTTGTGGCAGGGATTACTTAGTTATTTGCCTCTTCTTCCACATTTCACCTCACTGCTGTCTTTGCCACACACAATGCACATTTCTGCTCAGTTCTTTGATACTGCTTGAAATCCTGTTGTGGGAAGCCATAACTGAATGAGTCCACGTGTACCACACTCAGTCTGCTAGTGTAGTTGCTTCCAAGATGACCCATTTAGCTCTGTATGTTTTTAAATATTTTGAACATCTCGTAGTTGGTACTCACTGGGACCTTTTGACTAAGCCTGGGCAAGCCAGCTGTCCAAGCCCTGCAACAAAGATCCAGTTTTCAGATCTCTCTGTTACGTTTTAGAACATGTTCTACGTTTAGCCTTTGAGGAGAAATTCAGCTAAGCTATACCCGGTCTACACCAAGCAGTACGCTCTACACTGGATGCCATTCTTTCTACGTGAGTGTTCTGTAAGTATTTTGAATTGTGGAGGTAGTTCCTTACAGGAACTTTGTGTTGGAAAGACAAAAATCTGCTCAAAGGACAACTAATCTATGCCACATATAAGTCCCACAGATATTTTATGCCTTCTGCATAGCCATATATTTTGTAAGACTGTCATATTCTTGCACAAATTATAAAATGTCATACCCTGCTGATGAATTTCCTCCATTTAGTGACCTTCAGTATAGGAAAAACACATAGATTTATAAACCAAGCTGTAATACTAAATCTTCTGCTGCCTGTGTTTATTGTATCAGGGAACCTGCCTACAGTCCTTATCTCACCTTAGGGAGGCAACTGTAATTCTCCTGGTTTATGTATTAGAGATTGAAGGGGCTGGATCCAGTTAGTGAATGACAAACTGAGTATAAAAGTCCAGTTTCTAAACAACAGAAATAGGTTCCACTTTTTGTGCCATGATGTGTTTTAAGTACATTACTCCATATGATATCCTTGTCTAAAGCATTGTAATGAGGTTACAAACATAAATATCATCAGTGATGTGTGAATATATATGAGTTTATAAACATGAATTCTTCATGTAATTTAGACTTCTGTCTTTAACAAACACATTGATAGCATATTGTGCTTCTTTTACTTCCCAGCATAGTCCTGGGTTGAGTAATTTCAGCAGGTAGCTACAATTACTGCTGCTTTCATTTCTTAGGAAGCAGCGTTTACATAGTTAATGGTCTCTGATGTGTCATGTCCATTTTCATACCAAAGCCTTTGAAAGCATCAGTCAATCAGAAAACTGTGCTTAATCTTAAACAGGCCTTTACCCTCCCTCCTCCACAATTAGATCACATACTTGGAATACTCTGCCTGGGAGCTTTCAGCTGAGAGATTTGAGCAGTGTCTCTCCATGAAGTGGTGCAGGATGCACAGTATCAGTGTACTGGCTTGCAAAGATGAGATCCCAGTCCTCCAGGCTTAAGTAGCAGCTGGATGACACTTCTGGGGCTGGAAAATTCCTTGTGCCTAAAGAAGGTGATGCGTATCTCAAGAACTTTTGAGCACCTGAGCTTTAGTTCCTCAGTGTTAATAACTGCAACCCCTTCCTCTTCTGAAGCTTCTGCAATTCTTGCTATATTTGTTTTACTCTACTTAAGCACTGAAGTTATGGTTCACAGCCATGAAAGGCAGAGATGTTTAGTTTAAATAGAAAACTGAGGTTCAAGTGAAACCACGTGGTGTCTGATCACCAAAGTCAGAGGTACATTCTTGCTGAGTTTGTGCTCTGACCATGGGTGCGTCAGGAACTCTGTGGCTGGAATCTGACACAGGCGTGATCAGTCACCATATATTGGAAACAGCCAGAATGAAGTAGGTTAAGTATTTGGTAGTTGTTTTGCTTTAGTTATTTTCATTTCTTCCAAGGGGTCTATTTCAGTTTTCAGTTGGTTAACTGAGGCATTTTATGAAGGACAAGAAAAACTGGACACTCTTAATGGGAAGGAACTTAGTACAGTCAGAAATATCCATACATTCTGGTTGTTGTCAGAGGGGAACGATATGGAGAGAAATGCAGTGGTTCTCCCTGCTCTCGGACTTCCTGTGTGCAGTGATAGAGCTGAAGGTATGAGGGTAGAGGCCTGGATCCAGCCATTTTCCCCTACTTGTCAAACTGGAATTGCTCTAGCTAAAGTAGGACATGTCTGATGTTATATCATCAGCACCATAGCTGGCAGTACAGTGCAGTGAGAGATGCTGCAGGGTTAGCACTGAACCCAGCAGCAGTGAGAGGGTCTGGAGCACATGTGCAGACCTGACAAGAGGCAGCAGTGGGGTGGAGTTGAGGCAGACAGAGAGCTGACGCTGTCTGCTGGCTTACAGACTTGCCTAAGGGAAATGTGGGAAGAACAATGTCCCTGTTGGAGTGAACAGGGTCAACAAGGTGAAACAAGGGACTGTGAGGCTGAGTGCTCCCCATTTGTTGTTTGTACAAGTATGAGATGCTTTCCCTATATAATGCCTGTTTTATTTCTCCCGTAATAACTTATTTCTTGCATTGTACATCAAAGTGTATTTGTAGAAATAGACTTATTGCCTGCTAGTGACACTGAGGCATAGCACTTAATTTTCCTTGGTTCTAGGTAGGGACTATTGCTAGTTATAGCTGCAGATGATCGTTTTTCTAAGAACCTTTAGGTTGGTGACAGTGCCTGGCAGATGACACTGAAGATCCCCATGACATTCTGTGAGAAGAGACCATTGACAAAGATTGTTATAGAGGAACAGATTATTTTAATGCCACTGTATCAAAATAGTGTAAATTACTTACTCTGAAATTACTTATTTTTCCTTCAAGTTTTATAGTTTTGCCAAAATGCCTTTTCTATAAGCAATGCCATGACATTGTTAATATTTGCAGTTTTTAAAGTGAAAATCTTATTCTGGGAGGGAATTTGTAGCGGTCTCATTTTCTTACTCAATACGTCTGTTGCGATGTTTATCAGGGCAATAGCTGCGGTTACTAAGGCCTAAAACAAATCTCGGTGCTGTAATTTCTATTAACATTGCAAAATGGGCAGAGCTGACACAAGAATTTGTATCCTCTCTCTTCATGTACCTTGCACAAAGAATTACTGACGTGTAATTGAGAATTGTTGACAGTTGTGCCAACAACCCGGGGGATGCAGAAGATTGTAGGTGACACCAAGGGTGCAGTTTGTCCTTACAATTTCCTGTTGCTGTTAGCAATTTGCAAACTGGCAGGTAGGTTTGGAGAGATGTCCATTAAAAACAATAAGATCTTGTAAATTATAAGGAATATGCTTGCACGCAACACATGTGGACTATTAAGATTTTGTTTTTATAGGCAGTATTTGAAACAACCTTACATTATATGGCCTTGTTTGAAAGGTCTCTCATAGTAAGTCAAAACACATTGAAATAGCTGTCTCAGAAATAAGAAAGGTTGACTTGATAGAGCTAGGATTGAAATGTACAATTCCAGACAGTAAAAAAGTTGACAATAGCTTGGCATCCAGATACTGTGTTTCATCCAAAGATCTGAAAGAGCTTTTAAAAATGTCTAATTACAGTGTAACGAGTTCCCATTTTGTATCAAGGATTATCAAAGTAGGAAAAATGCATAACTATAATTTTCAGGTTCAGATTTCTATAGTTGGGTACTTACATTCATATTCATGTCATTGATCTAAATAGAGGTTTAGATGGCAGCTTACATTCAAGTTCGAAAAATTATCTGATTTCCAGGCCCAGCGATTGAAAGGAGGAGTTTTTGATAAGCATATGAAACATGTAAAAGCCTAAATATTTTGTTTCTTACTGAGATTCATCCTTTTTTCTTCTTTTCTTTTGATGATTTGTCTCCGGCTTTAGACAGTAATTGCCAGTTAATGTATCTCTGTGATGCTCGCACTAATACTACACCACCTTCTTCAGAAGCAAAGCAACTATAAAAATTATTCATATATCTAATAACCTTACAACTAGGAAGGAAAGAGAGTTCATAATTCTCAGTTAAGCATGGAATGCAGCAGTGCTGCTATGTACCTAACAAAGCATATTTCCTTCCTAAATTAAGTATTTTAGGTGAGCAAGAGCTCACATCCTGTTGGGGAAAGGGATTATGAGACCTACACCTCTTAATTAAGAGAACATGATTTCACTGAAAGAGCTGGCAGTAGGGTTGGATAACTCATGGCTCTCATCTTTTCCTTTAAGTACTGGGGGCTGATAGAAATTGAACACAGCGACCTGTGCAATCATAGAATGGTTTGGGTTGGAACCAGCCTTACAGATCATTCCATTCCAACCTCCCTGCCATGGACAAGGACACCTTCCATCAGACCAGGTTGCTCAAAATCCCATCCAACCTGGCCTTCAACACTTCCAGTGATGGGGCATCCACAGCTTTTCTAGACAATCTTTCCCCGTGTCTCCCCACCCTCACAGGGAAGAATTTTTCCTTAATATCTAATCTAAACCTTTTTCAGCTTAAGACCATCTCCTCTCATACGGTCACTACATCCCCTTGTAAAAAGTCGCTCTCCAGCTGTCTTGTAGCCCTTTTTTTACTGGAACGCTGCCATATGGTGTCCCTCAGACTTCTCCTTTCCAGGCTTCTTATATCAGAGGCCCCAGAGCTGGATGCAGCACTCCAGGTGAAGCCTCATGAAAGTGGAATAGAGAGGGAGAATGACCTCCCTTGACCTGGTGGCCAGCCAGGATGCGGTTGGTTTTCTGGGCTGAAAGTGTACATTGCTGGGTCATGTCAGTCTTCCCATCCACCAACACCCCCAAGGCCTCCTTGAGCTGCTCTCAGTTGTCTTGCCTGTACACTCTGCCTGTCTTGCCTGTATACTTAGCCTGGTTTAAATTAAAGTGCTCTAAGTTAATATTATGGCATTGTTTCATCCAAAAAGTTCATGGAGGAGAGTTTTTCAGTTGAGATGTTTCTAAAATCCAGAGACCCATTTCCTTGGTACCAGCCATCTCACTTAACGTTTCCTGTGCTTGGGGAAAACACCTGTGAGAATTAAAGTTCACCTTCTCTCTGTGGTCCTCAGTTATCAAATACCCTGCTGGAACCACAGGCAAGTGGGTGAGACAGAGAAGTCCTGTCGCTACACTGTGGCATGCAGGGCTGGGGCTGGCCTCTCTGTGTGTTACTAGATTTGGGCAACTGCAAGGATGACATAAAGCTATTTTTGTTTCACCTTTGCTGGTCTTATGCCAAGAACAGCTTGGAGAACCTGGGCATGACTTGTACAGCAACATTTACTTCTGTGTAATTGTTTGCTGCAGCACATAGTCTCTTCTCAGTCGACTGTTTAAACTATGGGTGGTAACAGATGCTTAGAGTCATTGCTTTCTGCTATCTATAATTTTTATTAACAAAGCAGTAAAATCCTTATCTGCACGGACTGTGTAAATCATAAAGAGGCAAGAAATAAACCCCTCTTCTACAGTTTATTTAGTTTGTAAAGCCCTCTGCAGTCCTGATATCTGTTTAACACGATGCATGTTTGCAGTGCAACTTAAACAGTCAAGAGTAATAATTACATTTAAAAATATACAGATGACCTTATTCTGAACAAAATTCCTAACTATATCAAATTGCAAACCTTATCCCAATTCTCACTCACTACACCTCTGGTTTTCCTAAATGCCTAAAGAAAGAGGATCTTACGGTTCTTCTGCAGATGGATAACTGAGCTGTCCTTCTAACACTATGTTCTTGGACCCTTTCCTCAGAAATATTCTGCATGTTCCAAGACTCTACATTGATACATATAAAACTACAGTAACAGCTGCTTGACGTGATATTATTCTAGGAATACTCATGACTGTGTAAACACAGATTGTGTGATAAAGTGACTCTCAGTTGAAAAATCAAAAGGTCATTCTCGTTCATTCTATACTGAAATGAAAAATGAAAAAAATGGATGAATAGAGCAGTACAGACTTCAGCTCATGTTGTGAAGCTGAGCTAGTTATTTCTTCAGCTCAGTCCTACGTCATGTGCTTCCACGACAGAAGTTATTTCAACTCATTTATATAAAATAGCAAAATAATCATTCAGGTTCCATTGTAATTTGAGGAAAAACTCCTGCTCCCTGGCTGCAGGGTGATTTAATCATGCATAAGTAATAGAGTAATTACAAAAGAAATATAGGTAAAATTGAAAGCAGGTTCTGAAATTTTAATTAGCTTTACATAGATTTTAATATTTGTTTAGAAATTTGTATTGGGAATCAATTTAGTTTGCAGTTCTTCAAGTAATATTAGCTATTCCATGGTCTTAAATTGTTGTTAGTTTGGAAATCAGAAAGCATGTGCATGACTATCGGATCCTTTTAAATCACGCAATATCAAGAGAAAGGAAGCTTGTGAAGTGTTGTTTGTCTGGACATCTCTTTTGCACTCACAAATTAGAGCAGAGTTTGAACCTTTGTTCAAAGCTATGTCCTCCTTTAATCCAGCTCCTGGCTTCTGGGACTGTGCATTTTTCAAACGCTGCCACTGCGTTTCCTGTTGTCACACCTTCCCCACACTGCAACTTCGTGTCAGTCTTGCTGTGTGGTCTGACCATTGGCAAAGCATACGTGAAGCTCATGCTCTGCAGGTAAGAGATGTGTTCTTCAGCCCAGGTTAAAACACCAGTTTTTGAGACCTGAGCCAGGCATCTGAGCAGACTGCCAGCATGTTCACAAACAAAACAGCAGATTTTTGTGGTTCTCTGTAAATTGGAAAGAGGGAGATGGAGGATGTTGTGGATTATACTGCTCTGAAGAAGAAGGATTTGACAGAGAAAGTGAAATTATGTAAATCAAATAGTGGAAGCATATTAAAGTTATATAGGGAATTTCTTACTTTCAGGTAATTTCTTCATTTCCTATTATCAATCATTGTAGCTGTCTTTATTCAGCAATGTGTTTTGCTGGAGCTCTATTGGAAATTGATCTATATTTATAGGCCTACATATTTATAGGTCTATATAAGACAGCCTGGCTTAGGGAAGGCTAATCTAACTGCAATGATTGATCCATTTCAACACATGTCAAATGCATTAAGAGTAAATGGTGCTTAAACAAAAACCTATCTCAAGGCCTGAACCTCTTAAGGTGATGGACCTGTGTAACCATACTGGTTTGGAATCTCTGCCCTTGCGAATGAGACACTGGGGTTTTCTCCATAAAAACTGTGTTGTTTTAAAGCTGCGAGTTTTGCTGGGCTGACATGTTGCAAACTTTACTCAACATGGCTAGATCCCAGAAGATACAGCAAAGCTGATAGGAACAGCAGGCTGACAAAAACACAAAGACACACTAATGGGTTTATGTGTTTCTGAATACATAAATACATGAAGTACCTGAATACAAACATATGTTTATAAATTCAGAAATATTAATCACCCAAATACAAAAATATGAGCGATAGTGGTGTCTGATTCATAGTTCTCAATAGAAGGTATGATGACAAAATGGTAAGCCCAATTGGCTGAAAAATTGCTCACCTTTGAAAATGGAAAAGGAAGAGTTAAAACTTGGGTTCCTGGATTTCTGCAGAGCAGTCCTCATTTTTTGTCTCCTGAATACAGTTTGAGCATTGACTCTTCCTGATGGTCTTAACATGTGCACAGTAATATGGTTGGGGAACTTACCCAGCTACGTCCTTCAGTCAGGATAGATAGAGAATCACGCTTGATATGTATGTCAGTAAGTATGTCAGAAAATTTAACCACTGAAGATTTACTGGCCCAAGAATACAGCAGGCTTGCAAAAATGAGTTTTTAAAAAGTAATGATGCTTAGTCATAGCAGTAAGAATACTCATTGCTAATGATGACACTTACTGATAGAAACATGAAGTCCTTTTGCCTCAGTGCTTAAAGAATTTAAAATTGTTGGAGATGATGGTGGGACCTGAGGTGGGAGGTTAACTATCCAAGCTCATTGTGTCTTGTTCTGAAATGAGCAGTGATGCTTTCTGCTGGAGAAAGAACCTGGGCAAGTTATAGATAGGTGAGAATACATTCCTTTTTTTCTGTGTCTCTACATAAATTTTGGTGTACACTGTAATACTGGGAAGCTACTAATGAAAGTAATACGCTCTCGTAGTTGTCACCTCTTAATAATCTCTCTCTAAAATAAATCATAGAATTTTTCTTTCCATCTCTTTAGAAAGCTCTTTGCTGTTTTCCTCTGAACTCTGAAGACAAGATCCCCTGATACTGATGTTCCAGACAGAGCTATTAGATCTGAGCCTCCAGACACAGAAATTGAATTTACAGGCTTGATGTTGTAAGGCTTCAAAGAGCCAAAGGGGTGGAGAGAGACTGGCATGAAATAGTACACTTTTTCTCAGTTTCACTTTTGGGAAATTAAATAAACATTTAGAAATAAAATCATGAAAGCATTTTTTAAAATTAGATGTGTAAGCATTAGCTGTTCATTACATTCTCCCACTTGCAAACAAATTGTATCATTTGTCTTCCAAGAACATGGTGGCAAGGATTAATTTAATGTTTGTTAGGAAGTCTTAGATCCATGGAGAGAAGCTATGAGAGGTGTACACAGATCATTATCATAATTTTATATATAATAATATTGTGTCCTTCTATTTTGTTGAGGAACAATTATTCAGTCTCAACATCCTCCATCTTCCACAAAAGAAGTCACAGCTAATTGTTATCTATTTATCGGCTAGGGAAGCAGAGATCTCTTTTGCTGCATTCAACATTGCACAAGAAGTAAATGACTGAGCAAGAAATTAAGCTGGCAAGAAATTAAGCATATACAGTGAACACTCGAAATCTTGCTGATGTAGTTGTTTACTGAAGTGCCTCCTATTACTGTTTCCTTAGCAGTGTTTCTGCAGCTAATGAGTTTAGCTCAGAAAGAGGTTACAAATGCTAATGGTAGTTTTGTGCTCTCCCTGATTCCTTGCAGAAAGACCCAGAGGGGGGTGCTTTGTTTTGTTTGAAACTGTTGCCTTCAGCTTTGCAGATAGCGAAAGAGGCAAATATGCTGTCTTCTGAAATTTTAGGAGCAGTCTGCCTTGACATTTTGTAATTTAGAAAGGTGATATCATTTAGTCTCTAGCAAGACTCTTTAACAATATTGTCTGACATAATCAAGGAAAGCAACAACAAAAGGGTTGAATGATTTGATTAAAATTTGCTGTTCCCAGTCAGTTTGTAAATGTTTGTTGCCTTGACTGTTGTGGTGGTGCTTTTTTACTCCCAGTCTGCTGTTTTAATAGAGTTTTCTAGTTTACAGAAATCCAGATTTGCTCAAGTGCATTCCTGTGGTACACCTTAGGTCTGTCTTTTCAATAGTGGGAAGGGAGATCCATTGATAGGTTAATTTTAGAAGTATTCCCTTTCACTTTATAACATATCGCTCTTTTAGATGGCTACAGATCTCGTAGGTTTGGTCTTAGCAAGAGCGCATTTTGAGTGTTGAATCTGTACAGTCAAAAGCAAGAGAAAGTCGGACATCGCTTTAGTGAGGATTTGAGAATACGTTTCCAGGTTCAGTGTTTGCTTTTCCCCTTGTAAGTGTGGGCAGCTCTCTGAAAAGTGAGCTATCAATGAAATAACCCCTTGCTCATCTGTATTCATTCTCCTTTTGAAGCCTTGTCTTTGCTCTCTTCAGTGTGTAAGTCAAAACAAGGCATCACACCATTGCTAACACTGCAGGTTTACCTTGCTATCTGAACATCAAGCCAGGCTTGTTCTGCTTCACTACAGTAGCACCCACAGGAAAAGGACTCTAGATCTGGAACTTATCAGGGTTTTTTGTTTATGCTTCAGACAAGTATACATGTGACCTAGACTTCAACTTTTACTGTGCTGACACTATAGGAAACACTTTCCTTGTCAGTAAGCTGATCTGTCAACACCGAAAGTAGTTCTAACTGGTGGCTACTTTTTAGCTGATTTTCTGGTCATTTTGGTTAGATAGACTCTAGGAGGATTGCCTTAAGCAGCTGAAACATCTAAGTGAAGGAATTCCTCCACAACCAACGTTTAGATGGTCTGCAGCAGAATTCAGTATCACATTGTTCTCATTTTATGACAGTGGTACATCTACAGCACTGTCTATACACACTGTCTTTCTTTGTGTCCTGAGGCTTGTGTTGTGTCCTGAGGAGCTCTCAATACAACTGTTGTAAGACATACATCACACATACCCTTCCCTTACCAAAACACTATGCATGCCTTCTGCCCTACATTGACTCAGGAGAATCAAGCCTCTGAGTCATGCAGTGATTGCATCCCCTGAAGAAATATGTCCCTTTTTTATTTTAAGATCTTGTAAGTCTATTAAATCTCTGAGTTTAAGTTTGCTATTTGCATTTCCCTGTACAAGTCTAGGGAGATAAGAAGAGAAAACAGCGAGTTAGCTGCACTTGGGATTCTCGCCAGTCTTTGTGGGATGGAAAATTCCTTCCTAATTCCATATCTGACTTTAAATTTGACCCTCAGCATGTGAGCAAGTTAGACCAACATACGCACTTAAGAAAAAATAGATCCTTTGTGTCCTAGCAGGACACTGGTGCAACTTTTTCAGGGTCTCAGTCTAGCTGCTGCCAATCAGTGAAGCTTTGTCTTCCTTCAAGCATCCTAGAGCGTGTGGGTAAACTGGGCATCAGAAAAAAGAGCTGGCCTCTCCCTCCTGCAGGCTGTCCACAGAAGCCTTGAAACATGAGATTGAGTTATAGAGTTATTTCAATGCAGAGCCACCAGGAAGATGAGTATGTTGAGCACAGCACAGAAAATCACTGGTGCCCAGGAGAGAGTTTACTTTTCTTTATGCCAACATTAGTGATCAGTCATACATTAGAACTGTCTTCTTCACTGCTAGCTTTTGTGTTTGTATCAGCTTTTAGCAAACATGGCTTCATTTTACAATCTAGAGGACTGATTAAAAAATATGGAATAGGTTCAGAATGAGATTGATCTCTGAGTGGTGTCTTTAGAAAATACTCCTCTCATTGATACCATCTCTTAAACAAAACCTTTAAGATCTATCCATAAACTGGTTTTGAATCTATTAATTGCAACTTTTAATCTGGTCGATCATATGCCTTGGACATGTCCATGTTGTACTCCATATAGTTGTCTGTATCTAGTTCATCATTTCATAAAAAGAACAGTGGAGTATTTAAAAAACATGGTTGGAATTAATAATATTTTATCCTCATTGATTTTTAGAAAGAATGCTGTCTTAACTCATTTCATTATTGTACCCAGATTGATATTGGGGTATGGTGCCTATAATTTTCTGGGCCTTCCTTCTTTAGTAGTTATTTAATAACTGCATACACTTGCAGTTCTCTGACCCTTTGAAATTTTCCCATTTTTCCATGAGTTGTTCAGTATCAACACTAGTGATTCGGAGAACTCCTCATTTAGTTTATGTAAGACTCCAGGCCTGTTGATTTGAAAACATTTAATTTTAGCAGATCTCGTCTCACATCTCCTTTTATTACCTACGGTGAATTTTGTTGGGCTGACGTAATATGGGATGATACATTCTACAGCTTCATTCCAAGGACAAAACAATGTGCGAAGGACAAAATGTTTATTCGATATTTCCGCCTTTTTTGGATTGTCATTTACAGTTTTATCACCCGCATCTAGCAGTGGGCTCATGGCCAGTCTCAGGCACATTTTATATTTATAAAAATATCATTTTTGCGTCTTTACCTCTGTTAACTATTTAGTACTTCCTTGATCTTATAAACCTCCCTCATAAATTCCTTGCATATTTAGAATCTTAGAATTTGTTAATGGTTTTTACTTTCTCCTTTCTTCCACGCTACAAGTAACTGTTTTTTAGTATTTTTATTGTCAACTTTTATTCCAGACAGCTTCTGGTTTAGCGTAAATATTTTAGTACCTAGAAGTGTGTTTTCGGTCTGTGATTGGATAGGCTTAACACTTTAATTTACATTTCCCATTTGATCTTACTCTACTAGTCAGTGGGAGTGATGATTGTCCCATTTAAAGCTCCAAGCCTGGCTGGAACCAGCCCCCTCTTACAGGCTGATGCCACATTCTGCTTGCATATCATAATTATAACCACATCACCAGTATCAGTACCCAGGCAATTACTAGATGAAGGCAAGCACTTAAAATTTCTAGTCCATCAGAAACAATTCTGTGGCTGAGCTGATTGAGCTCCCGCAGGGAAATTTTTATGTTACCACTAGAGCCCTGGGAAATTTAAAAATCATCTTGTTGCTGGCCACTTGACACGTACATCAATTCCCCTCAACACAGTTTTTTTCAAGTTAGCAAGGAAATTGTAATAAGAAGCAGGCAGGAAACATGAGTAAAAAGTTATTAGGAACAATTCCAATGAGTTTCCCAAAGGAAGCACGAGAGGTTGCCTGAAAATCCTTGAATTTTCTTTCCTCCCACTGGCTGCTCATGCTTGCTCCATGCTGTTTGCTGCCCCTGCTGTTGTGTTAGTGGAAATGTTTATAGGGCTGCACCGTAAATAAGAGCACCAAGGCCCAATCAGATGTTTAAAATGTTACCAGTGAGGATGTGTTCTGATTTGCAGCAGAATCCTCTGGAAGTTTTATCAGCCAAATATCTATTCCTGGAAGTTTCAATACTAGACATGAATAAAGCACAGGATATTTTGTACCAGTCCCCAAGGCAGAGAGCTAAAATAGATATAGGTTGTTGCCCTTTACACTGTGGCAAGTATAGAGCACTTCTGCAAGTTCAATAGTGTATGAGCAATTTTGGCTCCAGCTTAAGGAGACTGCTCTGAGATAATATAGGACTCCCACTCAGAGAGGAAAGGCAGGAAACAAAGTCAGGTAAATAGCTGGGGTCTTGTTGGGGATGGTGAAAGCTCATTAAAAAAACACCATCCAAAGGGAAGGTTGCCCTCTCCACTGTGAAGTAAATTTTTGGTTTATCTTTATCACTTTAGGTGAAGGGGAATCTGGTTCATCCCCTGGTCTTGCACTCCTGTTGTTGCTGAAGAACAGATCCCTAAAGGAAGAGGTTCCTCACCTTTTGGAACTTGTATTTCTTTCTTTTTTTCTGAGGTTTTCTGAGGCAAGGAGTAGCATTTCATTCTCTAAGTGGTTTATGGGACGCCAGGAAAAAATACTGGAATAATTCAAAAGAGGGTAGGATGGGTTTTTTTGGGTAAGTAACAAGATTCCTCCCAGGAGAGGGCAAAGTATGGCTGAGAAATGGTGGATGGACATTTGGCTAATTGTATGAGCTGCTTCCTTTGCTATTCCTGAAATGGTCACTCTTGTCACCTGCCTTTCCTCTCACCTTTTCTCCCACTCACCTTTCCCTTCCCACCTGGATAGTGAAAGCACCCATTATCTCAGCCCTTACTAAGAACTAAGTGGGAATGGAGTGAAGCCCTATGGGCAGGGGGCTGACTGCTGTAGAAAATTACTGGAAGCGGAAATGCTTATCCAAATCTGGCCCTTTCCTGCTACTCCTTCATTTGACACATTAATCCTGCCACCTGCACAACTAGTCAGCATAATGCCCCATTATAAACAAAACTACACGCATAAATATCTAGTCAAGGTAGAATATGTGGGTTTCCTTTTCCTGCCCTGCCCTGCCCTGCCTTGCTTCTCTTCTCTTCTCTTCTCTCCTCTCCTCTCCTCTCCTCTCCTCTCCTCTCCTC
>VZTD01004011.1:1607663-1665590 GCA_013397725.1 Rhagologus leucostigma
CAGAGGACCAGCCAGCTCCTCCCATTCCCTCCCTTTTGGAGGGAATCACTTCTGAAACAGCTTCCCCTCCCCTCCTCTCCCCTCCTCTCCCCTCCTCTCTCCTCTCTCCTCTCTTTTTTCTTCTTTTCCTCCACCTGATGAAATAAGCACAGTGGAGCTGTTTCTTTATCATGCTCCTGCTCTTGCATTTTTCTAACCCAATTAGGCCATTACCAGGGCTAAATGAGGCATAGAGCCTCCAAAAGTCACACCGTCGTCCCGGAGATGAAGCGTGTAGAGCTGCAGAGCTGGCAGGCAGGCGAGGTGGCTGGGCTCACCAGAGTGTGACCCCAGGTGTTTTTCTGCACTAGAAAAATCACCTTCAACAAGGAGTGAGGGGGAAGTCAAGAAATGAATATTATTTTTAAAAGTGTTATATGAATGAGAGGTGGCCACATTGTGGTCAGTTAACACCATTGTGTTTCTCAGGGATGCACAGAGGAAGTGGGTGGCCGTGGTGTCTTCTGATTTCTGGACAGTGTAGCAGAAAGGGCCGTGAAGACCATGAAAGCTTTTACGTATCTTCCAGTGGTTCTGATATTAGTTTTTCGCTCGCTGGTCAAGAACTCCATCCCTGCCCTCAGGTCTGTAGTGGGCAATTCCACTTTCCTGACAGACAGCTGGTATTCCAGCATCCAGGCTCCCTATCCAGCCAAGAGCCTTCAATCATTCGTATCATGCCAGTTTGTGCAGTAAAGCAGGGTGCTCTTCAATTCTTTCTGTGGCACAAACCCTGTATTCGATTCTGTTCCCAAGCTGCTGGGAATTCTGTGTTGGATATGGAAATGATGCAGAGGAGGTCATCTCTCTTGCCCTGAAGCTCTGGCATCCCTCACCAATCATGTTTAAATTACGAACTGGAAAAAATTACGTTGTAATGTCTAACACAATGGGAACGGGCTTTATTTAGAAAGGCAGAGGATACAAAGCCTAGCAATTCAATTCATTAAAGCCTAGGATCTCCTGCTTTATTTCAGAGAGGAGCTTTGCCAGAAAGGATGATAATTTTCCATCATATGCTGTTTCAAGAACATAAGGTGTTGTGTGCTGAAAGAAAAATAACATGTGCACTTCTATGAATTTCATTTTCATACAATGAAGAGAATGGATTAAGTCCTTTGCGGTGAATATAGATCATTTTAGAAGCTCAGTAGCTTTGCTTATCCCTGCCTTCACTTGAGTTCTGCTGTCTTTACTGTCACTGAGCAATACCTTAGTTGCCAGCTAAATCATATGAAAATTCCCGAAGAATATGGTAGTAGTAATACTAAATTCAACAACTAAATAAATCTAGAAGTGAGAAAGGTACAATTCCTAGCCTTTTTCTGGTTTAAAAGCATGATAGTGGACCTGTTGAGGTAAACTCAGTCAAGAGAAGCCCACACTTGAGCATTATTAGACATGTTCCTTTGGATCTAGTTGGTTGAGGTGCTAGTCTAAAAAGAGCATGCTCTTCACCTGGGCAGTCTCCCCAGCAAGTGCCTTGCTCCTGGTCTTACTTGGTGACAAATCCAGCTGATTTGGTTGATTGCGTCATCACCGAGGTTTAACCTAAACTGCCAGAATTTGCAGGAGAAAGCTAAGGTGAGGGTTCAAGATCCATTTTGATGACTCTTTGGAGCTCTTGATGACCTCCAGTGGTGATGCAATAAAAAACCACAGGTGTCATTGCGATATCTTTGGTGATTGTATCCGCTGAAGAGAGTGACAGGGAATTTCCAGTAGGGGAGTATCACTCAGGGATATATACTTTGTTCACAGGAGTGTTTGATTTTTTTTTCTTTTATAAAATTAAGGCTGGTTTCCACAAAACTTCGTCCTATTTTCTTAGGACATTAATCAACTGCTAGCTAGTGGAGCTAGACATGCCCTTTAGAAGACACTTGCACTGTAATTGTCTAACACAACATTTTTGAAGCAGGTATCACTGGATACTGTTGGAGGCTGGTTCTTATACCAAATGGACTGTGACCTGAGTCTGGATGGCAATTTCCAGCATCCTCTTATAGGGCAGAAAACATACATCTGTAGGGTTCAGGGTGAATTCTGTAAAAAATTGAGAAAAGTGTTTACACTTGTCCATTCCATCTTTTACAAATCATCATGGAAAGTTTGTTTCATACAAACTTGTAAATAATATGATATATCCCTGAAGAGGGCAGATGGAGCAATAGGGGAGAGCAATGCTGGCTGCTTGCACTGGTGTTGCTACTTGCAGGTACTGGCTGCATGTCATGGGTCTGTGGTGTCACCTTACTGACATCTGCAGCCACAAAGTGCAGCCACACAGGCCCAGCCAGCATTTCTTGGGTGAATAAAGTAAATAATCATAACTGATAAACAAGTTCTTGAGCATCACATTGATCTTCCAGCACGTTGCATAGGCAGATGAGGGTCACTGTTCCTATTCCAGGGGTCGGTGTATAGCATATGGTATTGTATTCCTTCCTGTGCCCCATTCCATGGGACATGCTGGCACAAGCCAGCTCTGCAAAGAAAACTCAGCAAAACTTGCCATCTCTCACTGTAGGACCAGAGTGGGACATGTGCCTGTCTGTGCCCATAACTCACCTCACCTCACTCTTGCACTTCTACTCTTGAATTTCTTCTGTGCCTTTCACTGATCTATTGTAATGATTTTATGGATTAGCAGAACTTCTGTCTTTGCTAGAGTTCAGTATTTCTGATGACCTTTCCAAGACTCCCTTTACACTGAATCTGTTTTCTTCTCCTGGGGACCCTATTCACTCCTGCCTTTTTTAACAGGAAGAGGTTACACATAGTGTACAGGCAAAAGAAATACAAAACCAGGAAAGAATGTTTTGGTGTTAGAATGAAAGGAGGAGAGAGAAGAAAACAGGTGAAGGAACAATAATTATTCCCTTCAGAAAATCATAACAAAGAGAAAATAAGCAATGGGAAAATGTTTAAAAAAAAAAGAAAAAGAAAATGCAGCCTGTGACAGTGGAGAACTAGAAATATAAGAGAAAGGATTAGGGGGAAAAGGCCACTAAAAATCCATAAGAATTTATTAATAAATCATGCTGGACTCAGTATAAAAAGAAATTATCCAACACAAAGAAAGTGTTTATTTGTTTTTAATAATAGTATAAATGAGAAAGGAGGAACCAGCCAGAGGCTACTTTAGTCTCTTATTCAGCAAACCACTAAAGTACATGCTAAGCTTTTAGAATCTACTAAAACTTTCATTAAAGACAAGTCTTACTTAAGTTGACCACATACTCTGAGTATTTTTTCTTAATTGGATTTATGTTGAAACTGGCTCAGAATTACAGTTGTCCTTACTGTTTGGTTCACTGAGGATTCTGAAGGGAAAAAAAAGTGATCAAATAAAGCATTTTACTTCAAGTGCAGATGTTTTTTAAAAATAAAATCAAGTAAAATCAAAAGAAATTTCTAAGCAAAATATGTTTTCCCCTTGTAAGCAGTATGACAAAGCTAGATTTGAAAAAGTGTTCAGCTCTCAGATCTGTATTTTAGTTTTTTGCTAGAGAAAAGCCTGAATCAGCCTTGATTCAGTTGATACTCAGTTTGACTTCTGTTGACATGGACGAAGCATAGTTGCAATATGTTTCAAAAATTATTTCTGGACACTACTACAAGTTAGGAAGCGAAGTCTCAGACAAAGAAAGTAATTGGGATCCGGCTGCCCAGCCAGGCAGGAGAAAGAAGCAGGTATCATGTCAAGGGTCCTTCCCCACACCAGCTGTGCGAGAACACCACTTCCAACAAAACAATACCTAACTGTAATCAGAAATATGTTATTCCAGTTTATTTAAAAGCTGCACTTAACAGACAGATTGACTTTTCTAGGGGCTTGCACTTAATCCTGATTCATCACAGAAGGTTTTGGAAATAAGAATTTTGCTGATACAAATGAGATTCTTGTCATGTTTATTTCAATGATCTGAGCTTATTTGCTCTTGCTGTTTTGTAGAGGAATGATCAAAAATTGGTTGATTAACTGAGAGAAATACAAAAAGATAATTATGCATTGCCTTATTTGAGTATTCTTTTTCTGTTATTTCATGTACCCTGACCTTTAAGCTAGCTAACCAGCAGATCTAATGCTGTCTAATCAAAAAGTGTGACATCTCTTTGGAATAACACTCCACTAAATTGTGCAATTTTAACTACTTACAAATGACTGACTACTTTGGCACCTCCCTCACCCCTCCTCTGTTCTTTTCTGCCTCACAATGTAGCACAGAAAAAAAGGCAGTTCAAGATGTCTTGTCCTGGTGACCAGTCCTTCTAACCTATTATTTTCTAAAGCAAAGATAGAGAGACAAAAATTAGAGAGAAATTTAAGTACACAGCATCCAGAAGTTTATAACAATGTTAGTTCCCCTTATTTTTTCCAGACAACTGCAGCAACACAGTTTCATAAACTGTATTGTTTGACTGGCATTTTTTGATATTAAAGAATTAAGCTGAAGACTCTTTTCATTTTCTTGTAGAAAAGCTCGTCTTAAAAAAAAAGTGGCCTTATGCAAAGAGGATAACACAATCATATTGTTTTATGGGCGTGCAGACCAAGGAAAAAGGACTTTGCTGTGGGGATTCAGTCCTTTTGTCAGCCCCGGAGATGTTTCTTTTAAGAGAGGAAGACAAGCTGGGAAAGATGAAGAAATTTCCCAGTTACCTGTTCAGGGTCATTCTGCAGTGGTGGATTTCACTTCTGTGGGCTGTGAACACAGCACCTGTCAACACTTCTGTGTGTCCTAAGGCCAGACACACAGAAAAGATAAACTCTGCAAATTAGGAACTAAGAGCAAGTCAACTGGGTGACACTTGCTGGCACAGCTCCTGCATTGGATGTCGAGGAGAGGCTTGCTTGAGATGCAGGAATGTACGTATGATATGCAGGAACATAAGGTGCCCTGAAAGGCACAGAGAGTGCGTGCATGGCTGTTTCACCTGCAGGCAAAAGTCTGAACAACTCAAATTTCACAAACCACATCCCAGTGCCATGTGCACCATGCCACGAGGATGTAGATTGTCTTCATTCTCCAGAGTATCCCCCAGGCATTCTTTCTCCATCTGTTCAGGAGGGTTTGGTCACATCCCAAAAATAGGGGATAGGGCAAGGTATCTCTCACTGAAATGCACACTCCTTAGCATGGTGGTTGAGATTTTCTTTAGGAGCAAGGAAAGTTAAAAGAAACAAATTTAATTAAAAATGTTATCTTAGCAAAGTATTTCACTTCCTATTTTATTGCAATTCTCAAGGGTCTCCCTGTCTCCTTTATCTCCATGCCTAAAGACAAAAACCATTGAGACTACCAAGATGCCTTTAGATTGGTATTATATCAAAGGCATCTTTTTGTCTGCTTTAAACAATTGATAAAATGATGGGCTTTTTAACAAGAGAGGTAGGAAACAATCAAGTTAGCAAACCGTGGCACAGCAACAGAAAGTCAGAATCTGGAACACAGAGAGGCAAAACAGGACACCTTTAAGATGTAGGCAAGATGGATTTCCTGGTACCTGTAGTCTCTAAATCTGAGATTGCTCAAGGGTCCAATGCAGCTCCCAGCGTAAATTAGAGTAATCAATAACTGGTTTATGGCTGATTTATGGCAACTTGCCAAAAGGCTGCCGATGGGCTGCTGTGGCTCTGGAACTCCCTAGGACTTGGAAATCCCTCCAAGCCCACCTGTTCTGTATGGATCCTGTTTGGTGCTGTAGCTCCTTAGCATGTGTTAGCAGTTCTAATGAATTTGTCACAGATTGTTTCTTGTCTGAGATGCCTTGATAAACTCATGCATTTCAGTGCTCCCTTGGATGTGTACACACATGCACTTTTCACACTTGTACTGAAGAAGGCACAGGAGTGGAAAGATGAGAAGTTGTAGAATTGCCTTGTTCCCTTCCAGTATTTGTTTCAGAGGTTTGTGATACGTCTTGTAGAAGTAAGCCTTAGCTCTTATTGTAGAAAACACTCATCTGTCAGAGGAGCAAAACCTGTCACACCTGTAGGGCCCCTGGAGTTGCTTCTCAGGCTGACTTACAGCCACACCTGTGAAGATTACTTCAAAGACATAAGTCACCTTCCACATGGATTTCCACCAAGCACTCACCACTCAAAAACCACTTAAAGCTCTGTGTTTGCTAATGGTGTTCGCTGAGTGCATCCAATGAGTCTCTAAGGTATTTTCTATTGCCACTTCTGGTTTTTTGTTTCCTGCCATCAGCAAACACAGAATCATTTCCACAAAGGGCTATCACACCCCAAATGACGCTAATCAGGGATATTAAACATGATACTAATGCAAGTTATTTGAAAAATGTTATGTGAATCTCAAAGCCAGGTACAGTCCTGATGGAAAGGTGGTTGCTACAAAGCTGTGCAATCGCAGCTACTTGGCTTGGCGTGGGATTGTGTGCACTTCGTGAGCCAGTGCTGAAGTGGGAGAGAGATCAGAGGCCTTGTAACCTGTTAAATCTGCACATGGTAAATGGTGCTTGTGGGCAGGTTTGGATTTTTACCTGATTATGCAACAGTCAGGAGCTGATGCTCTTTTGATTGCTGTTATTACAACCAGATTTGTTTGAGACTCCTTGAAACAAAGCGTTCTGCTTATTCCTGGTTCCATTTTCCATATCTGCAATTCCCAAGAGTCTTGAACATCAGCCTCTAACAGTTTAGGCTTCCTTGATCTCAAGTTTCTGTGCTGAGCAGAGTATCAGCAGTGGTATCCTAGGCATATTTCTGTCACTCTCGTATTTTGTAGTGCTAAACAGGTCAGGGTGTGGCTCCTCACTTTCATAGTAGGTTCCGTATTATTTGGACATCAGTATATGACTGTAGGAGTAAAGGAAAGCTAAAGATATGGCTGCTACGTAAAAGTAATGTTATAGATATGAAAATTCTGGAAACCTAAATGGTAACTCTCAGACAAACTTGACAATGTTGGGTTTATCAGATGTAGCAGAATTAAATCTGTTACAATTGCTAGGTTTACTATATTGTTTTTAATATTTAGTTTATCCTGGAGAATTGAGAATGTTACTCTAGAACAGGTGGTCAGATTTTTCATGACCAAACTAGGTTCTTAGGCCTACCTTTCTTCCTGCAGTCTCTTGCTCCCAGTGTGAAGCATATGGCTTTCTTCATTTGAACTGGCCAAGTCTTGTTATTTATGAGCTTCAGCAGCTTCTTCAGTACTGTGGCTGTTTTGTGTGCTGTGGTTTTGGCCTTCTCTTAGCTTTTGCAGTGCCAGGTGAGACTGTAATATATCATTTTTTAACATACATTTTCTGTAGTGTAATACTATATTACCATCTTGATTTCTGCCAGAAAAATTCCATCTGTAACAGATAACATGCCCTTAAGCTAATAGCAGGGCATGGAAATGCTGTCCTGGTGACCCTGATGTTCTTGATGATTTTGTAAATTATTTTTATTGGTTAAAGCTCTTGAATTCACATTTTGTATTTAGTTCAAAACCAAGTGTGTGGGTAGTGTTTTTAGAACAGAATCATTATTCTAGATCTGAATTTTTCTCTACACTCTTCTGAACTCTCCAAATTCTTCCAAGGCTGAGATTCCATCTCTCAATCATGCTATTTGTCCAGATAAAAATATCCTTATTTCAGGCAGTGTGTTGTGTAAGAATTGTCTTTTTCTGCATGGGCAAAAAGTTCTTTGTAGTAAATTTTCAGTTAACACTTGCTTTGTTTAAAGACAGAGCAGTTTACAAGCACAGCTCCTCCATTTGAGCACACCAGCACTCTGGTGTTGATTGCATCTTTGATGTGTTTGTCCCTCATTTTGACCAAAGAGGTGCAGGAAGGTTGAGCTAATGCCTGCTCTGGTGACAAATGTGAACAATGTACTTTTTCTCATCTTTTCGTGGTACCTCAGCACTACAAGTCTGGTCTGGTCTCAGAAGTATGAAGACTTATATTTTGTGTCCATATCCCACTTCACAGAAGCATCGTTCTTTAGCCTCCTTGGGACATCCAGGCCTCCCAGAAGCAGAACAAACTTGCTGTGTGGGAGGCCAGGGTCTTCTTGGGTCTGGAACAGCCCTTTTTCCACAGCCATAATCTGGAATCTTCCCTGGCTCTCTCCTGTAAATAGGTCCTGAAAGCCCAGGAGACTTAGCTGAGCTTGTCCATGTTTGTTCCTTGTTGGTGTCCAGGATGATCATGTAAAATTTAGCAGATTCTACCTTTGAACTGAATGTAAGGGAAAAGCTTTTGGAAAATGATAATTTCTTGTGAGGTTTCATGGCCTTGTGAATATAAACATGGTGAACTTTGCTTTGTGTTCAGCTGATAATCTGCCATAAATTAACAATATCATGCTGTTCCAAAAAAGACAAATGCCATGCTGAGATGTACAAACAGGGCTGTAGCCTGCAAGACACACAAAGTGATTCTACTCCTTTACTCAGTGCTTGTAAGGGCCAAACAAGGACACTGTGTCCATTTCTGGGCACTGGTCTGCACTAAATGGGGAGACATGCTGGAGAGAGGCCAGAGGAATCAAACAAGAATAATCTGAGCTCAGGACAGCATCTTGATGAAAAAAATTAATTTAATTTGCTTGGTCTAACAAAAAGAGTAAAAGAGAAGGTGAATCAAATCCCAAATGAGGTGATTATGAGCAGGGAGGCACTGGCCTGCATGTGGTAGATGGGGGAAGAAGACAGGCTTAAGTTGTAACAAAAACCACTAAAGTTAGATGTGAGAAAACATTTTCTTTAGTGAGAGCGGAGAAGCATTGAAGCAGGCTGCCCTGAGTGTCTGAGAGGTCTTCTTCCTGACAAGGTTTCAGAGCAAATATGCCAGGAACTGCACTACACTTGCTGAGCCCTTCTTGGGCTAAGGGGCTGCCTCATGGTCGCTTGAGATCTTTCCCATGCCAGCTATTAGATGTACCTGAGCACTGCTGTTGAGAGTTGTGGTTAGTTACTGTTTAATCAATAAGTACTTCATAAGTAATGCATGCCGTGAGTGTGCCATTCAGCTTCTTTTCACCCAAAAAACCAAAGATTCATTGAACATTTCTGGCTTTTCTGCATGGTGTAGCCTGACAACTAAAACTTTCATTCAACTGGCAAAATGGTACCGATTGCTGCAAGCTTTTCAAATACCCACAACTGTACCCTGGGTACCATCCCTCCACACCTCAGCTACTCTTCCTGCCATGACAGTAATTGCCTGATAGCTCCTCCTGTTCCTGGAACCCGTTCAAATTCCTCCACTGAAGCTTAGAAGCTCTCTTCCAAGACATTTCAGAATCAAAATGTCTGATAGTTAACGAAACAGAGTGGAAAAACTATTGAGGATTTTTTTTAAAAGAGGAGGGGGATTAAAAATCAGGCCATGTGAAAAAAAGAGAAAATTACTATTAATTTTTTGTATTTTTCTTGCAAAAGTAATCCTATGGAATTGTATTTGCTGACTGTATGTACAGCAAAAACGTGTTCTGCATTGAAGAGTTCATAATCAAAGAATTTATGTGCTAATACTAAATAATGCTTTACATGTAAAAACATTTGCAAAGGAAAAAAATAGCAATGGATTCCAAGCTTCCATCTTAATTCAGTTGCTTGTTAATTGAATTTTTTTTTTTATTTATTGGCTGAAAACTGCAGGACCACAGTAATTAGTAGTATAATTTCCACCTGTAGTATGCTAAGTTTTACGTCTGGAAGCATTCATCAGCAGGTAATTCGATCACTGACTGTGTAATGCTTTCCTGTAATAAGGAAGAGGCTCATAATCTTAATCTAATTAAAGAAAAGAGAACTGAAGGAAAATTTGCCACAACAGAAGTTGATACTAGAGGATATTATCTGGGGCACTGGCAGCAAGCTCACAACTGTTCATCGGGAAATCAGTATCTTCAAATATTTTCATCTTTAGGTGTGGAGGGCACTTGAAAGTAGCTGAGAGTCCCATGTCTCCCATTAAATGAGTTTTGTTTTCCAGCTATAGCTCACATTTAAGTATGGAGAGTTGTACATTTGGACACTGAGATTTATGAGGAGCTGAGCATACACTTAGTTTTGCTTTTTTGTGCTGGTGCATCTTTGGACATTTATCCTTCAGTTTGCTGCCTCAGGGATGTGCTTTATATATACAGCCCATCTTGTTCCCAGACATCACGTCTGATGTTATTTCAGTTCTGTGTGCTCTCCCTGAGAACTACCAGTTCCAAATTATTCAGGGGGATATCAACTATTGCCGTGTACCATGAATAAATAATTTTGTTTTCATTGTCTATTCCATTGTCATGCTCTTGAATGACATCTTAGACTACTAAGTGCTGTAAAAGCTGTTTTAAAATTTACTGTATTTTACCAGCTTGGATCTTTTGACTTTGTCTACTGTGAGAAAAGAGAAATAAGAACATGAATTTACTACTTCCATACTTCAGCCATGTACTGTCTGGTGGTGAGAGTTCCTAAATATTTAGTAGCATCAGCCCAAACCCCTCCACAGCATTCCAGCAAACTAAATTATATTGTCTGACTGCTGCTGATGGAAACAGTTTCCTTTTTCATAAGCAAATAACCCCAAAGGCAAAAGAAAGCCTTATTAAAGTAAAAGCAGAAAAATAGAGTAGTAAATCAGCAGGCTGTGCTCTTCCCACAGCAGATGGGGAAGTCACTGACCCCATCCCACCTTGGTTAAGTCCCACGCATGGTTCCTTGCCCAGGCTCCAGGGACCCCATCCCTGCACCTGCCGGAGCATGCAGTCCCCCAGGTTCCTGCCATCCCAGAGGGAGTTTGGGTAGGGGATGAGCTGGGCTAAATAGCATTAGTCAGACCATCCCATGTCTTTGCAGCGTCTTCTCAGAAATTACTCTCCCTATTTTGAACGTCTCTCCTCTAAGTGCTGGCCCTGCCTGTGCTGGTCCTCACCTTAGGACACTGTATCAGCACTTCACTAGTGTTTGTATCTTTCCTGAAACCACAGGTGATGGGAGGAAGATGACATTTCTCTAACTGAAATATGGAAAAGTGTTTTGTTCTTTGTTCTGTTGGGCACTGAAGAAGCCAAAACCACCATCCATCTGCCAGGAAAGATCAAAACCCAAACGCTTCGGGACACTCACTCTTTGCACTGCTCTATCCCCTCCTAATCCTGTTTCTGGTTAAATTCTATCATCCAGCTGTCAAAGGGCCACATGCCAATACCTAGACATATTTTGATATCTAGCCAAAGATTTGATTGCCCTTGCCAATAAAAATGCACTTGTTCAAGCCAGGGCCAAAGAATAGTTTAGAGTGGACCCGCCACAGAGAATTGCAGTGTCTGCCCGGCTGTGTAAGTGCAGTGACCACAGTGGCATGAGAACAACGGGAGCTTTGTCTCTCCTCTCTCATTGACTGCTGCATCTCAATCTTCATTGTAACGAAAATGTGTGAAATAGTTCCACATGCTTGGTGCTCATGCAGCATGCAGCATCCAGACTGGCTATTAGAAGAAGCCTCATGATCACAGTTTTTCCCTGCAGTAGCCCTTTTTTTACCTAGGTAAAGATCGAATCCATCTAAGTTCATTTAGTGATAATAAGTCATCCTCATAAA
The DNA here is from genome assembly GCA_013397725.1 of Rhagologus leucostigma. Lineage (NCBI taxonomy): Eukaryota > Metazoa > Chordata > Aves > Passeriformes > Rhagologus > Rhagologus leucostigma. Next base: position 1,619,277 of record VZTD01004011.1, read on the forward strand.
AAGGTTCTCAGCACTTAAAAACTCTTGATGACTTGCTTCAGAAATTAATTGTCCTCAGGATTAGTAATGTATGCCTAGCTTCTACTCTAAATTTGACTAACTTCAGATTTTTACTAGTAGCTTTTAGACCTGTTTCAAGTAGGCTCAAGAGCTGTTCAGTGTGAATTTTCCGTGCTATCTCCTCTCCTGTAGCCATAGCCATTTTCATATGTCCTAATTAAGTTAGTTCTTCATTTGGGAGGCCTGTAGACATGCTGCAGGGAAAATATATTGAGCACGGAGAAGCTGCAGTATTTTTCATCTCCAGGAAACAGGCTTCAAAGGCTGCTATAGCTAAGCTGTCAATGGCATGATTACCAAACCTTTCAAGCCTTCATGATTTATTATGGAGAAGTATCTTGGTTTCAAATGCTTCCCTGGAATTCATTCTCCCTTTCAACGTGAAAGAACTCTTTCTGGTGACCTTGTTTTATTTTTAGCAAGGATAAGTTCAAACCAGAGGGCTAAGAATGATCAGTGGACAGGAGATGATGAATCAACACCAAAAGATTATTACGGTTATTTGCTTAAGAGAAAGGCTTGATTCTTACTGCGTTTGATGCTTCCTTATTCCCCACTTGCCCACCCAGGTCTCACAGTGTGCTCTCTTCATGGACACTGATCACAGGTTTTACAGCGCCTGCTAAGACCAGGGTCACACAGAACCATAGGAAGGTTTAGCAACCCACCTTAGGTATGTGGCAGAAAAGCAGGCGTCTGACATTGTTTGAGGAGGTGCGGCTGGTGTCACCGCAGTGCCTGGCTGACTTTGCCGAGGCTGTGATATGTCCCAGGTGGGCTGTTGAGCAGGGGCAGCTTCAGGGGCTTGGTTTGACAAAGCAGAACCGTCATGGCAATATGGAGTCCTGGTATATAGCTGGAATCACTTTTCAAATCCTTCTCTTACAGATCTCAGAGATGGGCTCTCCATAATGCTTCAGTCATGAAGGAAGAAGGGCAGCTGAATTGTTGTTTTGCAATGGAGAAGACAGAGGGAGAAACACCATCACTGTGGCTCCCACCTTGTTGCTTATCTCCCTGCAAACATGTGCCCCAAATCCTCTCTGTGCTGTATTAAGGAAAGGAAAAGCTTCAGCATCTGCCTTCTTACATCATCTTTTCCATTTTTGCATCCTATAACCCCCTGGTGAAAAGAGGAACAATGACTTCATATAGCTGCTGCTTGATTCTTTTGCTGTTTTCCTGGAACACTGCTGCCTATGGGCCAAACCAACGGGCACAGAAGAAGGGAGACATTATTCTTGGAGGATTGTTCCCTATTCATTTTGGAGTGGCTGCTAAAGACCAGGATCTAAAATCAAGGCCAGAATCAGTGGAGTGTATAAGGTAAGCTAGTAAAACAGAAAATAAAAACTTCTGGTGGGGAATTCTTCACATTTCTTGACTTTAAACTGTGTAAATATGGTCTGTAATCTGATGCTTGCAATTGGAAGGTATGGTATAAATAATAGAAAAGAAAAGTGTGTATGTTAAAGAGTAACATAAACAATATTTGGACACTAAAGAGGGCAAACTTTGTACTGCCTGAAGCTGCCAAAACATTAATATACTGATGTATCTGGCCATTCACAAGGAGCATTTGAATACTATCTGAAAATCAGCTTTCCTAGCAGAAGGACAGAAAATTACCAGTAGTGTCCTTTAGTCCATTTGATTAAAGTAATGCATGGCAAAATAGCTTAGAAATCAATTTTTTGTCCAGTTCTGCCTGTCATCTTCTAGGACTTTACAAGCTGTTCAGTTGCCTGAACTACTGAATAGGTGAAAGTGGGATAGGTCACGGCTTTTGAAAAATCCCACTGAACAGATAAATGTTTCTTTAGGACTTTGTAAAAGTCCCAAACTTGAGCCCAGGCTTTCCTCACCGAGTTCTTTGCTTTTGTGTAAACAATGCATATATGTTTTGTCTTAAGTGTTTGGCAGTTAACCTTGGAGGGAGAAATGCACATGAAAACAATTTCTCTTATTATTAAAGTGTAGACATTTTTATGATGAAATGTTTTTAACCTTGCAACTCTGCACATAATACACAGAACAAGTGGAAAGTGTGACAGAAACTGATTGCAACTGGAACATCATATAAACAAAATATAAGAAATTCGTGTGGAATTCTGTCATGACAATGCATGGAAAAACACTTCAGTGTTATGGGACTTCTTCTGTTACTGTATGTGAAAAACTGTGTATCTGGAATTATTTGGACCCCTCATTCTAGACTGGGGATCTAGTACAGTTTTGTTGCAGATGGCAGTGAAGGATGGCTGAGGGCATTCCTGTTACGCTCACGGATTTCAGGTGTGGTTTCTCACTGAGACACTGAGCAAGACACATCCTTCTAGGTTGTGAGATCATCCCCAGAACTGTCCTAGGGAGCACACATAAGTGTAATTAAGCAGGGATTATTCTGGCTTCTTCTGTGTGGGCACAGGAAAGTCGTGAACAAAATGTATGTGCAATGTCTACTTCATGGAGCAAGAATCTCTGCCAGCTTTTCAGTATTTTTTTTTCTCTCCCAAATGCAGCATTTTAAAAGTGGAATGCTGGAAAGCAATGCATGTTTTCAGCTCCATTGTCTTCTTCTCCTGCTCCAGCTGGCAGGGAGGACAATGCAGATATTTGCAAACTAAAGAGCTTTCATTTCTGTCGACTCTGGGTCAGCCTCAGTGACTGTCTTGACATGGTCACATTATTGGAAGAGATCGTTGGAAAATGTTCCGCCACAAGTACTACAAGTATGTGGTTGCCAAAAGGCATGTTAATGGAGTAGCACTGCCAACAACAGGCAAATCCTGAAAAGCCAGAGTAGCTGTTTTAAGGGCACAATGGGAGATCCTTCTGGGTGGCATTCAGTCTGCTGAAAGGTATCTTTCAGCTGAAATTCATCTGGATAAAATCCCGGTTCTTCTTGCCCCTGCACCAAGAAGATGAAGGTGCAAAAGAGAAAAAAGGTGGCTGCAGAGGCAGGCATTTGTGACATATATCCTTCAGGGAGTTGGATGAATTGTGAGTTGATAGCATAATGCAGTCGGAGAAAGAATGAAGGTCAGAGATCTAGCTGCAGAGGTAGTAGAAACTACAAAAGGAACAAGGGGATGATTGGACCAGAAATGACTGGAAGTTACTTCATTGCACGTATCTTTACCAGAAAATGTCCATTTGCAGGAAATGTTTAATTCAAAAGAGGTTGGATTGAGAAGACATTTTAAGATTTATCATCAGGTTTTAATGATGGAGACAATAAATACATGGGAATATTTCTGTTTATTGCTTGTTATTGATATATGTCAAATTGAGAGCAGATATTTTTCCTGAAAGGATTTTCTATTTTAAGCAGTATTGAAGTCAGAAAATTCCTCTTGCTGGAGTAGTACAGAAATCTCTCAACACAAACAAGGTGGTCCTTTTTGGTTTTGGACCCTGCGATCAGGTATTAGCCCATGGCAGAGTTGTGCATGCTGACTCTAGGAGTCCAATACATTCTTCCAGTAATTTGCTAGAATCTTACATTATCACATGTGAGTTTCCTAAGTTCCAAGCAATTGACTGGTCTGGAATTATCATACTTATATTTTTGGAGAAGGAAAAAAAATACAGGTTCTAGTTTCGTCACAAAGTAAATCTCCCCAGTCTTGTAGTGTCAAAAAGTTCTGTAGGGTGGGAAATCCACTAAAGAAGCGTAAATGTGATGGTACATGGTCAAACCAAAGGTGCTAAATCTGTCCCATACCTTTAACTGCCCTTGTTGCCTTTCTCTGAGCCTTTTCCAGCACTGCTGTATCTTTTCAAAGCTGAGGCTAATAAGTTTTTACCTGCCCCCTTTTCAGATGGCTGCATACAGCTTTTAGTCTCTTTACTACATAGAAAAGTGTGTCTCATATCACATAAGAAAATTAGACCCAAGTCAGTCTGGGAGTATGAGCATCCTCTCTCTCTCCTCATGCTCTCTTCCAGCAGCAAGTCATCAGACCGTATGAAAAGCTCCACAAGACTTAAGGGTCCCACTGAAACCCTATGGGTGTTCTATTTTAGAGATCAGTAACAAACAACTCAAGGTAACGTGTTTTTCCTCTCTTTTGAGGACTGTTCCACCTGATCTGTGCTGTTTGGACATTTTCCCACATATTTAGCTGTGTTCGGTGCCATACCTCTGCTCCCAATCTGGGCTTCCCAATGGATAGGACAGCTGGGGCTTCTCAAAATGGATAGGACAGTTTTCTCTCCACTTTTTCAGTTTTTATGTTCTTCATGCTCTTGTGGCTCAGCACCTTTCTCTCCAGCTCAGCAAACGTACTGGCCCGAAACTACTGTGCATACCTGGCACATGATTATTCTGAAACTACATACATAACTCAGCAGAGAAAGGAAAGGGGAACAGTAACAATCTGTTCTCTGTTCTTTTTGAGCTGTTGCTACTGAAAATGCATCCTTGTGCTCTAAACACTGAGTTGTAGAGTCCGAAGTGAAAATATACTCATGATTTTGCCACACTAAATGTCAGATAGGAATACATAAAGCAAGAGCAGTTTCGTTTCCTGTGTACTGTTTCAGCAATCACGGATCCTGCATTTGATATAAATACACCTCCTGTCTTTGTATGCCTCAGGTGCTGCTGCAGCAACTTTCCTTATAACATTTGCTGATGCATATCTGATGTCCACAGTGGAGGCAGAGACTGAGCACAGCACAAGCAAGCCCTGACCCCCATTCCATTCCCAGTCAGCACCCCCAGAGGCCTATTCATAACCTGATTTCTCTGCCCTTTCTTGATTTCAGGGAGATTAGCAGTATTCCTGTATTCTGATCATCAGTCTAGCCAAGGTCCCACACTGCGACACAAAGCTTTCAGGCTATGAAACTGTGGTGAGACATTGTCTCCACATCACAGTGCAAGACTTCACTGAGCATGGCTCCAGGACTCTTTAGCCCACTTGAGTTTTTCTGTCCATCTGAGAAAACAGAATTTTGATTCTAGCCCTTGCAGATGTATTTGCTGATCCCATTGCAGACCTGAATGTATAACAAGATATTTAGAATTTCATCCATAACATGAGATTATATCATTTTCTCTCTCTTCCAGCCACCTTCTGAATTGTAATTTTTTAATTTTTGATTTTCTTTGTTCTGCATAATTCCCCTCACCCACAGTCCTTGATTGTAAGATTGGTAAGCAACTCATTATACCTGTGACTGCAGGAATCCGATAAATGACTGAAGGTCTCCCCTTTGCATAGCTTAGAAATAACAGTGGTAGTAGCAGGAATAACATGCATCTAACGTACTAGAAATCTAGAGAGGACAGAGAAATTAGTATGTGCATGCAGCCACTAGAGAAAGAGGAGTGCTGGTGTGATCGAAAGGCGTATGCAGGCTTTGCCATCATTTTTGAGTATAAGTACCTGTCAGATATGGGAGGGTAAGTGAAAGCTGTATTCAGAGCTTTCACATCACCTTCTCCTTTTTTTCCTTCATATTCCATTGCTTAGTGCCTTGCAAGTGTGATAAATGAAGGTCATGAATACACATGAGGCTGTGAATTATTTCTTTAGGGAGACTAGCAAGGATCAGGACCAATTTCCCCTCTGGATCCAGACAGTAAGAGTTGTTAAAACCAAACCATATAAACAAACAAGGCATGGAGCTATGGGGAGCTTAAACCATGCAGAGAGCTTTGTGTCCCTTAATTTACATAGCCTTGCTTTGAAACACTGATTGAGACTTTTAAGCCAGCCTGAGCACTGTTTGACAGACATGTTTAGTATCTAGCAAACTGGTCTGCAGCACAGCTGTCCTCTGCAGATGTGACAGTTACAGTCAGGTATTGTTTCTGATTTCTCTCTCCCTGTTTGTGCTCCTCCCTGGGAAGAAAAAGATCAGTGGGTTGAATACTCCGAGAAGTGGGAGAACAGGCATCAGAAAAGGAACCTTTAAGGAAGGAGTGTAAATAAAAATTCCCATCTACCCTGTGGGCTCTGAATTATTCACATTAAACTCTCATTTAGAGCTTAATGGCAACTTTTCATAGCACCACATCCCAGAAATGTTAAAATGCAAGGCTATGTGAACACACCTGTAAAGTAATACGGCAGAAAATGAGCTTTGGAGGCTGCTTCTTTTCCACCAAGAAAGTACCAGTGGCTATTTAAATATTCTGGAAATCTAATGAAAGCTTGCTTCTGATAGTAAATCCTGTACAGTTTCTCTATGGAAATTACCAGTCAAATTTCTGCATGGCTGACAGAGCATTCTGTGACAGATCATATTAATCACAGCAGCAGCATAGCACAGGAGGTCAGCTGCATCAGTGGGACCTACTGCCAGGTTCAGAGGCTGCTCTTAGCAATCCCTCATGTACACACCAAGCCAACAGGAACCTATCTGCAGCCCCTTGCTGGGATCTTACAGTACAGTGGGAGACAAATCATCCGCGAAATATCCTTTCATAGAAATTGAAAGAATCTTGTTTAATTTAGAGCAGTTTGGCAGCACTGCCTTTGTCTGGCCATTTCTGTGTTACGGAACTGATACAACACTGTCTCCGTTGACAAAATGAGAGCTTGTCTGAAGATCTATCAGGTGTTAGAGAAGACAGTGAGGAGTGCTGTCTTCATCCCATCTGATCCTGTCCTCCTGACCTGCTCATGCTGCTATCAGCAGAGGTGCAAGTGAAGAGAACTGCAGGTCTCCTGCATAGGTTAGTTTAAGGTAAATTATTGGAAGCATTTCAGAGATATTTTGGAGTCTAGCTCCCAGAAAATAGCCCCTACTCTCCTTTCCCTCCAAAATAAAATTAATCCAAATGCAGGTACCTGAAGTAGAGGCCTTATACTGTAAATACACACTGATCAAAAGCATATGTCAGAAAGGAAAATAAAAGCAACTGTATTGTGGGCCTTAGTCTGCATTTACTGAATTAAATGCCAAATATTTGTTCGAAGTGAAGGGTAAGACAATCCAGTTCACTGCTTTCAAAGATACCCTCTGAAGATACCACCTTGTGGCATTTAAAAAAAATAAAGCCAAATTCCTTTCAAGCAGGCAAAATAGTTTTGTGTCATACTTCACCTGTATAATTTAAAGTGAGCAGGCTTAAATGTGCTTTTACATATACTCAAATGTGTGAAGCTTGTCCCAGTAGTATAGTGGTATCTTTGAACTTCACATCTTCTCAGTAGTCTGCCCTTTAAATATAGAAAATGTGATCAGATTTTTGTCTTTTACATGAGGAGCCTGAATATGGCTCCTTGCTTCAAATCCTATTCATATTAAAAATATCTGTAAACACATGTAGCTTTTTAAAAAGAAGTGTTACAAAACCCTTCCTTGTTTCCATTTATCCCAGTGTGCATTACTGACCACATGAGGCAACATGGTGTGCCCAACACATCTTCTTTCTGTACACAGCACTCACTGACTCAATCCCTCTGAGACCTGCCCTTTTATTTCAGAGCTCTCTCGTTGCATCTCATTCCTTAATGGCTTGAAACTAGAGCAAAAAATATTCTAAATGACCAAATTACGTGTATCAGAAACCCACACTCCTGTGCTTCTAAAGACTAATCTTAATAAAGCTAACTGTCTCTTTGGTAGTAAGTTATAACTAAAGGCTCAAACTTTTCGACCTGAAGAGATCTGTACTGAAGTTGTGCTGTCTGGGCTTTGAGGTACAACCTAAGAGCTGAACTTCATTTGGAATTTGACCAAAGATGTCTGGAGAGGTGAAGTCAAGTTGAATAAATGAAGTTTTTAAGACTTAAAGATAAACCTTAGATGTGATATCTTTAGAAATTCCAATCCCAGATGAATCAGATAAAACTCCTGGAATGGAAGTAATGTGGCTTTGTTCATTCAGCTTTGAAAAAGTCAGACACAGCTAACATCAACTTTGGAAGCATTTAATTTAATCCAGCAATTAAAAATGTTCAGGTCATATATCTCAGAGATTTAAAGGTTGCAATTTCATGAAGCTTCTCTTTAGAAATCTACACCTTAGTAATGAAAACATTTCTCTAAGCATTTCAAAAAGTAACTCATGTGAAACCTACAATTTACCATTTCATGTAGAATCTGTTCTTGGGCAGGCTATTTCCCCAGGCCTTTCCAATTTTTGGGGCCAGTCACTTTTCCCAGTGGATCTCAAGCATAGCAGCACTGACACTTTCCTGTTTTCACCTGCAACTCAGCACAAAACCGCAAACTAACTGGTATCCTGACCCATAGTGCCTTCCAAGGAAGGGCAAGTTTCAGTTCGTGAAAGATTCTGCCATTCCAGATGCATTGCCCTAAAACACAGCAGCCTCACAGGCACACAACCGGTTGCCAGGGCAACTTTACAGGAGAAAACACAGTAAAAGTTCAGAATAACCTGTATCAAAGGTACTTTTTTCCTCCTGCTTTCCACGAAGAAATTTCTCTCAAATTTTTGGATAAGCAATCATCCTGCTTCAGTTTCTTCCACTGCCAGCCGACTGATGCCATAAACAAGGGACTCTCAGCTCCTGCAGCACATTTGCCACCAATCTGCAGCTCCAGGTTAGCTCCATGAACAGGTGCAATACAATCAGAAAACGCAGCTTCTCCATCTTAGAGAAGAGAGGAGATTTCGAAAAACAGTTTCAGTTTCACAGGCCAGCTCTGAGGGCATCTTCTGAGTTCGTGTCTAAAGCAAACGAATAGTGTGAGAGCACCATAATAATGGGAAAAGTTACTCCTTCAGTGAAGACACTGAAGTATCTAATTAACAAGTTACCAGTTTACACTAGGATTTATATTTATAGCATGTCTCTGTTCTCTGATATGAACAGTCTGACTGTGCTCTCTGTCACAAAGTGAAGTGTGTCAAGTGAGGCTGAATTTCCCCGAGCAGAGCTCCCAGGCACCTCTGCATCCAGCAGCATGCCAGTGCTGTGGCTCAGCCTGCTCTGCCCGCCCAAAGCCAGGAGGAGCTGACACACTCCGGGAGTATCCCTGAGCCTAAGTCCCAGGCAGCATCTGCACAGGCTTAGCAGACACTGCCATCTGCATTCAGAAACATGTCAGAGGAGCCTGGAAGCAAACCTGGCAGGTGTAACTTTGAGTCAGAGGATCACAACATGCATTTCCAGTTTAGGGTCCCGAGCACAAGGGACAGGCCACAGTCATCACTTCAGACATGCTGTCTTTCCCAGATTTTAGGGGACTTAGAAAAGTTCACCTCTGGAGTGAGGTCCCAAACTGAAAAGTTGAAAGCCAGAACTAAACCTCGTAGCATAAGTGCACCTCTTCTGTAACCACTGGAGACAAAAGCAAAGCTTTCCAAATTTAGTAGGATGAAAGAAATAGTGTAAGTTGCTTTTGCCTTTTGTATCTGGAGTTTTACCCTCTGTCTTTGCCTCATTCCTGATCTTCTCTCGTTGGTTTTCCTCCTTCTCACTCTATTTTGTTTTTATTTTTGTTCCCCCAGGTATAATTTCCGAGGCTTCCGCTGGCTCCAGGCTATGATCTTTGCCATAGAAGAAATAAACAGTAGCCCAACCCTCCTTCCCAACATGACCCTGGGATACAGGATATTTGACACTTGCAATACAGTCTCAAAAGCCCTGGAGGCCACACTGAGTTTTGTGGCCCAGAACAAGATAGACTCCTTGAACCTGGACGAATTCTGTAACTGCTCAGAACATATCCCTTCCACCATTGCAGTCGTGGGAGCAACTGGCTCTGGCATCTCCACTGCTGTGGCCAATCTGCTGGGACTCTTTTACATACCTCAGGTATGCTTCCACATCACTTGTTTAGGTTACAGAAGTGGCCTGCTTCTTTACTCTGCAGAGATTAAGCAAAGATTGCTTAATCTTTGCCATTTCCAATAGAACTTTAAGGAGAGAAACAATAAAATGGGGGTTGGGAGGGGGGTGGGTGTCACTATTGTGACAGAAATGTGTTTTGCTAGCACTTTGCAGTCCCCAAATACAAAGGTTACTGAGCAGCCAGTAACAACATCTGCCCAACAGCAGCCTAGTCTAGGAGGACTGGAGTCCTCTAGAGTGGTTTAATCTGTGAACACAGGTATTTTAGGTCAGTCAATGACAGTTGCCAGCCCTGACAGCTTAGTTGTGTTGTTACTTTACAGTGGTGAGTCTCTGGTCCGGTCCAGCTCCCACAGAGCCCACTCAAGGCAGAGCTCAGGCATTGCCAGCTGCTCTTTAGGTCTCTCAGCACCTCTGATCATTCAAGTAGGTGACCTGTAAAGTTGTCGCTTATGCTGATCAGGTGCTGTGGAGGTTTCTTTGGAGCACACTTGCCTTTCTTTTGCCCTAGGGCACCCAAAACAAGGTTTGTAAATCATGTGGATATGCCCCCTTGTCCCAAGGTCATCCGTGTGGTGATGTGGTTGTGCCAATTCCTGTGTCTCAGCATCCTTCGGGCTGCATTCTGACTCTGCTGGGGCCAGGGCCAGCATCCATGGTCCTATCCTTTTGTTTCAGAGGCTTGTTGCTCTGCCAAGACCTTAAGCAAAGTACAAGGCTGGCTTAATGTTGTTGCTCTTGATTTTAGACTTCTACACTGAAGTCAACTTTGGAAAAAGTGCTTGGCCTTATCCATTTAAGTGTTATCTTGTATAGCCTAACACTTCCAACTCCTCTTCCAAAATTAATACAGGTGCCAGAGCTCACAAGAGCCCTTATAACAAGATTGTGTCACAATGTGCTCTCAGTCTGTCCTGAGAGATATATCTTTGCTTCAGCCAGGGTTCCAATTCCCACCTGCACCACAAATGAAGAAGGAAGGATTCTTGATTGCCCTGTGCACAGTAATATATCTTGTCTGTTGAGTCTTATCAGTCTGACTCCTTTACAGGAGTCTGAAAAACTGGGCATTTGGTCTCTGAGCAGGGCAGGAATGGTTTAAGCTGTGCTATCCGGGTGTTGCCCAGAGTGGCATTGGAAGTTGACATGTAATAAACACCCTGATGACATCTTATGAGGCATTGTTGATTTACACACCACATTACCAGGTGAACAAGGACAGCCAAGAAAGGTTGGTGAGTTCAACTGAACGTAAGAGATGTTTGCAGTTCTCAGACTTTCCCTTTAAACAGAGAATGATATTTGTCCTGTGAGGCAGTAGCCTTATCTAGATGCTGCAGAAAAGGGTAGATGTCAGAAGGTTCAGTTCTGGAACGAAGTCTCAGCCAGGTGGTTGAAGCATGACAACTGAAAGCAGGCTTTGAGACTGGCAGTTGTCAGGTAGAATTGTCACAGCCATTTATAGCAAGGCCATTTTCAAATCCAGGCTTATTAGGCCCTGCATTTCAGTACGAGTTGGAGGTATATTTTACAATTAATGTATGGCTCATTAGTCATTCTGTTGACGTAGACACTGAAAATGTTATGACTTCTGTTCTGTTTCTCAGTGCCTCACCTCAGTGTCCCTTTACAGCACACGTGGCAGTGGGACACGTTGCCTGTACCTCTTGGCAAAAGGTTGAAGGGGGTGAGAGTAGCACTAGGCAAGAGCCTGTCCAGGCGAGAGTACAGCTCTGTGAAAGGAGGATTTACTCCTGTAGCCCTTGAAAATGCACTGGAAGAACTCCTTTTCTTTCTTCTTGCAGAAACATTAAATAACAGAGTTTAAGGAGGAGATAAGGTTTTCTGTAGATTTTCACTTTGTAAAAAATGAGCTGTTTATAGAAGACTTTTTCAAATGAGAGTCAGTCCTAAAGAATTCAGATACCAATCTCAGAATGCATTTTAAAAGTTCTCGAGCTCTTTAAACTGTTATTATCTGGAGTTTATGGGGTTTTTTCCTACTTGTAAATAATTCAAAATATATCTTAAGAGCATATGGCACTTGTTCTGATTAGGAAAATAAAATATTTCTTGATAGTTTTAGAAAAGGAAATAAAATCCAATTTTAACCACAAAACATGGTGGCTTATGAAGCATGGAATGCCCAGTGGCTGCTTTGCTTATTCTGGCCAGCAATCAGGAAACACTGCTAAAGTAGCATTACCATAACACTCTACAGGATCAAAAGAGCTGATATACATCACATTCTTCTTATGTCAGCTGACAGAGATTGTGTATAAAAGGCATATGGTGCCTGATGGAGCCTGTTTAAGGATGGGGACGGATGCAAAGGCAAGGACAAACAGACAGTGTAGCTTCAGGATGGCAATACCATTCTGCTGTCTCATGTCTGCTTCAGGACAGAGAAAGCCTGCATTTTGTCTTAATTAAGTGCATTGCCCTCATTTATCTATATGGCACATTTCTTTTTATTTCTGGATTTGACAGAAATCTTTGCCATTCCTCCAATCTAGTGTCCATTTCTCTCTCCCTCAGATCCTTGACCTTGCAGGTGAGTGAGTACAAGCTGGCTCCAGCATCTCAGGTCTGAGCAGCTGCTCCTGTATGTGTGCCTCTGTAGGACAGGCACAGCTACAAGAACGTGCAGGCTCTCGGAGTGGATCACCTGCAAACACAGGCTAAGAAAATGGGGCTGCCAGTGTGGTGCTCAGCTCCCTCCCTGCCCCATCTGAGGCTACACAGGCTGACAGTGATGCTAGGTAAATATTGCAATGTAATGTAATTTATTTCTAGGCATTTCACTTTATGGTGTGTTTTGCTTGTTTGCTGTGCTCTGGCAGGTCAGCTATGCCTCATCCAGTCGTCTCCTGAGTAATAAGAACCAGTTCAAGTCCTTCCTGCGCACAATCCCCAACGATGAGCATCAGGCCACAGCCATGGCAGACATCATCGAGTACTTTCGCTGGAACTGGGTGGGAACAATCGCAGCTGATGATGACTATGGCCGGCCAGGGATTGAAAAGTTTCGGGAAGAGGCGGAGGAGAGAGACATCTGCATTGATTTTAGCGAGCTCATCTCCCAGTACTCAGATGAAGAGGAGATCCAACAGGTGGTGGAGGTCATCCAGAACTCCACAGCAAGAGTGATTGTTGTTTTCTCCAGTGGCCCAGACCTGGAGCCTCTCATCAAAGAGATTGTCAGGCGAAACATCACTGGCAAGATCTGGCTGGCAAGCGAGGCCTGGGCCAGCTCTTCCCTAATCGCCATGCCAGAGTTCTTCCGTGTCATCGGCAGCACCATCGGGTTTGCGCTGAAGGCAGGACAGATCCCAGGCTTTCGTGAGTTCCTGCAGAAGGTGCATCCTAAGAAGTCCACCAACAACGGCTTTGCCAAAGAGTTTTGGGAGGAGACGTTTAACTGCTACCTCCCTGATGGGTCCAAAAATTCTCCTGCTTCAACTTCCTTCCACAAAGGCCATGAAGAGGGGCTAGGAGCTGGAAATGGAACATCTGCCTTCCGACCTCCGTGCACGGGGGATGAGAACATCACTAGCGTGGAGACACCGTACATGGACTACACACACTTGCGGATATCCTATAACGTGTACTTGGCAGTGTATTCCATTGCCCACGCCTTGCAGGATATTTATACTTGTACCCCTGGGAAGGGACTCTTCACCAACGGGTCCTGTGCAGACATTAAGAAGGTGGAGGCATGGCAGGTAAGCCCTTCATTCTTGTGCCTGTGCAATATATCTGCAGAAGGAAAGACAAGCTGTCCCAAATGCCCTGTAGGGTGCCTTGCATAATCCTGGGTCTCAGACACAGCATAAGGCTCCTGGGATGCAGTGTGTGACTGTGTGTGAGGTAGGTGCAGGCTCCCACCCCACAGGGAATGTCAGGTAAGTTGGGTTAGGTCTGCAGTGAAAGGGGCTTAAACCAAGTTAGATTTTCCTGCATTTGCTGCGGGCCAAAAGTGCACACACAGACAATTACCACAGCCTGGCTGACGCAAGGTAACTTGATCATATATTGAGCCTTACATAAACAAGAGGGCCTGGAGAGAACACATAAACAAGAAAAACAGTTTTCAGAGTTCATTTTCTTTGGCAAGCTTTACATCTTTTGCAATCCCACAGCAATTTTCCATACAGGCTGTATTTTTTTCCTCACAGTTTTAAGCTTATACGGGATCAAACTAAAGAAGATTGAGTAATGAAGGAAAATAATGTGTGGCTCTTGGGCAGAAAATAGATAGCTGCTTTGATTTGACCGTGGTATTTGTGAACTGATGAAATTATACTAATTACTTAGTCCCATTTACCCATTCATTCAATGCATTCTGCCTACTGGCACATGGATCATATTCCGGCATTTTGTCTCCTGATCCTTTATGAATACTCTATACCTTACTATGTGTTTGATCATGCTATCCAATGTGGTATTCACTTTGTGGTTTTAATATCTACTGCATTCTTAACACAATTAGCATGGACTACCAAATGACAATGTGTCAAATACGTAGCAAATTCTGTTTTCTCCATTCTAGTTGTCACAAAAAGCTTGGGCACAAACACACCTGAAATCAGAACAACACAGGTGAATAAACGGAGGATCACATCCCCATTTGCATGGGTAATTTCCTCTTTTTGGGATAGTCTAACGAAAACAAACTCTGTCCTTGCCACAAACTGCAGATGTCAGGTCACATTCACAAGTGGGAACTGCGGTTTGGTTCCTGTCTAGTCTCAGTTAACTCAAAGACATCAGCCAGACTGAAGTAAAAGGCTTTGTCTTGGCATTTATCAGAAACCTGCTCTGCTCTAGGTGCCTGATTGGGTTTACCAAAACCACTTTACTCAGAGTTGATGAGTGCAGGGTTTGACCCTGATTTAGAGGAATCCTGCAGTTGCTGGCTGTCTCCGAAGTTTCTGTCTTTCAAAGCTATTCTGCTTTTCAGGAAAATACTGGTAGAAATGGGCAAGTTGCAGACAGATTTAGCTTTCACTGTTGTCGGTAAAAATGATCCAGAATAAATGTAGTTTAATTCATTCCTTTATGCCTTGTCGACTTGGAAAGTGAAGCTGGATATTCACGCCATTGCTAAGTAAAATAATGTGTTTGTTGAAGATCCCACAGTTGGGAAGAACAACCTCTCATTTCTGTGTTGCTTGTCGGATGCTGAGGGATATATGCATCAAAATGTAAAGCATCCTGCTGATCTAGGCATTTGGATGTATATACTTGCCTGAGAGGAGGGAATCAGCATCAAGAAGGCGTATGTAGAGAATAACCTGACTGGGCAGGAATAGGGAGTGCTACAAAGGACCAGGCTATACTTATAATGACCACCATCATATAGTGTTGGCTTTCAAGCCTACTTGTGCGTTTTTTTCACTTTGTTTCAAAATCAAACACATGAATAGCAGGTAAATGCCAGATTTGTGTCTACACCTACTTCATACCAGGCATTGCAGCTCATTACCCTCAGGAAGCGTTCCTCAGCCCTGGGAGTAATGAGTTCACCTCACAAACACACAGCCTCCAGCATCTCCAGAGAGTGGTTTTCTGACAACCACGCAGAAGAAAATCTTTCTAGTAAAGTCAATCTCATTTGCAGTGGTACTTCTGCCAGTGGTCACAGCCTGCTCCCATTCTCACAGTCAGGTCGGGGTTTTCTTGATGGGAAGAGACTGGAGAGAGCAAGGACAGCGTTAGGTGGCCCCCATACCTGCGACTGGAGAGCAGCTGCTAACAGTGTCTGCAATTACTGGCCAGGTGCTGTGTGGTACAGATAAGGTGAACCTGCTGAACTCGTGGCTCCATTAGCCTGAGCTCCTGTCCGGAGCAGCCCTTGCCAGCAGGGTCGGTGGCTGGGGAGCAAAAATGGTACATTCCACAATTTCATTATGTACCATTTAATGTTGTTGCCTTTCAATGGTGTTATCTTATTAACACACATGAGTTTTTATTGTTGTCTGCTAATTGCTAATTTTTTGTACTTATAACACAAATCTTTTGGGGGATGTGTTCTATATCATTTGTGGAGGGTGCTTGTGTGGGTCCATATATAAACCCAGGATTTTTACCTCAGTGATCGGTTCCTTTGAAATGGACAGCCTAGAAGGGAATCACTGTGAGCTGATTAAACTGAGTGACATTCTCCTATCAAGGATTTACCATCTGCAGTTTAAGAAGGCTCTATGTATGTTTCAGCATGGGGAGTACAGGATTTTTCTGTCTCCTAAGCTGAAACATCAATACTACCAACTTTCATATTTACTTATTTATAGCTACTTGTTTAAGAAACTGTTTGCTCATTTTCTCCACCTGAGTCAGTGATCTGTGAGAGATCCTGTCCATAAACCCAGTCTTGCTTCCTTTTGTTTTACCAGTGCCTCTGAAGCTGGCTGTGGGCATTCCCACTGGAGATGGGACTGGTCGGCCCAAGCTATCCAGCTGCCTTGGCATGTGCAGAGATGCAGGCACAGGCCGAGCTGGTGAGCAGGCAGGACAGCTTCCAGGCTGTGCTCAAAGGAACCTGTGCCACTCATTCCACATGAAGAGCTGGCCAGGGAATTCAGAATCCTTTATCTGAAAGTGGAACAGCTGGCACTTCAGAATTCTGCAGAAAATGGAAGGTTTTATTAGGATGTCTGTGCTGCCCTTACTCTGAACAATCTGAGCTGTCTTATTTTAAGAATCTACGCTGCTTCAAGGCAGAAGATAATCGAGGTGCACACCTTTGCAAGATGCCTGCAAAGGGCAGACAGTATTGTCTGCATGTGCCATTGTTGTGTCCTGCACAATATTGAACAAGATCAGATCAATTACTTCTTTTTGCACAGTTTTGTTCAGGTAACAAAAAGGTGCAGAGCAAGCCAGAACGAAATGTATAAATTCTGTCACTTTGGGGCAAGACAAAATTTTACAAAAAAGCACTAAGAATTGAAGTGCATGAGTGCAAATAGTACAACAGAAAAAACCCTCCTAAGGGTTTCCAATGTCTCTGGCTGTCAGAAGACCACTCTCTTCTCCTGGGGGGTTCTGACTTTTTAGGAGACCATATCAAGTAGAGCTAATTTTGTGTGTTGCTCTCGTTCGTGGACTTGCATACCCCAAACACAAGCTCCCATAAGCTAGAAAACAGAAGTGGGAAATTATGGCAGAAGGTGGGATACGGGCTCAGAACTGCTGTACTGATGCTGCCTCTTTGTCAAAATTCCCTGCATTTTTGGCCCATTTCTCCCATTTGGCCCATTTAGCAGCCTGTTTTTGAAGCCCTTTTTCTTAATATCTTCCCTGATAAGATTTCTCAGATCCCTCAAGTTCCTTCATTTTCTTGGTCTCTGCTCATGAGGCTATTTCCGCGGTCACTTCTAGGAAAAAGTCCATCTGTTTTTTTTTCAGTTCCCCTCTGAGCATTTACATCAGGAGCCTCCCTGATGTCTCTCTGTCACTTCAAACACTGTGTGATCCTGAAAAAAAATAGGGAGAAAACTAATAGGGAATCCTAATCTCTCCTTCAGGGCAAATACTTACTACTTCATATTATTAAGGTGTGAGAAGATGTAAGACCTGTCTTTTCTGCAGACTGAGTTCACTCGGTTTCTGCCCATTCATCTGGATTCTTGATGAGCAGCTGCTCAGCCTCTCTTTGTGTCTTGCAGTAAAAGCATTATGATTAAATGGGGAAGACAGGCTCCCAAGGATTTGAGAAGACAAAGATGTGCAGTCACAGGGTCATTGAGCAGAGCATCTTTGGGTTGACTCCCAGACAATTGGCATGTTGCTGTTACACTGGAGGCTGTGAACTTTGGCATGAGTGAAAAATGAGAGGTCTTCTAGGCATCAAGGCAAAGCACAGTGCAAGGGTTGAAAAATGTGTGGTGCTAATGATTTGCAGTTTAGAGACATGCTCATGTGCATTATTCTATGCCTGGAAATCTGATTGACCTCAGACTTAGTGAAAAGCTGCCATATGCTGTTCCACAAAATAAAAACAAACACAAATTGGCTTCACCTCGAAACACCTGAAGTCTTTTACTACACTTGTGCTCCTCCCAGCCAACGGTTCCTTCCTCAGTACTGGTGACGTGCACTGTGAAGAGGTAAAAATGGATTGGCGTCTTCTCTAGCTTTACATTTAGGCATGTCTGCCTGGCTGGAAATTGATTCTGCAAGGTTTTAAAGAAGTAAATAATGCCTTAGATGACATAGACCTTTGAGCCTAATGGCTTATCTAATCAATTTTTTGTCTATTAAACTATAGAGGCCTGTCTGAACAACTCTAATCCAGCTGCTTTGTGGTATACAGAATTAAACAGTATTAGAACAGCTATTAACTACAGCTGGTGTGAAAATTAGTCATTTGGGAAGAATCACAAGGAAACAGAGGAAGCTGTTGAATGTCAGGCAACTGCAAAACCTCACCTACTCTGCATTACAAATGCCCTGGAGATGTATTTGTTGCGAACAGGAGGCAAGAGGTGCGTCTTTGTTATGGGAGAATTGAGAGGGGCACAACTTGAGCCACCCACAGAAACATTGGGGTCAATAGAGCAAACACAGCTATTTCCCCACGAGGGTAATAACAGACAATTGCTTATTCATCAGTTTGAAGATAATACCTTGCCATCAGCCGAGAGCATCACTTGTGAGATCTTCCACTAAGCAGATAATAGGTGGAGTATTATTTAGATGTCTCTACAGCTAAAAGGAGAAAGACTTAACTAGACTCACCAGTAGAAAAGGCGCTGGGAAACTGTTGCCCTGACAAGGCTGCTAGAAGAAGGGTGAATGACCTGCATGCAGCAAATACAGCAAAGGAGTTATGGTTATTAATTACTAAGTAAAGAATGGCTGAGATTCTTCCCAATAGGGGTGGTACACGCTACCTGATGACCAAACCCACAGTATTCTTGTCTGCCCCCAAACACGTTGAATTTTTCGTAAAAGTCACTTTTAATATAGTCACTTATGCACTGCTCTACAACAAAAGCTGTATTTGAAAATAAATTTTTTATATTTATGAAGCTCATTTATGAAGTACTTTTGTCAGCTGGGGAAAAGTCAGTTTTGCAGCCTATAGTGGGAATTTTAGGGAAGGCTCCATGAAATGTTCATATAATGTATCACTGTAGCAACTTCAGATAACAATTATCCCTTGAATTACCAAGACATCAGACACAAGTATCTCTTACAAAGACACAGCATGTCTTTGTTACAGAAAATAATGTGAAGTTTCTTCCAGCACTGACCTTTCCTGATACTACTCACAAATGGAGCTGGTGATAAAGGACACCTTTTGAGAGCTTCCTAAAGGCACTCACAAAGTGGGATGAGGAAACAAGTGGATATATAAAAAATTTCCATTTATCCCAAGGTAGGGTTGAAGCTAACTTCAAAGGCATGATAATCATAGCATAGTTTATTATTTCATTTCTTTCTGGGTAGTCAGCCATCTTCACAAATGCTTTACTAACCAGTCACAAAGTTTTATCCCCAAAGTGAACTTTCATGCACTATGAAGGACTGGTGTTGCTCCACACAGAAGTTAGGAGGAATGAGAAAAAATTACTTTTTATGGTGACCCTTTTGCCTTGTAGAATTATAAGAGTGATTTTACAACTGGACTAGAAGCAATACTTTGCTCTGAAAGGACTTTTACCAGTGTCTGTAGGAAGAATGACATCAAACACTGTAGAAATCAAAGTCTTGACATGAGATTTCTTTGTTGGCCAAGACTTACATTGATAGAGGAAATAGGAAAAACAGATTTAAGCCAGTAGCCAAGTGGAACATGTGCCCAGACAGGGTAACTGAATCCCCTGGAACGTTAGTTGACCATTGATGGGATCTATGACTCTGCTTGCCCACTCTGAATGTCTGAAACACTTGCATGAGTTGGGTTAACTCACCGTGACTATAGGAAACTTTGGGACTCTTTTTTTTTTCCATGGATAGTACTTCTTGACTAGATTATAAATAAGCATTGAACTCAGGTTTCATTAATTACCATGGTTTTGTTAAACGAAATGACACCTAGAGTGCAGAATCTCTTGGTTCTCATTCTAACAAAGAGCTTACCCAAGCACTGAAGTAATTCATCCTATAGCTCCAAACAGGAACAAATTTACAGTGGAAAGCTATGACTTTCTCCTGGCCTAGAGAGCAGAACAGTTCCTCAAAGCAGTATCAGCAGTGCTCTGTGCAGGATGCAGTTTCAGATCTCATTGGAACTTTGAAGAGACTGATCCATAAAGGGCTGTTTGAAGAAAGCAGCAGCAAAGGGGTGTAAAGGGACACATCTACACGATTGTTCTCTGCACATCTGGGTAGGGATGGCATTAAACACCTCCCAGAAAAAACATTTAAATCAGACTTTGATTGCACGAGACAACATATGTGAATTACACTACTTGAAAACACTGAGCACTTGAACCTTTGGATCTATTAGTAGCTTTAATAATATGACAGTTTTTAATGTATTATTTAATATCAAACTTAAATTAATAAAAAGAGCCCTATCTTAAGCTGTTAGATACTTCACCATAATAGTTATTGTGCAGTGTGGTGATGTCCCAAGAGCATTAAAGCATCATTTACTCAGTTAGGACTTGTGCCAGTAGATCCTTCACCCTTAGTATACAGCAACCTGGGCCATTGTACCCAGTGGATTTCTCCATATTATATTTGCTGCAAGTGAAAACCAAAGCAATTATGCCAGTAAGTCTAGACTAAGTGGCTCCGATTTTTTTTCATGTCATGGCTGTAGGTAAAGACAGGAGCATACAGCACAAAATACCATCTAACAGCACTGACAATTAGTTTTCGTTGTACCTGAACAATTACGTTTTTCTGTCCGGAGACCATCTCTCCCCGCAAAACCTTAACAGAAACCTGAAAAATGTTCAAATGGAGTCACTTTCCAAATGATCATGCAGCTTGAAGTCGTTTGTATAATTAACTATGTAAATTTATGCCACGTTCAGGAAAGTAAGTAATCTTGATCCAGCTAAGGGCTGCTTCACATCGGGTGTAAAACCTAGGTATTTCACTTCTGAAGGGCTGTGTTTGACAGCCAAACTTGTGTTTAGCAAGATTTATTTTCCCCAAAGACATGCTGACTAGTAGACCTTCTTTTTAATTAGTATGATCCACGGCAAGCCACGTCTCTTGTCACAGATCATGTCTGATTTCCAGCTGGGATTTACTGACCTTTAGTTTCATTGGTCCTTACTTGGGCTTGCTTTATTAGATTTAAAAGTCCAGATGAAGTATGCATCATTTTTCTCCATATAATATTTATGCACATTGATCAAATTACTCCTCGGTCTTACCTTGGTAATTTAAACAGAGTGGACTTTTAGTCATAAGGTATGTTTTGTGCTCTAGTTCCGTATCTTGTCCGTTCACTCATCCTTCTTTTTGGCATGTATTCAGTATTCCTTCAACAGGCTCATCACAGCCAGACAGTGAAAAAAATACCACATTTGCATACTCCTATTACTTCCTCATTTGTAGGAGCCCAAGGTACCTGAGCCTTCCATGCCACTGCGTGCAAAGGAAAGGTCACATTTAGTTGCCAGTAATGCTTTGCAGCAAGTGGTATCCTTTCTGTGCCCGGCGTGAATTCCTTATGCCTTGATGCACAAGGCCGAATTTCGCTGTATTAAACACAGATGTTTGAAAGCAATCTGAGGGGAAGTGCTTTTTCTTGAATATTATTTACTGTTACCTTAATCCATGAA
Organism: Rhagologus leucostigma; assembly: GCA_013397725.1. Lineage (NCBI taxonomy): Eukaryota > Metazoa > Chordata > Aves > Passeriformes > Rhagologus > Rhagologus leucostigma. Next base: position 1,640,875 of record VZTD01004011.1, read on the forward strand.
TTTTCTGGAAATTTTCCCAGCAGTGCTTTTGTAGCTGCAGCCAGAGTACTGATGAACATATTGGGAAACCGTGAGTTGTTTACTGAGGCTGGAGGAATTCCCCACGAACTGATGATCTGCCTCTGTTCATATCTCTTGGGCAATTCTTGATCCATGTTACATGAAGTATAAAGCTCAGTTACTTCACTTCTGAGGGGGTATGTCTGTCAACCCAATCTGAATTTAAGAAGATCTGTATTCCTCAAATGTTATTAGGTGGCAGGAATTATGTTTTAGTCCTATAGTTTCGTATTAATTGATCCTCAGCCCTAAGCTCTTGTTTTCCATTGTTTTTCCTGTGATTGCTGTCAGGCTAACCAGCCTTTGGCTACAGAGGACATCCCTCTGCCTTTTACATTATTGTCTTTTCTTGGCAGCTGTTGCAGCCCACAAGAGGCTGACACTGAGCAGAACTTTGGACACAGGGCTGGGAATGCATTACACTTGCAGATGTAGCAGAAAGGTGGATTGGGGTTGCTGTGGAATAAGATTAGATAGCATATTGACTTTGTCATTCAAAGCCAGTGGCATTTTTATGTATATATCATAAACCTACTGTATTAGTGCTCTCTTTATTGCTCATGGAGTGTTGTGATGAACTGTCTGGTTCTGTCAGCCTTTTAGATCCAATTTAAATTGCTCAGGCTGCCCTCTAATCTCTCTTTAAGGACCTTCAACCTCAGTTAATGTCACATTATGGCTCCAAAACAAGTGCCCTTGAGATGAGAATGTCTGTGATTTTTTCTGATAGCGAGGGTACTAACACATCATTCATTTAGCTTTCCTGCTCCTCCTCAGCTCTTTCTTTAGCTTTCCATCCTCTTTACCTGTCTCTTACAGCCTTGATGTCATGAGGATCTGGCATACATGACACCTTTCAATTTTAACATGTTCAAAGAACTTCTTAATACATTGCCTGGTGATTTTTTTCTTCTTTGTTCTCCAGGATTTTTTATGTTCTACTTTCTGTCACTACAACAGCTGTTTTTTTCAGCCTTATTTGGATGTTCTGTGTTGGACTAGTGCTTTTAGAGCCCACCATAATAAATACTGCTGTTTGAGCTCTATTTGTATGATGAGGATGGCATCCTCATCATACAAATTACTCCCTAAATAATGAGCTTTTATTTTAATGAACACAGGCAAAATTCGGAACTGATAATGGGTTTATCATGCGTACAGTACAGTCAGTCAGTCCCTTCCTCTAGCTTGTGCATGGATTTTTTCCATTCTGTGGAGTTCAGAGGCCTCCATCATCACTGTCCTATGCTTGTCTATCACTGGAGCAGAGACTAGTCAGAAGCTTCCCTGATTTTATACAGCATTATATCCTGCATCTAGGGGTTTTCCACAGACATTATTTTTCATTTTCCTACCATGATTTTTGTCCTGATTCCTAGGAACTGAATCAATGCTCAACTCACAGAATGTGTAAGGAGGGTAGAGGTGCTGTCACTCCAGCCATCTCTCCCCAGAAGAAACCTGCTGCAGTCAGTAGATCAGATTGAATCTGCTTGGGATGGCACTGAACTGGGGCTGAGGCTACTCCAAATGCCCCAACTCCTGAAGTTGCATGTAGGAAGGATTTTTTTGCACTCTAGGGAACTAATATTACAACATCATGCTTTGGGCCATACAAATACGTTGGGGTACCATCATGCAGCTGGATCTTGATTTAAAACAGAAAAAGGGGAAATGTTAGAGATAAGAAGTATTTTGTCATCTATTTTCTACTCTGGAGCTAGTCAAACTCACTAATTGCAGTTAATGGAAACATTGCTGTCCAAACCAGCATTTTGACAGACTCAAAATGAATTGTTTCCCCTTTTTCCCCCTAAAAAAAAGTAATTGCAGTTAAAAATGGGACTGGCACTTGAAGGTCACATTTTTGAGTTTGACTTTGAAAAATATGTTTGTACTGAATTTCATTTGACAGGATTTCACATGATGTTTTCCTGCGTAAATCTTTGGCCACACTGGGCTAAATAATTATTCTTTACCATAGGGCACCTATGCGAGGTGCTGTTTGCTATTAGCTAAGCATGACACAGTACAGGGTTATCACTGTTTTCCCCACAGACGAGTAGAGAAACAACACAGAGTCCAGGCGCAGGCTTACAAGGAAAGAAGGCAAAAGCCCCCCTTTAATGATTTCTCAGAAGGCTTTTTATATGTTAGTTCGCAAAAGCGTATGAAATGGCATAAGGTAATTGGGTTTTGCCATTCACCCCTTAAGGGGATTGGTCAAGTTCTAAGATACCCATCTCTGGATGTTTTTCTAGTTAGAACCATAACAATTCTGCAAAACAACCTGCAGCTGCAAGAAGTTTATAAAACAGTAACATTGTTTTGAGTTACTTGCATGGGAAAGACAGAACTTTCACAAAAGTGCTGCAGAGAGCTAAAGAAATTCTCTGCTGAAGCTTTTTCAGCATCCATACAGGCTCAGGACTGGTGTTCTATGGACAATTGCATTTAGAACTGTAGGTGTGCACAGGGCCAGCAGGAGTGGTGGAGGACCTTGGTGAAACAAAATATCCTGGTCTCATCCTTACTGCGTCCTGCAAACTCCTAACTGATGGTTAAATCAGTCTGGAAAAGCAGCCATGCAATGCCAAAATGTTGCAAGATCATTTTTTGATTCCTTTGGGAACTTCTGTGACTCATCAGACAGGTGTTTCAGAAGCATTTCCGACCCAGATTTGTAACGGAATTGAGTCATCTGCAAACACCAGTAAATACCTAACGGGTTTTTCTGAAGTATCTCAATTGGACCTGACTTGTGCAGCCTCTGTTGTGAAATCCACTAGGCTTGGGCTTTTGATTTCTCTCTGGACATCCTTGTAAATACGGTACTGTAGTAAATCTGATCCTAAATCAGATTAGTCCTATTTTATATCAAGTCCCATTTAGAAATGCTTGCCTTTGACATTTTTGGTTTAAGTTAATTGCTTCTACTGCTGTAGAGTAGCTATTAATTTGTTGTTTTGTCACCTTTCGTTGTCAAGAAAGCACCAAAGCTGCTGCAGGTTTTAATCAGCAGAGCAAGGTCTCTTGATTGCTGGTGAGAACACCACGTAAGCTGACCCATCAAGCCCAGTTACAGACAGTAAAACTGGTCCTTGTCTTAGGAAACTCTAGGCTTCACCAGTTTCCAAGCTGGCTAAGCACTCACAGCATAGAATGAGACAAGGGAAGCACCAAGCACCTTCCTCTGGGCAGCAAGTGAGGGTGTTTCCAATGCAGTCCACATGAGTTCCTTCCTCTCCCAATTTCTGCAAGTTTCTATTGGCGATCCTGCTTCTCTCTCACTACGAAAGGGCATCATGTATGCATGTGTCCCCACATCAGCACCAGTGCTGCCCCTCCTCAAGGACAGGGCACTGGTCGATGGAAGACGCAGAGGGAGATCCAGCCCCCATCTGCCCAGGGATCGTATCCCTGACAGAAGCAGAATGGAACGAATTATCAGTTACAATATGACAATCAGCACATCTTGTCATGTCAGCTTGATGTCCTGTACTTCTCCGGAGACCTGAATAAAGTCAGTTGCCTTTGCAAGGACCGCGGTCTCTGCTTCTGTGAGAATATATCGCCTCTTTTCCACAAATCACTACATGTGTCATAAACAATTAAATAATTCCACACTTTCATTTCTCTTGAAATGGAAGACTGACTGTCCAAAAGCTATCCTCACCTCTGGACTTCTCTGATCTTCCTTTAATGTAATTCTTCTTTTCTGATGAAATGACTAGAACTAACAGCTTTTTCCAGAGGAGACTTGTACTATTGGCACTAGATTTTCAGTATCATTTTCTTTCTTACTTTCATATCCTAATGTTTTGTTTGCTCTTCTGCTGCATAACGCAGAGAATGTTTTTACTGAGCTGCCTGCAATAATGAACAGATCTTTGTCTTGAGCGGTTAGTTAATTTTCTTCAATAAAGATTATGAATAGCTTAAATTATTACTTCTAACATATGGCACATTGTTTTTGTCATACACATTTAATTATGTTATCCCATGACCTTCCTAGCTTTACAAGGAAGTCATTTGGTTCTTATCAAAGCATAACAACATTGAATGTTCTTGAGTTATTCTCAGGCTTCACACAGCTATTCTTGAGTATTGAATGAACTCTTGCTTTCACTCTGTTTTTCAAGTCAGTGCAGATCTAACATTTCACTAGAGCTGGTATGTCCATTCCATCTTGCCAAATTTCCCTTGGAGTATTTTCAGTGTATCTCCGGCTGACCATCAATTCCTCTCTTTCAACACCACCCCTTCCTCCAGAGTCTGTCTCCTTTTGCTCATTTGCCCTGTTACAAACCTGAGAGTTTCAGTGCTGGAGTACAGCCCAGGCCTTGTACAGTAGGTGCTGACTGGTTTTCATTATTTTGGCATGAAGTGCGCAGTATCCCAACTACACACCAGGAACTGCTTGTGCATGGATGTGTGTAACAGGAAGACATCTAAATTTTTTGTGAGGTATTTACAGTGAGAATCACAGCTCTGTTCCTGGGTCCCTTTCAGCTTCTCCACCTGAGTTATCCTTATAGCAATAAAATATTAACAGTCACTTCTTCAGAGCAGAAAACCAGTAGAAACCAGGAGCTTAAGTGGAATCTGGTCACCAGAGACAGGACATAAGGGAATGGCCTGAAGTTGTGTTAGGGGAGGTTTGGATTTGATATTAAGAAAAGGTTCTTCACCCAGAGGGTGGTTGGGCACTGGAACAGGCTCCCCAGGGCAGTGATCACAGCACCAGCCTGACAGAGTTCAAGAAGCATTTGAACAACGCTCTCAGGCACATGGTGTGACTCTTGGTGTGTCCTGTGCAGGGCCAGGAGTTGGACTTGATGATCCTTGCGGGTCCCTTCCAACTCAGAATATTCTATGATTCTGTGAATGTAGCAAGTGGTGTGAGGCAATGAATCACATCCTTCACTGGCTGAAGAATACTGTTACGTTCTGAACGGCCTTTGGAAAAAGGTGAGATTAATGGTATTGGCGTATTCTGGCATCTCGGTTTTAAAAACAACATCAGCTCTACATGCTGTCCCTCTTGGTGTACAAAGGGCAGCAGGGAAGGAGGAGAGATTATAGAGGAAAAGGAAAGTTCAGCTCCTGCTAGCAAGAAAAATGCTTTGGACAGAAGGGTGAAATTCATCTTCCCCTGCCTCAGGCTTCTGGAAACAGGTGTTACTGACACAGGGGACCAGGGCCAGCACCTCCCTGCCTGCTTGGATCCTGTGTGTCAGAACTGGTCAATGTTGTGATGACAGCACTGCCTTTGGGAGAGCCTAAGAGTTGACCCTACATAAAAACCAGGCAGAACATGATATTCCAAAGTAGAGAATGCAGCAGTAATTAAGGATTTGATACAGAAAGTAAAAACTTGAGTTTTGCTAGCCTGTAAACAAAGATTGACACACAGCTAGTTGAAAGTGAAAGAAAGGAAGAAAAAACACCATACAACTATTGCTTCAGACAGCATTTCTCTTAAAGTATTTTATGAATGGCTCTTTCAGAATTGCCCTGGGCATATTTCCTCGTGATACTCGACCACTGGCAAAACCCAAGTCCTGTGCACCATGAGCCCTGGCCTAATGTGATAGCAGATCTCTCAAGTCCTTACACCTGTTACAGTATTATGAAGGCATCTTCTCCATGTGCTTGATGAGAGATCTGAAGCAACAGGAAATTGGGCCCTCTGCAATTCAAAGTGAAAGTCAGGACTTGCCATCTTTGGGACAGTTGCCAGCTTTTCATCTTCATTCACACTGAGCCATGACATGGTATTGTTGGCTGCTCTCAGCATGGGCACTCTACCAATCCAAAGAGAAAAACATTTGGTACCTATCAGTCCAGAACAGTTTTACAGGCCTGCAGAGAGATAGGTAAACAGAAATTAAAACTTAAGCGTGGGAAAGTGTATGTTAATTGTCAAGACAGGATTGCCTGCAACTGTATGTTAGGAGGGGGAATTGTTTGTCTTTTATGGTAACAGACACCTATAGTGTGCCCAGGTTCTCTTCCATTGCAGGACCGTTTGACCTAGGGAGGAAACATGTTAGAAAGAAACTGCAGAAGGAAGCCAAGGATATTAAACCTTTGACAGTGTATGGAGACTAGTTAAGGACCTGTCACAGCTGAGACAGAGTAAAGGACAGCTCATAGCACACCTAGATACTGATGTTTATTTGCATTTATTTAAGAATTAACAGGACTACAACTTTTAACTGCTTGGTATCTCACACACTCTTGCTTTCCCCACAGTGCTACATCTCCAGGTCTCACCTTCCCTTTCTGGCAGGGACACGGTGGAGGTCAGTCAAGATGGAAGTTGTCAGTTTATGCTGTGTAGCTCCTCTCAGTTGCCTTTCTCGAGCATTACTGGCCAAGATTACTGAGCATCCCCTAACATTTACCTCCACACATCTCCGTCATCTCCAGGATCTTTCCCTACTTCCAGTGTTTTTCATCCAGACGTGATCTTCGTTTTCTTGTTTCTAGCCCTGAGCCCTAGGTTTTGGTTGCAATCAGCCTCCTAACTGGTGGATCTGTTTCCTATCTTGTTACTAATTGGAGTATTTAGGACATGCCACTATTGTTTAGTCCAGCTGCTATCAAAATCTACACCTAGTCCGTGGCTTGTGCTTCAGAGGACAGCTCAAAGTTCAGTTTTGGGCATGCACGCACACACACAATTCTTTGCTATCTGACAGCATTCAAAATTTAAAATGGATATTTTTGCCTGCCACCAGCCTCAATACTAGTGACAGAAAGTAAGTGTATACTGCAGACCAAGGAAAGGTGGAGAAAGGAAGCTGGCAAGACAAAACAAAGGTATTAGGTGGTGTTTGTTAAAAGTGAGGACAGCACCCTTCAAATAACTGAGTTATGTCCAGTGAGCAAAATTGGAAGATTCATAAACTCTGGCAGGTTAAATGTAAAAATAAAATAAGGCAGGCCAGAAAACCGAATGAGCAACAGCTTGAAAATGGGGTAAAAGCTCATAAATCCTTTTTTAAACGTTTCAGGAGTAGAACTGTCTGTTGAGCTGTAGATTATCACTGCAAAAGACAACGTAAGGCCATGACAGAAAAGTGTGCTCCTCATGGACAAACTTAAGAAGGTTTATTTATTTATGGGGGACCTTTAGAGGATCTGTCTAATTGAACTAACTATAGAAGAAACTACGGAACACAAGAGCAAAATGAACCTTGATACTTCAGGGCAAGTGAACAATATTCACTCAAGAGATTTGCCAGAGCTCAAAGATGAAGTAGCTGAAGACCTGACTGTGGTGTCCATCTCCTCAGACTTGAAAAGTCTTAGGCCCTGAGGACTAGAAAGCTGATAGATGTGACATCAGTTTTCTGAAAGGGTTCTGGAGGAGATCCGAGAAACTAGCAGAGCCTGATTGAGCCCATTATTAGAAATTGGCGTTTTAAAAAAAATCAGGAAGGAAAAATAGAATATACTGAGGAAGAGTGACCATGACTTCTCTAAAGAGAAGCCTTACCTCACAAACTTCCTAAAGTGCTTGGAAGGCTTTGAGATGTGTATGGATAAGGGAACTTCTACTCACAGAGTATGCTCAGGCTTCTTAAAGGCATCCTCTGGTAGTCTGTCACCAAATTCAGAACTTATGTGTATGGTGGTTGGAAGATAGTCAGCAGAGTATAAAAATAAATTACGAGACCTGACTTATCATAAATTAAGTTGATCAAGTCTACCGGTGGACTCCTCAGGTCTGTCTGAATAGTAGTCAAAAAAAGTGAACGCACTTCTGAGAATAGTCGCACTGGAAAAGGGACAGAGAGGTAAACAGAGTGTCCTGGGGCCACTTTCTCGACCCCTTGGAGCATCTCACTTCAGTATCATGTGCAAGGCTCGGAACTGATGAAGAAGACTGGGAATGTTTAGAGAAGGGGCAGTGGAACATCTTCTGTATAAGACGTAGCAACATCGGATGGGGCTCATCAGCCTGAGAAAGAGGTGTCTGAAGAGAGATCTGACAAAGGTTTGTAAAATCCTGAGAGGTATGGAAAAGATGACTGGCAAATGACAGTTCTTTGCCAACATAAGCATGAAGGTCATCAAAAGAGATTAGCAGCTGTTCTGTTCCAAAAGGGATGAAGAGACACTTGTCTCATAAAATGTAGGTTTCTGTGCTGTGGGGGGCTGTGGCTGTGAAAAGTTCGCACAGGTGCAGAACACAAATGTGCAACGTCATGGAAGAAAAATCCACCCGAAGGTTATCAGGTACAAAGCCTCTGGCCCAGGAAGTCACTGAGCCCAGGAAGTCACTGAGCTGAAAATATGTGAGAGTGTTCAGGGGAAGTATCACGTCCCTGTGTGCTCCTGTGTAGGTATTTGCTGTTGGCCACAGTCAGAAACAGGTCCTGGGCAGGCGAACTGCCAGCCTGGTCTAATACAACTGTATTTATGTTAGAGCTTTATGATCCTCCTAAAAGAGTGGAAACCACACGACCCAGAATGTCTAGCCTAAATAAAGCATGGGATGCTGCATGGCTGGGAATGGCCTTACCAGGAATTATGGGAGGGTGAACTAGAGGGCAGCTTGCAAGTCCTTTCTGATAACAGGTGTTTTAATTAAAAGGAATTGCAATTCAACATGAAGTCTGTGACACAGAGGAGAGAAAAGAAAAGAAGGGAAAATTAGAGAAAGAAATATCTGAAGACAGCAGCTTGCACGATGCTCTCCCTGCAGGAGCAGCTGCTCCACCAGCAGCTGATGGTATATCCAAGCCACAAGGTCAACACTTCTTTCATAAACTCTTGGTTCCAGGGTATGATACACGTACCCCTGACACATGCTCTTGGCCTGGCTGAAGCAGAGTCTTTTAGGTCTTTATGGATTGAGTCCTGGTTATTTATGTTTCTATCTTTAGTTACAAAATATAGTGACACATTTTTAACTGTAAAGCCTTTAGCTAATCATTGATAGACTGGTGACTATAAAACAGTGCTGTAGTTATTCAGAGCCTACAACTTCCTCTTCCAATGTTTAGTACATATATATTCCTTGTCTGTATTTTCACCCTGTAAAGAGCAGAACTTGTGAGATATAAAGATATGATCCTGGGATTTTCTTGCTCTCTAAAAAAGGAACATGTTCTGCTAGTTGTTCATTTTACAAGCTGCCCCTCAGAATTTAGATTTGAAGCAAAACTTTGGCGTTTTCTGCAAAGAAGAAAACAGGCTTTGTTACTTCTGTTGTTCCTGTTGCCTCTCCATTTGGTATTTTAATCAAGTCATGTGCCTTTCATGTGCATGAACTGATAGACATTCTCCTGCTCCCTAGCTACAGCTGCAGAGCTGAAGCTCCTATACTGCGCCTTGGGAAAAACAACATTAATTGCAGATCAGTGCTTTTATATGAATTAACAGTCAGATAGGCATATCAGGTCATACATGAAATCATTTATAATCTGAATCCTCAGGTGTAGTGTGTGTGTGACCAAGGGAAAGATCCTGTCAAACTAATCCTACAAAACCCCACTAAAAGCTGGGGGTATGTATTGCTTTTTAAGAAACCTAATGATAGCAGGGAAGGCAAAGAAACAGACTAATTGAGATGAATGTTATGAAAGTAAACAAACAAAAAATTGCATTCAGGGAGTCCAGAAGTTTCTCCACCGTTCATCTTGCTGACCCTAAGACCAGTGAGCCTCCTCGTGCTGCAGCTGACCAGGAGGGGCAGGACTTGAACTGAAGAATCTTCAGTATTGCTCTTGCAAGATTGTCTCCTAGTGTGTGTAGCAACTGCAGTCAAAACAAGGGCAAGGTCTCCTGTCTAAAAAGGTAACAGTCAACCCAGCAGTGATAGTCAGGATATCCTGGTGTCATTCAGAAGGATGCAGTACTGCTGAGTGAGAGTGCCGTGCTGAGTTGGAGTGAGGAGAAACATGGCATTAGGCTCAGCATAAGGACAAACCTGATCTGAACATCAAAGCTGCAGCTGTCACCCTGTGGCCGGTGCCAGAGCGTGCAGAGGAATGTGAGCTGCCCTGCTGAGCACCTGCACTGCTGATGGACAGAGTTTCTGGTAACAACCAGACCAAGACTGCAGCCCCCATGCAGATGAGGCCAAAGTGAGGTGAGGCAGTACAACACGTCGCTGTGGATCTGCAGACCCTGTCACCCGTTCTGACCTCAGAGCTGCTTCTGCTCTGTTCTCACTGTCCCCTGATGGAGCTGGGCAAGTAGCATCTTCCTGGGTACCCCGAGGGAATGAGGAGAATGAGAGTGGAGCAGTCTCCTATTTCCTTACCCACAGCAGGCGATGCCCCGGCTCTCCACAGCAAAGTGCCAGCGCAGAGCACCTTCTTTTGCTGAGTCCATCACAGGGTGAGATCTTCCAAGGACAGATCCTGGCTCTTCAGTGAGGTCATTTCCGCTGCACATCTTGTGAGTGAGCTGGTCTGCAGAGGAGGGGCAGCAGGGATGAGAAACACAGAAAAAAATCCTGTCTTCTGTGTCTCACCCATTATTCAAAGCCTGAATACTGTGGCAATATTTTGATAGCCTTCCATCAACATCACACAAGCTGAAAAGGTATTGTTGGCCACATCTTGTGTAATACTAGAATGATTTTTCCAGACTCAGGCTGGCAGTGATATAGGCAGTGAGAGGAGGGTATCTGTGGCTCTGGGGATTTTAGCTTGAGATAGGAGGATCCTGAAAGGAAACAGCGAAAAATGAGACAATTTAGCAAAACTGACAGGAATTAATGAAGTGATTCTGTTCCCCTCTCCCTGTGTTTCCAGGTGAAAAGGATTCATCAAAACAATATTGTCTGTTCTGTCTTTGGGGTGAAGAGGGCTCTGCCTGCCCAGACAAATTGATTTAGTTTTGGTTTCTCTTACATTTTGCCATCCGGAGTTTTATGTCTGGGCACTCACAGGTGGGGGGGGCAGAGGGGGGTACGACTGGGCTTACAAGCTGTCACAGGCTATAGAACCACAGCAGCAACTATGCTGCTGTGGTCTAGGGGCAGCTGACAGCCAGGTGCCCTCACAGTCACCTCATCTTTCCATAGATGAGCTTGGGGACAAATCTGATAAGTGCATAAACCAGTAACTAACTTTTGAACAGAAATCCAGTGTGGATGAATTGTATCACAGTTGCCAGTAGGGGCTTTCTTCCATGCTGCAATTTCTTAGGTCTGTTTGTCAGGCTATCTAGATCATGAACTTTACAACTGGAATTGTCCCTGGGATTAGGGACATGCAGCATACTGATTGAGAGCCAGTTGAACACGAGCCAGCGTGCGCCCAGGTGGCCAAGAAGGCCAATGGCACCTGGCCTGTATCAGCGATAGTGTGGCCAGCAAGACCAGGGCAGTGACTGTCCCCTTGTACTCGTCACGGGTGAGGCCACACCTTGAATGCTGTGTCCAGTTCTGGGCCCTTCACTACAAGATGGACATTGAGGTGCTGGAGCACATGCAGAGGAGGGCAGCAGAGTTGGTGAAGGGTCTGGAAAACAAGTTTGATGAGGAGTGGCTGAGGGAAGGTGGGCCTGTTTAGCTGGCAAAAAAGAAGCTTAGGGAGACCTCATCACTCTCTATAACTCCCTAAAAGGAGGTTGTGGCAAGGAGGGGGTTGGTCTTTTCTCACAGGTAACAAGAGACACGATGACAGGAAATGGCCTTAAATTGTGCCAGAGAAGGCCTAGATTGAATATTAGGAAAAATTTCTTCAGTGAAAGGGCGATCAGGCATTGGAATAGGCTGCCAAGGAAAGTGGCGCAATCACTGTTCCTGGAAGTGTTCAAAAAATGTGTGGGGATGGCACCTGGGGACATGGTTTAGTGGTGAATACAGCAGTGCTGGGTTAATGTTTGGACTTGATGATCTTGGAGGTATTTTTCAGCCTTAATGATTTTATGATTCTATATGACACTTCAAGGCATGAGGTGAAAATTACAGGGAAGAACTCCTAGGAACAGGCAGAATGTGATTACTTTCAATTATGCAACCAGGAGATAGAAGCCAAAAAAAGTGGTAAGAACTCTCCAGGTCTGCCATACGGCAAATGAGCTTGATTTGTTGGGGTTTTCTTACTGAAGTGCATTGCGCTTGGGTCTTCAATCCACAGTCAAGTCTGAGTTGTTTCTCAAGCACTCCTGTTCCTGAGTGATTGATCATTCAGAGACTAGAGATACCAACTGAGAGCATTTATGCAGCCATTGTGAGAGCAGGGTGTGAGCGATGCATGGGTGACTGAAACACATCAGAGGCTGCTGCCATTTCTCTGGCCCTGACAAAGAGCTCCGGGCTTGCAGAGGTGACTCAGAGGACCAAAGAGGAATGCTAAGTGGATGACGGGAGAGCATCAGTAAGTGTGACAGATGGGTTGTCAACCACTCTGAGGGCCATGATACCTTGTGTTGTCTACGAGGTTTGTACAGGCTCTGTGTACTCATGTGATAGAAAGCCTCCTACTGCTGCGATTAAAAGATTTGAAGAGGTTAGGGTCTGTAGTAAAGTGATTCTTCCTGGTTCTGTCCCCATAGCAGATGTGTGCTGCGGTAAGACGTGTTGCTGTGGTAAGGTAACACGCAGGCATTCATAATGTCTCTCTGTCTCTCTCTAGGTTCTCAAGCATCTGCGACACTTAAATTTCACCAATAACATGGGGGAGCAAGTGGATTTTGATGAGTTTGGGGACCTGGTGGGAAATTACTCAATAATCAATTGGCATCTCTCTCCGGAGGATGGCTCAGTCGTCTTTGAAGAGGTTGGGCACTACAACGTTTATGCCAAGAAAGGGGAGAGGCTTTTTATCAATGAAAACAAGATCCTATGGGGTGGATTCTCTAAGGAGGTAAGTGCTTAAATCCTCACAGCAATGTTTTCCAGGTTTCAACAAGCTGAAATTTGAACTAGCCCTGCAGACTCCTCATATAACAGCTTCCTGTCTCATTAAAAGATCCATTCACCTTACTGTATACACAGTCTCCACCATAGTCTTTCATACCCTTCTTATACACTGAAATAACAGACAACGTCTCCTCCTCTCCTGTACATTTGATGACTCTGGGTGTTAATGTTTTAAATGATGTCTTTTTTTCCTGACTCAAGTAGATAGAGTAGAATTCTATAGCAGTGTTTCAACAGGGATGAGAAATTCATTACCCAAGTCTGCTTCTTGACTAAATCAAGTTTTCCTGAGCTCAGTAGTTTCATTGCTGAAAAGAGCCTTCTCTTTACCCTCCCATTATCTCTGTATCAAGAAGTATCTCTTCTTGCTCTTAGTTATATTTGCAACTCTTTCTGCTGGCTTCACCCACCAAGTCCCAGAGCCTTCCTCACAACCTCGCCTTGCGAACCAACAGAACAAGCCCTGTCAGTCTGCCTGGGTTAACTTGGACTTGGTGCTCAAATAGTGGAAGATGTCAGCACCTGCTACCTTTCTTTGTATTCTCCTTGAGGGTGCTTCTGCAGTCTCAGAAGTAGTGATCTCAAGATGTATCAATTGACTTCAGTCAGGCCTAAGTCCTTCTCCACTGTCTTGCATATGTTAAATCTTTTCAGCATAATTATTGTCACTAGCAGCCAGGCTGTGTCTGACTCACATGCTGGAAACATGGTGCAGACACCTCCAGACAAGAGCCAGATGAACTGCGGTCATAGGGGGCAGCAGCCAGCTAGGCAGAAACTCTGACTCCCAGAGGGAATACTGAGTGGGCATATGGTTTGTGGTCTGGGAATTGACACAGGGAGTAGAGTATTAGCTCAGAAATGTCATTGCCAGGCCCTGCTGCGATGTTTAGATGTGTTAAACCAGTACCTGATTAATGAACAAGGCAGTTCACTTCCAGGTGATTATTCACATTGGCTGGCAGAACAGGTAATGCTTCTGCCTTAGCTGCACTTGCCCAAAACAGTTACAGCATCAGTTCAGCCTTGCCTTTACTCCAGCCTCACTTCTGGTTCAAGTCCAGAGCACTCTGAAGGAGGCATGAATTAAACAGAGCATACTACCAGAGAAATACTGAGCTCAGAGCTTTTCTAAGCCCATCTGGAGTCTCTAAGCATAAACTACAAGTGGAACTTAAAAAACCGTGATATTCTAATCCCTCCTTCTAATTGTTGCAAATGCAACTTACACTTTTTCCAACAGTTAGGATTTACTCTTTTTTATTTGAACTGAGTAATTGTGTTCTCTTGGTCTAAATTTCTGTAGCAGTGCAATATTTAACTTCATTCTCTCTCCTAAACTGTTAAAAATGCGACAGGATGTTGCTGAGTGTAATGCCAGGGCATGTAAATTTTGTGCAGTGGAGGAGTTTGTGATCTCTATGTCCGCTGCAACCTTTTTTTTCAGTTTATAGACTTCTAATTTCTTTCAGATAAAAGGCTCAGTTCAAAAAGAGTAGCCAGTACTTCACTCACTGTGCCTCTTGTCATCCCCAACAAAAGTTTAAATGTAGGTAATTTTAACACAGGAACTTCAAGCATTGGGCAGACTTGCAAAACAATGAGTTAAAGAGTAGGTAAGATAGATTCATTTTGGCAGAACTTGATGAAATTCCCCACAGAATACTTAAGAATTCAGCCAAAGCAATCACAAAAGTACTAGCAATTCATCTTTGAGAAATGTGGAGCATGCATGATGTCTCAAAGGACTAGAGAGTAATCGTAATACCTGTTTTTAAAGCAGTTATAGGAGAGCCAAGGGAATTACACACAACTGAGTTGAGCTTCAGTAACATAAAAGACTTGATAAAAAAAAATTAAACAGTTTATAAACACTTAGAGGATAATAAACTGATAAGAGCAAGCCAACATGTATTTGTCAAGATAAAATCATGCCAAACCAATTTAATTTTCCTCCTTGGAAGCTCAATCAGGTTAGTAGATAATGGGGAAGCAGTGTAGGACTTCAGCCGGGCCTTTGATTCAGCCCTGTTCAAAATCATTGTTGGCAGCCTAGGGAAAGACAGCCTAGACTGATGAAGTCCTCTTGATGGATGCACTGCCTGCTCAAAGACTGTTCCAAGGAATAGGAACACTGTGTTAATAGCAATAGGCACTAACAGCAAAGAGTGCTTCAAGTGGGGAGCTGCGGGGATTTGCCCTGCTATGTGTCTGTCCAATCAATGATGTAATCCTGATGATCAGCTTAGGAACAACATTCCCAAACTGTGCTGCAGCTACACTTCAGAGTGATAGGCAACAGAGACTGCCCTCACCTGAGCCACGGAGTGGTCATCTCTGCATAGGAGTTGGCATTACTGAGGGCTTGCTTCCCCTAGGACTGAGGTCGATGCCTGCATGCAGATAACCTCCAAACCATACATAGGACTCATTGTGCAAGTGCATCAACACAGGAGGTTCCTGCTTGGCAGCACTTGGGTAAACTAGCATAAAACTTCCAAAAACATGAATGGAGGCTTCCAAACAGAACAGCCCTTAGGTATGCATGAATCATGGTACTTTTGTAGCAGTGGAAATTGTAGGTTTAACTCTCCTGAGCTGAGAAAGCCATGTTCTGTGTCAACTGTCTTTCCTTAATTTAGTTGGGAAAAGGTGAGCTCAACCTCAGGTCATGACTCTGGGTGACAAAGGCCCAGGCTTCCATTTATCATGCTGAAGTCCTTGTGTCAGTATAGCTCAGGCATGCAGTGAGTGTGCCCATGCAGCCACTTGCTGCCGAGACACAACAATGCTCAGGTGGGCTCAGACACAGCATAAATGCACAGCCAGCAGGTGACATCATTTACAGCAGCAGAGGTCTGGAAACTTTTGGATCTGTTTAGCGCTACTGATTTGCATCTTTACATGCTCAGTGTTCCTAAAGAAGAAGTGAGTTTCAGAAAATCATTTTAATTCCCATAAATTATTAGTAGACAATGTGCAATATATGGGATTGGCAATCAGAAGTGAGAGCCCATCGTCTCCAAGGCTGGCTCAAATTCCTGCCAGTAGAGATTGATTGTCTTTTCTTTTAACCATCTAATGACTGTTTTGGGTTATGTATATGATGATCACATTCCAGTTTGCAATGCCCATAACACAGTACAAAGATTACAAAGATCCGCTGATCTTCTTTGCCATCCCTTGATGCGTTCCTTCAAAGAAATCCCAGAGCAGTGGGTTGGGGAAGGACTATTGTGCAAAATGTGTCTGTTCTGTGAGGGGAAGAAGTGAGCATTTGAGGTTCCTCACCCAGCATGCCAACCAAGCAATAACACCCTTGGAGGAAGCCCAAGGTCTTGCCACAGAAAGGCACTGGCACCATTAATCCGCTCGGGCTCTTTTCTTGCAGGTGCCTTTCTCCAACTGCAGCAGGGACTGCCTGCCGGGCACAAGGAAGGGCATCATTGAGGGGGAGCCCACCTGCTGCTTCGAGTGCGTGGACTGCCCCGACGGGGAGTACAGCGACGAGACAGGTAACGCCCACAGAGCTGCTCTGGGCCTTGTCAAGGGCGGCGCCCTCCGGGCATCGCCAGCAGTTGTGCTGAAATTGCTTCCCTGCAGTGCTGGGCTGGTGCCTGCCTTGCCAGGAGGCTTCACAGAAAGTCTGAGGGACTTCTGAAAAGCTTACAGGGCTTGAGTCCTGTGGTCCTCAGGTCCTGTTTACTGCTAAGTCTGCTTGTCCCTTCTGCTCTGCATTTGGAAAATTAAGGCAGAGAACTTGAAAAACAACTTGCATATAGAAAGCCTCTGAGGCGTCCACAAGCAAACTCTATTGCACTGTAGCAGTAGCTTTTCTTCCTCCAAAAACCTGGAGGATGGACATATTCTCCATTCTAAATTCTGTAGTTATCTGTCTGCCTCCATCTTTTCCTCATGTTGCCAGGGTTTTATTTCATGCTTTACAAAGAAATAAAATCCATTACATCCCAGATTTCACAAGCAGAGAGGAATATTATCCTTTATGGACTCACCAACTACAGATTCTGTTGATCACTGGCACTGCAAAAGATCAGAATCTGTGGATCCTCCCAAGCACCCATGGACATGCTTTTTGTTTGTTTTATTGGTAGCTTGGATCAAGCCACTCAGGTTCTGCAGTAGATGGAAAAGGTAACTTCAGTTTTAGAAATGGTTGAAAAATTTTGAATTTCCAACACCACTAGTGCCCCCTCAGTGTTGGGCACCCCCAGGGTAACGAAGGCAAGTAAATTCTATCAGGATATCAGTCTTCTCCATGCTGTAGGGCACTTGGGACCTCCTCACACCCTCTCCAGTGCACTGGTCCCAGCAAACACTGCAGACCTTGCCCGAGATGAAAAATTCAGTAAACTGCTTGCAAAACTGAACAAGTGTTCTTTGGGAGAATCTAAATTGTGTCATATCAGACAGGAATGATATTTTTTTAGCATGACCATATAGTACTACAGGATGCTTGAAAGCAGCATTTTCAGATTGAATAAAAGCAATTCTGGTCATGTGTAATAGGGGTCTTCTGGTGTTTTTCACATAATTTTGGCAGCTAGCTCTGGTGTGGAGGTGAAATTTATGGGGCTGAGGTGGTGACTGTCTTCTGCCTCTACGGTTTCCTGCTGCAATTTCAGCTGACAGTGATGGTCTTTATTTCCTGTGCTTGCCAGTTTTATAGGCATAGAGAGCAGTTTTACAACCAGTTTCATCCAGCTGAGACAGCGATGCTACCAAAGGAAACAATCTGTCCTTTCCCAGCTGTTTGCTCCCACCCATTGCCTGGGAGCAGTGCTGCTACTTGTGCGACCATAGAGCGAGTTGGATCAGGTCTTTGGAGTTCCTGAAAACAAGATCTTGGGAGGCTGAGTTTCCAACTAGAACGAGAAGCTGCATGCCCTCTAGTGTTATCAACACAAAGGAGGGGGCAAGAATGAGCAGCCTTGCAGGAGGAGGGAGACCTGGTTTACTCCCTTCAGTGGCAGCATGGTCTCTAAGCCACCACAGGCAGCAGTGAAAGCATATCTTTAGGATGCAGTGCTAAATAGCTGTCCCTGTCTCTGGCAGAGGCAGCTGGATTCCTTGCCACACAAAATTAGCTTTGCTTTGTCTGCAGCTTGCAGTTTGCAATGAGCTTCCAGGTAAAAGGAACAAGAAAAATAAGAATTATTGGCTGAATGGTTGTAAATGAAATGACCTGGTGATGAAAGCTCCTGACCGAGCTTTTGCATCTAGTGCCAGGTTTTCAAATGAACATCTTAGATGAGGCAAAAAGTCCTTAGGAAAGCAGTACCATATCAGGTCATAGACGCTCTCTCCAACCACACCTCAAGACCAGGAGAGCTTGAAAACCTTTGCCTTTGTTAGCTGGGCATTCTTGACTTTCCCATTAGCATCCATCTCTGCTCTGGAAGCTATGGTCAGAGTCTGTGTCTGTGCTCAGGTGCAAAGCTCAGAGGGTGCTTGCTCTTAAAGGGGTTTGTGAACTCACTGCAGCCCCTTGTTATCCTGCTGGGATCCCAAAAGCAGAGGTAAGTTGAGACCTCCAACTCTCTGCTCTCAGCCCCTTTCTACTGCCATCAAATGAGTCATGACCCTCCCTGCTGGAGCACGAGACCCATTTGAATCAAAGAAGAGCAGAAACAGCTTTTTGATCATGCCAGCCATTGGCATGACCATGCCATCACAGCAGGCACAACTACTTTCATGTAGAGGAAAGAGATGAAGGCACCAATTTTCCCTCTGCAAGTATTAGTGGGACATTTGCTGGGTGTAGGGAGAGTGATATCATTAAGACACATCTTCCCCCGGCATTCCAACATGAAATGAGAATGTGCTGGGAGTCAAGGGCATTGCCTGCCTTCAGGGAAGAGCAATTTAAACACTAAGTCTTGCCTCCATGGAATATGAAATAGGCTCTCAAAAGCATTTAAGGAGGCAAGCACGTTTTTAATTTTCTCTGTAATAGAAAAAGGCAGGATATTCAAATGATGATAAAAGTGTGAGAGGTATGAAGACAGACAGAAGTAGAAGATAAAAGTGAAGGAACAAGGAAGAGGGAAAACCAGAGCCTGCATAAGAGCTGATAGCAATCGAAGTTTGCAAAGTTTTGCCAAGAAACAGATTACAAAAATCATGAGTGCAGAGGCAGGACTTCTTTTAAGCCGGAACCAAGCATGCTTTGTGTTTTGCTCTATAGCCCATGGGAGGTTGGTTGTTTCAGTGTAAGAAAGTCAGACACCAATATATGACTCTGGGGATCCGCAGACACAGGAGTGCAACACTCCATGTGTTTAAGATCAAGGCCGATGCGCAGCTGCAATATATGTCATCCCACATTTCAGCCTCTCATTCTGACAAACCTTCCCTCTCCTTATCACTTTTTTCAGATGCAAGTGCCTGTGACAAGTGCCCTGAGGATTACTGGTCCAATGAGAACCACACGTCCTGCATCCCCAAGCAGATAGAGTTTCTGGCCTGGACTGAGCCCTTTGGGATTGCTCTGACTCTCTTTGCTGTGCTTGGAATTTTCCTGACTTCTTTTGTTCTGGGAGTCTTCACCAAATTTCGCAACACACCCATCGTCAAGGCCACAAACCGGGAGCTATCCTACCTCCTTCTCTTTTCCTTGCTATGCTGCTTCTCCAGCTCATTGTTCTTCATTGGCGAGCCCCAGAACTGGACTTGCCGTCTGCGGCAGCCAGCTTTTGGCATCAGCTTTGTCCTCTGCATCTCCTGCATCCTGGTGAAAACCAACCGTGTCCTGCTTGTCTTCGAGGCAAAGATCCCCACGAGTCTGCACCGAAAGTGGTGGGGCCTCAACCTCCAGTTCCTCCTGGTCTTCTTGTGCACATTTGTGCAGATTGTCATCTGTGTGATTTGGCTCTATACAGCCCCACCATCCAGTTACCGAAACCATGAACTGGAGGATGAGATCATCTTCATCACCTGTCATGAAGGCTCCCTGATGGCCCTCGGCTTCCTCATTGGCTACACCTGCCTACTGGCGGCCATCTGTTTCTTCTTCGCCTTCAAGTCTCGAAAGCTGCCTGAGAATTTTAACGAGGCCAAGTTCATCACCTTCAGCATGCTGATATTCTTCATCGTGTGGATCTCCTTCATCCCTGCTTACGCCAGCACATACGGCAAGTTTGTGTCTGCTGTGGAGGTGATTGCAATACTGGCTGCCAGCTTTGGGCTTCTGGCCTGCATCTTCTTCAACAAAGTCTACATCATCCTCTTCAAGCCCTCCCGCAACACAATCGAGGAGGTGCGCTGCAGCACAGCTGCCCACGCTTTCAAAGTGGCTGCCAGGGCCACGCTGAGACGGAGCAATGTGTCCCGCAAGCGGTCCAACAGCCTGGGGGGCTCCACCGGCTCCACCCCTTCCTCCTCCATCAGCAGCAAGAGCAACCACGAGGACCCCTTTCCTCTACCAGCCTGCGCCGAGCGGCAGCGCCAGCAGCAGCGCGGGTGCAAGCAAAAAGTCAGCTTTGGGAGTGGCACAGTCACCCTGTCGCTGAGCTTTGAGGAGCCGCAGAAGAACGCCATGGCCAACAGGAACGCAAAGCGCAGGAACTCGCTGGAGGCCCAGAACAGCGATGACAGCCTAATGCGGCACCGGGCCCTGCTTCCCCTGCAGATCAACGAGCCCCTCGGGGCTGAGCCTGGCTTCCAGGCAGCTTCCAGCCCAGAGACCAGCTCACAGGAGTCGGTGGTGGGAGACAACAAAGAAGAAGTACCAAGCCCTGAGGCGGAGCCTTCCCTGCCATCGGCTAACTCCCGAAATTTTATAGGCACTGGAGGTGGCTCTGTCACAGAGAACACGGTACATTCCTAACGAAAGAAGATTGTGAAAAATACACCAGCCCCCAAGAGGAACTTGCTCACCTCTTGCTTCTGAACGGGAAAGGCAACAAAGACACACCGCTGTGACACAGCCCCACCACACCTTAATGTTAGTGCCGGCAGGGTAACACATGTGCCTCCAGAGGAAGGACTGTGTCTGGGGAGCCTTGGATTGAATTTGCATTTGCTTTATTGAAACCAGGACATCTCAGAAAGACAAGTGAAGATCGCCTCTGGTGGGGCTTAAGCAGACGTCTGCATGCTGCCTTGCCTCCGTAAGCTTTTCCTGCCAGACTGCAACTCAGCTGACTATGGGAGGCACTAGGCAATTCCACTATACCCTGCTTTTACATTTATGTATAATATTCCTCTTTCCCACTATGTATAATATTCCCTCTTTATCCAGTATATGTGATCTGTAACCATGTGCATCAGGACTCTCAGCTCTACAAAAGCAAGGTACACGGTTTCACTTCAGGAAAGCACAGTCATGGGGAAAATAAAAAAGCCCCCAACATCCTGCATGCTGTGTACAGCCGAGGGTGTGAACATGTAAAGTATTTAATGTGACAGAGCGCCCTGCTATTTATATTTAGTAATGTCCCAGTCTCTCCTTTCTGCCCAACAGGAAATATTGGACAATACTCTCCACAGACTCCATTGCACTAGACCAAGCTACTTAGGTTGCTACTGGTTCCCTCCAGCTGGAGTAGCTTTACCTCCAGCCTGCCTGCTTTGGTGGAGGGGGAGAACAGCTTGTAAATCCCTCCCAGAGAACGTTGCGAGAGCACAATGAGATGTATCCCGGAAGAAATTTGTCGCTAGTAGTTGTACGCTTAACCAAGTGTTGCTGCTGTACTATCGCACAAGGCATACATGGCTAACCCTTTCACACCATAGTCAGTGTTGTGCTTTGCCGTATTAATCTGCCTCACACCTGTGCGGAGCATTGTGCCAGTCCTGGCGGTACTGGTGGGCCTGACACAGCAAATGAAACAAGGAGAAATGGAGGAGTTAGGGATGGAGGAGGAGCCCCCAGCTGGGGTAATAGGATTGCCAGAAAGGGTGAATATCTGAAGTGTGTGTGCTGGTAGATGACTGGGTGAGAAAGACATTCAGGCCTGGGTTCTTGCACACATGTAGAGACAAATGGATGAACTGGATATAGCTTGGCGCCTACAGGCCACCTACTAGGTTATTTCCCATTTTGAAGAGAGAGCACCTAGCACAAGAATGGTGGACCGTACCTAAAGAAAAACAGTAAAGACTTCAGCAGAGAGCATAGCAGAACTTCATTACTCTTGTCCCACTCTTCCTAAAGCACACATGAGTGCTCGTGGTTTTGCAAGGTTCTTTTTGATTCATGCTGGAAAAGTTGAAGAGAGTCATTAGAAGAGAGATTTGTCGCAGCCTGATGAGAGA
Source organism: Rhagologus leucostigma (assembly GCA_013397725.1). NCBI lineage: Eukaryota > Metazoa > Chordata > Aves > Passeriformes > Rhagologus > Rhagologus leucostigma. The sequence goes on from VZTD01004011.1 coordinate 1,663,106, forward strand.
AAAAGCACCCCTGGACAGCGTGGCGGGAGGGGCTGGGGTTACATTGCAGAATTTATTACCCTCTTCCCAGATTCCCTGTGCAAGAACAAGCATCTGTCAGGAAGATGTCAGTACCCTCCCTCGTTAAGCACTAAGGTAGTCTAGACCTCTTTGGAAAGGTAGGCGGGCCTGCAGCTCAGCGTGAGCAGAAACAAAAGGACTGTGTTCGAATGCATTGGGGAAAACACCACAATTCTCTTGTTACTGTTTTTGCTTGGTTGTTCTTTTGCCAGGGCAGGCAAATAAAACTTACAGGTGACATTACTGCATAAAAACTTTGTTTTGCCACCTCCACTTGTTGTTGACAAGGAAGAGACGTTTTGACTTAGGAGAGCAAAGTGGAAGTCCAGAACCCCAAGAAGCAGACTGTTCAGAGAAGTTATTTTAACCCTTTTGTTGATATGTTACATCCCCCTTGTAGTGGGCTCAAATTTTAATTACATCACATAAGAACCAATCAAACTACAACTGTAAGGCTTGCAAATTACAACATTTGATTAAAACTATGGCATAGATGGTTGGGGGAATAAAAAAAAGAGTGAGTTTGAAAACACAAATCCTTCTAGCCCCGATTTTGGAAACCACCTTCTACCCCTGGACCCAGCAAGAGTTGCTCACTTCTTCTGAAACCCAGGTCCCTTCCCCAGGCTGCTAGCTGTGGTGTGTGGGCTCAGTTTAGGGTACAGAACTGAGCCCTGAGGTCTCCTGAGTCTAACTGCACGAACAGGGATGAGCACTAGATGGCAGAAAGGGCTAAAAAGAGCGTTTTGGTTATGGCCTACACTTCCAAAAATTTCAATAGCCAAATAGTTTTAGCGTTAGTGAATCATTCCTATTGGAGCAAACCCAACTCAGTAGCCCCTGAAGCGAAGCTGACAGCACTGAAACGTGTAAGAGTTCAATGAGTGAAATGAAAATGACGCAATTTACAAACCAAAGACTGTGTACAAATGCACACAGTGTAAGAAACAGAAAGTCACCATCAGCTGCCTTGTTTGGAGAGCAACATTCACTAGCTATGTATACAGTAGATAATACTGACATTTGGGTGCTTTTCATTTCTTGGGTGTTTTTCACTCTTTACATTTACTTAAAAGGAATTTATACCTTGGCACACAATGAGTCTCCAAGACCCACAATCATTTTTTAGCATGGCAAACTGTGCTGTCTTTGCTGGGGAAGCTCCATCCACCCTCCCTGCTCTCATACTTGGAGCCCTAAGCCTCCAGCTCCAATGCTGTGTGAGAGCTGCTGCTGCAGCTGATAGCAATGACACACACGGACACAGGGGGAGTTCAGTAAAAAAAGACCCCTTTGGGAAGGTGCTTTGTAACCAAATCCTTTTCCCCATGCACGGAGAGGGGGATATGTTCTCATCCTGTCAAGTCCGGGAGAAGAGAAGGCTTGGTCAGGCACATGTCCAAAAGCCTGGCGGTTTGTCGCACATGAGAACACTGATGACACACTGGGGAACATTCTTCTGTTGAAAGCATGAGCCTGAGAACCCACACCAACATTTCCTACCAAAGAAGTCCACATGAATGGCTGCCTCATCCCACCCACCATGGCTTAAAAATCTACTGGAAAGCCTGCCCCAGCGTGGGGTTTCCTGAACCATCCAGTAGCGAAGCAACAACAGAGTGTATCACCTCTCTGGTGGGATTTCCACTGGAAAACTTGGGAACTGTCCCAGTGAAGAGCCCAACCCTTCATCTCCAGTCTCGTCACAAACCTGTCAGAGCTCTGCCTACCCAAAGCCCAGCAGAGAATTTATTTATAGATGATAGCAGAGGAAAGAAAACCTTCCCCATTATATTTCATGCTTCTCACCGTGTCCTTGTCAGTCCATGAGCTCTGTTCAGTTTGCAATACCTGCTGTTGTTAAATTTAGGTTTATATTGACCAACTTTACCAAGGGGTGCTGCAAAGTGGGAGGAGGAAGGTAGGAGTTTGTTGTTGGTTTTGCAAGGAGTCTGGATGTTTAAATTGTGAGGAAATTTAGGTAAAGATCTGAACATTCAGACTGAAATCTCCTCAGGGATTTCCCAGAGGCTGGGTAATTCACCACCACCTTCAGTTTGCTGGCTGAGGAGCGGCACAACCAGCCTGGGAGAGGGAATGATGAACGTGGTGAAGGAGGCAGTCTGGAGATGGAACTTTCCATGCGGCTAAAGCGAACATGCCGCTGCTGGGACAGGTGACACACAGGAAGGGAAAACGCCGCGGCTGAGGGCAGCCCTGTCCTCACGCGGGGCTGTCACGGAGGCCCGCTGGCTGAGGAGCGGCTGCAGCCCTTCTGTCCAGGGCGCAGAATAAATTCTGCCGGCAGCTTTCACTGCGAGTGTCGCTTTGAGCTGTTTTTGTCTTCAATCGGGCGCCGGGCCGCAATGCACCCGCCAAGCGCGAGTCTGGCTGGGCCGCGCTGGGCCCCCACGGCTGGGCGGTG
>VZTD01004012.1:0-199529 GCA_013397725.1 Rhagologus leucostigma
CCGCTGGACTCCGCCACAAAAGGGAGCCGCTGTGCGCCTCGGCTGCTGCGAGAGAGGTACCTGGGCACGGGCTGGCGCGGGTCTGTGGCACAGCTGAGCACAACTTCGTGCAAGAAACAAGCTTCTCTTGGTATCTGTGCCTTGGAAGGTTGGCTTTGGTCCGTGGCTGGTTTACAGTGGTTGCTGAATTCATTTATCTGACTGCGTTGTCCTTAAACCTTTCGATGTTGTGTTCCATATGGTTGCTTATTCAGAAGGATGCTTCCAATAGATGATAAATTTTTTAGCAGATAATTCTACTAAAAGGCAAGGATTATTTTTTTGTTTGGATTGTCATTGTGTTTTTTATTATCACGATAGCGTGGGTGAAATAAAATATTATAGAACTCGCGAGCGTGTTTGAAAAGCCTTACATCACTGAGTTCATCACTAGTGGATTCCATGCATTGTGTTCAGCCTCGGTGTTAGGTTTAAATTGCCCAACTGCTGCTGTGCAGTATGTAGGTCATAATAAAAAGCAGCTTTCAATGGACTACATGCCCCAGTGCTGTGGTTGATTAGTTTGTGGTACTTGTGCTGTTAAGAGTAGTGGTATTAAAGCCAGCGCACACCTCCTTTTTACAGATATCGCACGTTCCGTGCTAGACAGAGCACAACACACCCATTGTGTCCCTCCGTTTGGCGTTCAGTAAAAGGAAGGAAACGAGCACTCCACATGGAGCACCAGCACATTAATAGCAGAAGACGGTTAAACTTCGGTTGAACAATCCCAGTGATTCTGAGATAATCTACTGAAGATAGAGACAGTAAAAACACTTAGACATATATAAGGAACTGATTGGAATGGGAGAGGTCTTCTGATAGGGGCTGTATGTTAATGCAGTAGATTTTCAATGCGAAATGAATTGTTCTGAACAGTTATTAATCACAACACATCTGCTGTAGTTAAACCTAGGTCAATAAAACCTCAATCCCTCAGGACAGATAACGTTTCTATTAAAAGTAGCATTTTCCGAACTACCAACCGTATTCTTATGCATTAATACAATTTCTGAATGAGCTTATAATGAAGTGCATTGAATTATTCTGACAACTGATCCAAATATTTTGATTCACTTTGCAGCTCTAGAAAATGAGATGATATTTTGGTCTTAGATCTTCTTTGATAATTATGTGGATTTAAATCCCACTGAGATGAGCCATTTGTTTGGACAGTTGAGTGGGCATGAAATCAAGAATTTGAGGTCTGGTATCTTTATAGTTAAATTAGTAACCAGCGCTCTGTAACTAGGAGCCAAATTCCAGTGTGTTGTTTCTGTATATATCCTGCAAAGGCATTTGAACAAGCATGTTCAGCAACTATCCTCCAAATGAGACACTGCATTTGGAAACAGCAGTATATTATTGAATTGCTACAATGTGTTCTCCCCATTAGAAAAGCTCCATCTTACTTGAACCATTTCAGGATTTTGTTTTTTGGTGAATGCACACACCAACTTCTTTCTCTGTGCCTCTGTGTAGGGGTCACACAGTAAGTGGTTTAGAGAACTGCCTTCATCTGTAATCTAGAAAGTGGAATGTGCCTTTACAGTGTGGTACTGCATGAATATTTATGATTGAGTCTGTAATTATGAAAATTATAAACAAGCAGATCTAGTATTTACTTTAATATGTTGGTAAGTCTTTAACAAAGAGGGAGCTTTTGTTACAACAGTGAGGAACGTGGATATAGCAGTATACAAAAAGTAAAGGATCTGGCAGTTCAAGGTGGATTGATTCTCACTGTGGATTCTTCTCACTGTGAAGAATTTTTGGTGTGAGGAAAACAAATGAGGACTAGCAATGACTAATCACTAAACAGTGTGCACCCATTAGGTGCTGATAGATGCATCTTATTAGTCAGTATTATTTAAACCGATATTCTATGCTCTTTCCATTCTGCTTTTCTCCTTTTGTTATTTTCTCATATCCATTCCCAGCTTCCCTCTGCTTCCTTACTGTCTCTTTGGCAACATCTGATCCCATCAGAGCTATTTGTAAATCAAATCGGTGACTGTCAGTAATGGTCATGGAGGTGCTGCAATAGAATCTGATGTGGAAGAAGAATTTAAATGAGTTAAGAGGTAAGAAACAGCAGCCAAGTAATAAGCGTATCCAGTACGAACTAATTCTACGTGATGTAAGTTTTAAAGGCCTAGAACTGGGTCACTGATGTAGAAATCAAATGGGCATGCATGGAGAGGGACATTTTTCATCTTAGGATGAGTTGAAGTGTACTTATAAACAGAAAGTTTACAAGAACACCTTGACAATAATATGATATAGGACAAATTGGAAAGTTTTCTATTAGAAATGGTAGTGTCAAGTTCTAGTTGAAGTCTAGAAGTTTTTCAGGTTTCAGTGGAGCCATGGTTTTTATCAAGAGGTGATTATGCATTATTTGAAAGCCTCTAGGTTATCCAAAGTCAGGCTCTCTCTTGGTCAGCAGAGATGTAAATAACATCAGCTGTCATGCTTTAACACTACAGTCGCTTCAAACATTTTTTTAGACAGATGACATTGGAAAGTGACTCTGGGTCCATGTGTAGCACTTTAACAGGATACCAACTAAGCAAAAGCAGGCAGATGAATCCTAAAATGCAGTTTCATAGTAGCAGGTGCAAATAGTAATAGAAATAAGAGACCAGAATGACCGAAGGAGGTAAAATCAAGTGGTGTAGCAGCTTACTTGGTATGCTGTTTGTTTAAAATAAACAGGTTTGAGCAAACAGTGATAAGCATCAACCAATCATGGGGTGTGTGGAGCACCATAACCTTATAAGAGCTGGTGTGGAAATGTGTTACCTACCCTCAGCCTATGGACTCTTCTCGGTGTACTTACATACATGACCGACCTGTGAGCAGCAATGCAGATGGGATGTGCCCAGGGCAGACACTGGGGTATCGAGTTAGAGTACGTTGTATGATGTTACACTGTAGAATGGCTGAATGTCACTTCTGTACTGGAAGGATCAGGTATTGAGTATAACACATCAATTATGGGGTTGTGTCTGGAGTGCACAACCTCCATCAGATGTGACCTTGGAACAGTATTTCTGCTCCAGTGAGGCTGTCTGCACAAAAATAGAAATAAAAATTGTCAATTTCTGCTTGTTTGTAAACTAGAATTGTACAAATGTGTACTTTGTTATTGTGTCCTACTGCTCTGACACCAGTCCTTTCTCATGTCATTATTTCCTATTGGATTAAGCAAGTTTGTGTTGCCAGTCTGAATTTCCTTTCTTTACTGTTGTATGTAGTGTGTAGCTTCCTATTTAAGACAAGACTGTCCCATAGATGCTCTGTGTTCATTTTTGTTCAAATAGTCTGGTGTCTTTTCATGAAAGTGTTTTGACAAAAGCTGACCTTTCTGAAATTATGAAGCTTCTTAACATTTAAAACCTAAAACAAAAGCTAAAAAGACTTTCAAAGGCACTGATGTAATGGAAAATTTCATGTATGGGAGGGAAAAGGGAGAGAAGTAAGTACTTAAAAGGGCAGCATGTATCTTTGAGTAAAGGCGTGCTGGATCACCGCATTTTAGGTCTACTCCTGCTTTCAGTGTTTTTGAAGCATGTAAAGTATTTTTCTGTTCAGATGTATTGTTCCATAACAGTGATACATCATAGCTAATGCTGATGTAAAGTAGGAAATTCCAAAGGCAGGCCCTTTTCTTCTGTTATTTCTAACTTCTTTCCCTAAATAGATTGATTTTTTTGGTCTTTCTGTACTGAATACAGATAGTGTTCTGACTCATCCACCCTTAAAAACCTCACCAACCACCATCAGGGGGTTGAATAACACAGATGTGGTTCTGTGTTCTTAAGTAACCTGAGTAACATAGTGCAGTTTTGAAGAGGTGATGCTGAAGGTCCTGAGTTTCAAAGAATATTGGGAAAAACACAGTAACAGGAAAAGCAAACATTCTTCTTCTCAATCATTAGTATGATCAAGCTATGCACTAAACATTTTCATTAGCCTTTTCATAAAATAGCTGTTAAATAATGCTGAGAGATAGAATAGTGAGAGCTTTACTTATTTTAAGGGTACTTGTCTTGCGTTTTATGTACAAGTATTAAAGCAGTGTACAACTGAATTGTTTGATGGGTACCTAAAGCTATCCTTAGTTTAGCAGCAGTGGCTGATCAACTAAATTTGTCCCCAAGCATAGCGGCTTTATTTTTTTGCTTCTTCAGGACCCAAAAGAATATGCAGGGATGCGTGATGAAACCAAATGGAAATGGAATCAGTAACTGGAGTTCTCACAGCTGGAAATCAGATTCACTGAAGTTTATAAAAACAGTAAAATCCATTGCTTTCTAAGGGTTGCATTTGGTTGTAGGATCATTAGTTATGGTAATCAGAAATCAGTAGTTGTGACTGAAGGTCAAAACAGGTGGAAGGGTCTTTATGTTTTTTCAAACAGTTTAAAAGCAACATGTGTGGTTCCTTAATATCTGTTTTTGTGGTTTTGGTTTTTTTTTTTTTCTGAGCAGCACCAATAGGTGAAATCCCAGTTCAACTGCAGCAAGGCTGAAAGGTGACTGTAACCCTTCCTAAGAGGCTTAGGGTTGCATGGTGTAGCCTGTGGATTAGAAGGGGTAGGGACTATGTCAAGAGCAGGGCAGCCATAGAGTGTTCTTGTCAGCATGATGCCGTGTTGTCTGAGAAGTCCTAATTAACCGTAGCCTGAATGTAAAGCTTCATCACCATAGTGTACCTTGAGTGCTATCATGTTTAATAAAGCCACATATCTCTCAGTGGGATTAACTTGCTGAAAACCAATACTTTGTCAAAGTTTAGTTTTAGCAAATGGTGGTGTGGGGGAGGCTGTCCAAGATTCAGTTATCTGGATCAATTCTGATGTTTGAAAAATGCATAAAGTAAAAATTACAAGTCGCTACAGAGGGTCTCTGTGCATATGAACATTATTTTCACTATTTGAAGTGACTACAAGTGAAAAGTAGTGATTCAGGCAATAGAACAAAGCATGGGGTAGATAAATTGGATGCTTTGACTGCTTTTTTCTTTTAATGTTCATTTTTTCTTAATAATAAAAAATTAGACATGATTATAAAAAAATCTTCATTTTTTAAACATTAATAAACATGTGTGAACATTTATGTAAACATAAATGTAATTTGACATGTTGGCATCAAACAGATGCAAAACGACATTTTAAGATATTAAATGCCTGTTTCTCACTGAATTTTGTGTTCGAGAACTTCAAATTCTCTATTCTGTTGATATGAGACCTTTTCTAGTACCTTGTCCTGTGATAAATAAGGAAGAGTAAATAATTGGTATGAGGCAATTATTGATTGGTGAGAATTACAAAGAATTGTATTTCAGGAGGTTTATTTAGTAAATCCCTAGCACAGGATGTTTTGCTCTCTCCAGTGAAGCAGCCATCATGGACCTGCATAAGGAGTGGGTTAATGGGTTAGATGGCCCAAGCTTGGCTTGGTATTTCAACAGCTGTTTGTAAACATCGTGAAGCATCTATGTGAGTTTTGAATTTCAGACTGTTTGAGCTTTTGAGACAATCCTAAGCTGTAGTGATTGGCCTAGATGAAGTATACAGTAAATAATTCCCTTTTGAACATAAAGGTCACACTACTGACTTTTGTGTAGTTTATGCTTTGCACTTGTTAAAATCTTACGCAGTTATTGTCTTATTTAGGCATCAACCGTATACTTTCTTTCTTCCTACTAATAATAAAGATTTTAAAGAAAAGCAAGCAGTAGCAACACAAATGGGTGCCAGTGCTAAACACTGGTTATGTTTCATTTAATTCATATATTGATCAGGTACATCACACTGCTCCTTCTAGCCAGTTACACAGTTACACATTTTAATAAGCAGATTCTGACAGAAGACAGCAGTTGCCAGCACGAATTTAATTTAATTTATTTTCTAGTGGATTTCTAGTGAACAGGGAACTCTAAGCAGTGACATTCCCCAGATAATCAAATTCATGGTAATTGCAGTTTTTCTTTTGGAGAAATCTCTATTTGTTAGGAATCTGGAGGAAATAATTATTTCAGTGTGACTGATGCAATCAAATGGTTTACTTTGAATAAGTAAAATATAAAAGAGGCTAATCAAGTGAAGTGCTACTGTATGAGAGCAAAACGAAGGGCTGACAGGTTTGACAGTAGAATAAAGACCAAACCAAAGGCTTTGTTTTGACATACATGCAGATAGTCAGGCAAATTCAAGTCTTTTAAGAGACCTCTTCTATAAGGGTCACTTTACAGATACGGATCATGTAATCTGAGCCTTGCAGATTATCATTCTACTTTTAAACAAGTACAAGAGAGAGGTTTTTAATTCCTTATTTGCATAGCTGTAGATTTACACATTCACATGCTTTTGCCATTGGCATTTGATTCGCAGATGACTGATTTATGATCTTGAGCAAAGGCCAAATTCAGGACACACTTTTAACTGTCAGGACTGCAAACTCTACAAGTAAAGTTGTTTGAAAGACAGCACCTGTTGTAATTAACACATACAAAGCAGTAGGAGGATGTCTTCCAACTTGAGGAAATACTTCTCTTATGAGCAAGGCAATAATAACTGCAGGGATGGTATGCTAAATTAATTCAGGTGTGAGTTTGTTTTTTGTTCTATTTAGTGGTGTAATTACCTTAAACATAATTCTCTAAAATCAGTCACTGCTTAAATAAAAAACAAAAATAAAAATAAACATGTCAGTATGACTAAAAGAGCTACAAAACATACAGTAGGGTCAAGTTCTCTTTGCAATAGGTACTGAACATAAAAGATGGAAAAGGCTTGATGCAAAGGTAAACTGAAAAGCAGGTTTATTAACAGGTGGCTTTGACCACTGCTTGACTACAATACCAGTGGTTTCTTGATTTCATGTAGCAGAAATGAAAATTTAAAAGGTGTCTTAGGAAGAAGCAAATAGTAGCTTTGAAGATGAACTTGGGAAGTGTTCTTATGATAAAAGATTACTGCTTCTTATGAATGGATGAAATGTATGTGGGAAAATTTGAGCAGATACTGTGAGGAGACTTTTGTGAGTTGCAAGAGGAGACAAGAAGAGAATTACAAAAGTGCTTGAAAGGGAAAAGGAGAAAGATAGCTATAATTACTGCAGTGACAAGATAGTGAGCCATCTATATGTGCCCTCTATTCTGGGGCAGGGACAGCTACAGTGCCCTCAAAGAAAAAAAATTAGACTGGTGTCATGGCGTGCATTTTGCATAGATCAGAACGTGCTACTTAAAAATGTGGGTTCAGATACTGTAGTTAAATTGTGTGTTGACAAGAGGCCTAAACAACAGCATTCCTCATGGGGGACCAAAAAAAAAGAGAAATCAGACTTCAAAAGTGCTGTGGAGAAATCAGTCCTCTCAGGAAAAGCTACAAACATGCTTAGAGTGAAGGGGAAACAGGTGTGAAGAAACATGAGCCAGCTCCTTGAGGAATTCACATACTTGAGTATTGAGGGGGTTTTTTGGGGTTTTTATTTAAAAAAAACCCCAAAAGTCATGTTTGCATTCTGGTCAAATTTCCAGCCTATGCACAGTGTGCCAGGGCAAGCTACAGATTTAATTTTTTAAATTGTTTTTTAGTCTTCATATGGACACACAGTAATTCCAGTTAAAATTTTCAGATTTGAAAACAAATTTATCTCCTTCTGTGGTTTTATTCTTTATGTTGTATTTTATTCTTGAGAGACCCAAATGGTCCAGTCCTGTCTCTTCATAAGCACCTTAGATGAAGCATTAGAAGTCTGTTTTCAATGTAACTGCCGATTATGGAAATGGGATTCTCTCTAGCTGTCCTGCACCAGCAATGGAATAATGCAGTTCTGAAGATGAGATCAAGTGGTAGGGAGCTCTAATTTCTGTCCCTTGGTTTTATACCAAATCGTTTCAACTGGGACAAATTCTGTTAGAATGTTGGTGGGATACTTCGTGTGTTTTGCTTTATGCACAAGTGTAATAGGACTGTAAATTTCGTTATGGAAAATGTCCATTTCTCACTGTATTACTTGGTTTTAAAATTATGAGCTGAGTTGGAGCTTGGAGGTGGCTTGAGTTCAAACACGGCTTGAAAGAATAATTATATTGCAAGCTTTCTTGTGTGTAGTCCCGTCAAATCAATGTAATTCCGCTGTCATCTTCAGTTTTGTATATGTCGTAGTTAGACTTCTATGGACTTTATCTTCCAGTATGTTTAGGGACAGCTTCTCTTTATAGTCTTTAAAAATGTGGGGTTTTCTCTGAACTAATTGCAGATAATGCTGTGAAAATTTCACATTCAATACCTAAATTGGTCAAAACAAGTTAATAATATGTGTAATTTAAATCTTCATAAAAGAAACCACTTCTTTTGAATTCTGGAATTATTTTCTCTAGTACTGACATGTGGATCGTTTTTACTCAGCATTTTCTTAAAGAGCTAAAAAGATTTTTAGCTTTGCTTTGCCCAAAAGCAGATAATTTTTAAAATGAACTTTTTTAGGGATCGGTTTGGAACTACACTCTGAGGCCTCTACCCTTTTTGGTGGATACAATATACAATTGTAGAATTTTTACCCCTACGTTTGCAAAACTGTGAAATTTAGTTTCTTGTTTCTCATAATCCAAAATTAGTATCTTACACTGCAAGTGCTGAAATGATGATTCAAGTTTGGCCTTGTAAGAATGCAATCTGAATAATATTTTTAAAAGCAAGGGCGTGACTTTAAGGCAGTTGTTCATCTGTGACTTACCTCGAACCTGGGTGTACCTAGTATTCTTTACAAAGACACATACTAAACAAGGAACTTAGAATTTATTTAAATGTTTGCTTGAAGAGGGCAGAGGGGAATTTAGCAAAATGACACAAATGAAATTATTATATGCTTTCGTATTTTTGAAAGCTCTCATTGATGTTTTCTGTCTTTGAATGCAATGGTAGGAATCCTCCCTGAATTAATTAAAAGTAGTAACAGTAAATTTGTGTGCTTTTAAAATGCCTCTGAAAAGGTCTTAGCATCCAGCTTTTTGCTGTTCTAGTTTTAGGTTCGGCCAAAAGTGCCTGTAAATTTTTTTTTAAGAATATTGGAAAGATATAGATAGAAGATGAAAAAGTGTTGCACTTGTGTCTGTTTGTGTCCCTTGATATAATGATTTTCTGATTGTTATTACTTACACAAGCATTTAAGTCTTACTATCATTAGTAAGATCTGGGCTGAAAAGGTTGGCACCATCTTGAATGAATCTGCTAACCTTATTTACAGTGTATTTATTACTGGAAAAGGCTTCACGTGTTTATATACACAAATTTTACCATATTTTGGGGATGTTCTGTTAGATAAATAGTCCTGCCTCTTAAAACTTGATGAACATCAGAAGTAATGTTCAAATTATGCTGTGCATTTCAACTTGGGATCCTGCAAATGCTAACCAGATTTCCAAATTGAGGTCAGTGCAGTTTTGATGTTTTTTTCATCTTTAAGTTTCTGTGCTGTCTGTATCAGACACACCTGTGAGTTTGAAATGTCACCATCAAAATCAAGGTAAGCGGTCACCGTAGCTTCATGAAGAGGAGGAATCAGGATAGAGATGTCTTTGTGTTGTCAGTTCAAAGGCAGCAATGTTTCAATACTGCATCATAAAAAGATTTTGTGTGTTGACTTCTTTCGGTGTGGATCACATAAAGGTTAGCATAGAGGTTTGGTTTTTTTGTATTTCAATGCTATTTCTCTTTTTAAAAGTACTATTAAAATGATTTGAACTACTCAGCTTACAGACAGTTTAGACTTTGATCTTAACTCACGTGTTTCTAGTTCATGCCACCCATCTATCGTAAGCTGATTTTGTTATAAATAACCAAAAGCTGTACAGATACTATGTAAAACTATTAGTGATTTCCCCCCTCTGTTGTTGCACTCTGGTTTCAAACTCTAGTCTTCAGATAACTGTCAATCATGTGTAATTTCTTTTCACCCTGCTCGTCAGAATGTAAAGGCAAAAAAATAACATAGAATGCTTTTCTAATGTTCTCCTTATAAGCAATTTGTTAATTGCTGTAGGAATCAAATGTGCATGAGCTTAAATTTTAAGTCAATGTGTTCAAAGCAGAAGGCAGGGCAAACACAACACATGCAGTTTAATGTGTTTTGGACACTAAATTTGTAATAATCAAACTTCCACAAAGATATGTCTACTTTTGATGTCTTTTTGTACAATTCTGTAATTTGACAACTTTTTTATCTTTACCCTCTCTTTTGGGAAGTAAGATAGAAAACTGTGTGATTGGCTATTCTGTATAAATTTTGTAGAGAAAATTTACCTTTCAGCGTCTGAATTTTGTTTTTCCATATATGTGAAGCTTTCAAGCCACTTTAGAAGCACAGGATACCACAAGTCACTGACTTCATCCTTGAGGTTTTTTAAGTGCAAATGTTTTTACGCTGTCGTTGCTTGTAGTGATCATTGTCCAAGGGTTAGAATTGAACATTTCTGTTTTGAACAGTCATTTTATCAAGCTGATGAACAGTAAACAGCCTTGAGTGGAAAGAAGGGTCTTTTGAGCTGTTATTACTAATAGGTGGATGAATTTGAAAAACAGAGGATGTTAAAGTTCTGAGGAGGTAAACAATTTCTAGGAAGGGAAATCCGCCTTTCCATGTATTTATTTTTCAAAGAGAGGAAACTACCTAATAAGTGTAAAACTTAATGGATACAAAATAGGATATCTACTTCAGATTATATTACCTTTGACTTCCAGTTCTCACGTATCTTAAGAACTCCCTTTCAAGCCTTCTTTTGTGCAACTTCAACTGCCATAGATTTATGGTATGACACCAGGTGGTCCTTCCTCTACCCAGTGTGCAAGATATGTATAGTCATACTGTTCCAGCTTTCAGTTTGTTGCTGTTGAAGAATATTTTTGAGGATCTTTTCTCTCTACCTTTCTAGGTGGCACTGGCTTTTGTTACATTAACTGAGGTCTCTTTAATGGCCTAATTTTCTTAAGGAGTATACACTGCATCTCATAAAATGTGTAGTCATACTGGCTACTAAAAACAGAGATAACAAAGAAGTCTTGTTTTAGAGTTGTGTCTGTAGACTGTCTTCCTTGTGGAAGAATTTTTCCATTCAGGGAGAAAGTTTGTGGTGGAAAACATGGCTGCAGTTTTGAATTCTTTATTACTGATGTTCAGTGATCAGCAGTGAAAGTGTACTGATGGAGAAGAATTAGGAAATTTCTAAAAATCCTCTGAGTAATGTCACCCATGGTGACTTTGCTCTTCTTTTCTCTGTTATTTGCCACCTAAACGAGGGTCAAGTTCTGTTAGCTGAAAAATTAGTTCTGCCCTACACATAATTCAACACAGAGCAGTTAACTGGCAACACAGCTGTAACATCCTGTATTGCCATAAATACAGCGAACATCAAATTGTCTTTCCTCAGCTAGGAAAAGCATGAACATAGCTCAAACAAGTGTTTCAAACTAATAGCCTGTTCTGCAATTAACGGTCCTGTAAGGAACACAAATAGTAAACAAAAACTATGAAAGAGCTCTCATTTTCACTTAGCTGAAGCAGTACATGATAGATGACTACATTATAATGTACCTCTGTTAACAAGAAGACAAAACAAACACAAGCTCAGCACTGATTTCCTGAGCTGTTCTCCTAGTGGGCTAGGACTAAGTGGGGTATAGAGTATCCACTGGGGGGTGTTGGTATCGTGCTATAACTTCACCTTTGGGAGATGAAGAACTTCCTGGAAACCAAGTCCTTCTTTCCCTCCAAGCTACTAGTATGAGGACTTGTCAAGTCTTTGGGGAAATTATGATCTTCAGGAACAAAGGGATTTGAACAGGAAGGGATCAGTTTTCTGTTTTACGAGCTTCCTGTTGAGCGTGCTACATCATACTGCAGAAAGGAGGTTTTTTGTAGGGAACAGGAGCAGGCTTGGTAGGCTCAGGCATTTTGGCAGCACCTTTTCCTGCTGATAAGCAGCATGAAGGTGGATGAAGGTCGAGGCAGTGTAGCTGCAAGTAGGTTGAGCGTGCTGGTGTCATGTACCTGAGCTCTTGAAATAACTACCTTCTTTGCAGCCTGAAGGACTGGTAATTGTCATGATTGTGTGAAACTGTGAGCCTCAAAGAAAGAGTTTGCCAAAGCAATTGTATCTCCATGAGCTTCGTCCGACTTCAGCTGTTTTTATTATGTCAATAGCATATGTTGCTATTGACAAATGTTGGGTTGCTGAAAACTAGATATTGCCTTTGAAATCAGACTTGTGGGGAAAAAAGAAAGAGATAGCAGAAAAATATTAGACTCTGGTATTACCTTGTATTCTAAAATGCTGAGGAGTTATGTCGTTAGGTTGTGTTTTCAGTTGGTGGATCATTGTAGTAAAATGAATAAACTGACTAAAGGAACATTGATGGAAAGATGGTTCTCTACACTGTTGATTGACTTGTAGATTGAGAGGTTTTGTACTCATTTGAGATGACAAGTGTTCACGCTAGGGTTCAGTGCCTGAAAGCTTTAGTTGCAGTAGCTCGGCTGTTTCCTACCTTCTGTGCTAAGAGTAGTAGAATTAAATTACTTAATTGGTAAAGCTAAGGACTGTTTTTCATATAGGTCCCTTATTTTTTTCATTACTAGATTGGCAGCTTGGAAAATTGGCAGAAAACCGTTGTGTTAATTATTGAGAAGCAAATTCCTTTGTGGATTTAGTCATGGTATTTGGAATAGAAGCTCAATACAGAGTGCGGAGGTGTAAAGCTGGCCTGGACATAATCTGGTGGTTTAAGAAAAAGCAGAATGGCATTAGGCCTTGTGTGCTCTGTAACATAAGTCTTTGTGAAGCGGAAGGAAGGATTTGGGACTTGTGTTACTTCTGCGGATTTCTTTTTCCTTACATGGACCAGCAGCTTGAGAGTGGCAGCTGCACACAGGTTTATGCACGGCCCCAGAGCCTGGTGATGGCAGTTCTCCCTTGAGAAGTGAGCACAGTTTTATCCATCGATAACTCTGGGAAGGTGTTAATATTTCAGAGTATATTGTTCAGATGTAAATATTTCAGAGTAACTGAAGGCAATTGCTCAAACTTGCCTTTCTCCTAGGTAAGTTTTTTCTTTCTTAAGCTAATGAGAGGGAGTCCAGTTCTTGCTCTGCAAGTCACATGAAGTATGTGATTACTCTATGAAAGAGGGCCAGTGTCCTCAAAAGACCAGACAATAGCATGACGCTTGGTATTGTGTCACGGAAGTGGGAGATGTGACTGTAAATCCTTCTGGAAGTTTAATCCAGGTTTTCCATATCCGGGGCAGATGTTTTAATGTCCATCAGTACAGTGT
Organism: Rhagologus leucostigma; assembly: GCA_013397725.1. NCBI lineage: Eukaryota > Metazoa > Chordata > Aves > Passeriformes > Rhagologus > Rhagologus leucostigma. The sequence continues at coordinate 13,385 of VZTD01004012.1, forward strand.
TTTTAAAAATAACGTGGTGGCGTAGCATCATCTTCTGTGGTTTTGATAAAGAGTGAAAAAAACCTGAGAACATCTCTTGGATATTTGTGCCTCAGACTTAAGATTGATAAAACACAAGTTTGTACAGGACAGCTGCCACCAAAGTGGTTTCATTAAGTCAAGGCATTGCTTGCTTGGTCCAGGAGAAGAATTTTAGGTAACTGGGAACTTTACTGTTGAAAGACATACAGATGCTTAGAAATTTGGGTATATATAAAATGGGTGTTTTAAAAATTGTCACTTTTCATTTGGGCTTAAAAGACCCTATTACTTGCATTGGTAAGGCACAGGTTGAGAGTCCTAGCTTGTTTACATTTCTGAAGTTTAGGCCTTTAGGAAAACCCCACTCTCTAATGCACTCAGCACCCTCCCAAAAAACAACCAGTCTTACACAGAAGTTAAACACGTTCTACCAGAACACTGGCCTGAAGGACAAATAACTTTGTACCAAGTTCTTGAAACAATAGCCTAGCAATGTATATTAAGAGTGAGATTAACAATAAGGTTCTGTTCCCCATTTCCTGAAAAGGCCTTTTCATAAATATTTTCCTGTTCATTTTTAACTGTTTGCTCTTGGAACAGAGGAAGTTAGTTTTACTAGCAGAATAGTCAGGCATATTATCCTGTTGGCCCAGTTTTAGAGTGATAGCTGCAGTGCCTGTAGTCATTTTTGACATCATTATAAGAGCAGTTACATGGTCTGCACCCAGTTATATGGAATTTGCTAAAGTATTGGAATTGGTTGTAACAGATGACTAAGAGGCTCTAAATATTTAGATAATATGCTTTCAATAGTTGGAAGGGTTTAAATGCATGTGATTTCACTTCAAGGTTGAGAGTATCCTTATGTTTTAATGTAGTCACTTGGTGCTGATTTAAAGGTATAATAATTTTTAATGGATTCTATATGATATCATGGTGTTGTTAAACATATTAAAAATTATAATATAGCTTCTTATTGTAACTGTAAAATGTCTTACAAGAAAAATGGCTAGGGGTTTCAGTCTAACTTAAATCTAAAGTCAAAAATGAGAACTCAGTATAGCTATGGACAGTTGGTGTCTTCTAAAGAGAATGCAGGTCTGCTCTTCTGGAGAACAGTAGAGTCAACTCTTCATCAAACAGATGCCATTTTGCAGACCAGTTCATGTTAATAATGTGAGAGTGTGGTTCTTTGTACTCGCTGTCTTGACCCATATGTTTCAAATGCATGAGTTATCAGTAGAACACTTCTGTGACAAATTCAGAAGACTGCTTCAATACTTTGAGTATAGGCATCCCTAGCACTAATTCAGTTAACACATGTTCATGCATTTTTACTTATGTTACATTATATGGGATCAACCACAAGTGATGTTGTATATGACCTATGTGTAGCAAGGTATTCCATCCTGTCCATGGCCACACTTCTTCATAGCTCCCTTGCTTTTTCACAGTGGAGGCTACTAAAGCACACAGGACATTGAAAAAATGTCTTCTTTGTAAGATCCTTCAAGTTCATGTATGTCTAAAACACTTTTGAGACTAGCTGAAGTTGGGGACAAAGCACATGATCCACAGATTTCCTTCTGTAATTTTTTTTTCTGTAATCTGGGAAATACTCATTTCAGAGATTGAGATGATCAGTTCTATGAATGAACACTCTCAAGGGAGACTTCTGAAAGCATAGAGTACACGCATTTGGCTTCCATTCTCTAACATTAAATTCATTTAATGTTATCTGTCATAGTTCCGATGAAATTCAAGAAATACGGTTTTTTGGAAAAGAAAATGAACAAATGAAAGAAATCATAACCATACTCCTTGTTTCTTCCTGAGGCAGGTAACATGCAGTTCATTTAGACATACTATCATACTACTAGAAGGAATTGCACTAATATTAAAATATATTAATAGAATCATGTATAGAAGAATACAAGGAAAAAGGAGTCATTACACCTGGCTGTGCAGTGTTCATCTGCATATGTTGAAATCTACAGGGACACTTCTCAAAAGGAGGATTCTTCTTCAGCCATTCCGTGTGAAGCTTCAGGGACTCAACTGTGTTTAAAAGGTTAGGCTTAGAAAAATCAAAATTTCCTTTGCAGGAATCTGTGCAGTGAAGCAGGTATGCAAATTTTGCCTCTCAGCATTTTGAACAACCTTCCATATCTCTTACCTATCAAGATTCTTTCCTCTGGTTTATGAAAATCTGTGTCCTGTAGTGTCTGGCCATGGAGCTCCTGGAGACTTGTTCCAAGTACCTACCTCAGCAGTGTGAACGGTACACTTCTTGGTCATGTTGGAATTCTTTAATACTAGCAGTTGATGAAATCACACTGCAGTGGGTCACTAAAGAAATTATATTCCTAATTTTAGTATTACTGATAGTCATAAAATGAAAGAGATTATTGTCAGCCTCTGAAATGCATAAGGTGACAGTCTTGGTAGTAGTGACATACTTGTCTGTTTTACTCATAAACATACATACACATTTATCTTTCAGACCTAGGTGATATATGTGATATTTCTGACAGCTCATATTTCCTGTAGATAAAGATTATCTGATTTGTATCCAGTAGCTAAAGCATCTTAGTAGATACCGAAACAGTGCTTATGACATGTTTAGTAAATGCTGTAAATACTAATGGGTAAAGTGTCATTTATTTACACAAATACAGTTGCAGAGAGTGTGTGAAGAAACAAGGTACCAAAATGGGTTAAGTGCTGATGGTACTCAGCTAATAGTAAATCTGCCTTCTGAGAAAATGCCTCTGAAAAGAAATGCTGAGCTGCAAAGTGTTGTGTATTAAATTATGTCAGTAGTAAATTGGTACTGCTAATAATGACTTTAACACATAGTTCTAGTTTTGTGTTTGTGTAGTATTAGTATTCAGCATGTGGATATTTATTGATTTAGCTTTTAACCACATTACAGATGGCAAGGTAATGTAGAATCTGACACTAGTGGTCTGGTAGATACAGGTCTTGTATTTATTTAGAAACTATACTGCGTGTTGCACCTGACCATTACAGCTCTCAAGCTGGCTATAACTCACACATTATCTGAAACTTAAGCTGTTGGAGTCCTTGAATATCTTTGTTCATGAATCTGAACTTAAATATAAACTGAGCTTTTTTTAACTTCGCTGAACTAGTTTTGTGGTAAAATGGTGGTCTTAAACTAGACCTCAGGAATGAAGTAGCAATAATGGTTAATTTAACAGGTTGGTATTTAGAGTTTGTGGCGTTTTTTGCTTTTAACTGCTGTAACATTAAAAATAGCTGAGATGAAATGGAAAGGATGCTTTTGAGCTAATACAGAATGGATTTGTGCTATATTTTTACACTTAGCAGCTTTTTCATTGTTATTTTAAATGTTCTGTAGCTAATGATTTTTGTACAAGTCTTCAGGAGGAAATATGCTTTTCATGTTTGTTTATAACAATGAGCATTGCTTCACTCTTTTAATAGTTTACTAAATAGCTTGTGTCTGGCATCCTGTTTCATGTGTCAGTATAACTTCCAAACAGCTACTGTTCTCGAATAAATCAGAAATTAAGGTGTCCCATGGTGTTCTAAAATGTTTTCAAATAAGCATCTTTAAGTAGACGTGATTAGAAATTTAGCAGATATTGAAACATTTTGCAATAATACCACACCAGCCTGTTTTAGGTTTTGACCTGAGAGTGACTTTAAGTCCTTTTCCTTGAACAAAAGTAACAAAAATTTTCAGTGGCAGTACCTAACAGTGTGATGATGTTTGAGAAGTTTTTCTGAGGAAGCAAAACCAAGAATTGCTGAGATATACAGAGGGAAGTTATAGAGAGGAGTATGTTGGAAGCTTTCTCCTCTACCAGAAGAAGCTGCAAGAGTTAAATAACAGTGATGATTTCTCACTGACTCAGTTTATCTGTGTTTTCTTAAACTTCAAAGTAATTAGCTTTTATGTACCCATGAAGATGTTCAGGGTCTTTTCCTAGAGTCATTAATTTGTATTGATACTTCGTGTTTCCCACTATTTTTACATTATGGGAGGGTAAGTTGGTTGGTTGGTTAGCAGTGTGACAGAGGAGGATGGGGAGATATTTATCTTGTCACTGAATGGCCCTGGTAGAAAAAAATGGAGTGCCAGCAGCTTCAGGTCACTAGGCTTCCAAAACAGTACTGTTGCTGAAACTGGAAACTTAAGATGCCATCAACAGTGGCTCTACTGGCTTCAGTCTTGGTATACTGATTTGTCCTGTCCTTGGATGTGTGTACCAGTCAGATATGATGGACTTAAATGCAAACTGAATTACTTCCATCTCAGATGAAACTTTGGGTAGAGAAGGCAAAACATCTTCAGAGATAACCAAACTCAAAAGATGTTTTTCACATTAAAAAATATCCATGGTGGTTCATTGTCTGAGCTAAAAGTTATAATCTTCAAGGTCCCTGATTTCCTTTTAACAGCAGTTTGGTTTGGTTTTTTTCATCAACAGTGGCTGTTCGCTGCTCCTTCTGTTTCTTTAAATAAAAATTTGGACAATGAACAAAGTTTTTTTGCCATGGATTTCCTGATTTTTTTTAGCTTGGGTTGGGAGGCTGCTTATTCTGTATTACACTTTCATTTTGATAGTAGGCAAGCCCATTGCTGCTGAAAATAGCTCAGATGTTCTTCGGAAAAAAATCTCAGTCAGCAGCTTAGACTTTTTCTCTTTTTCTTTTGCAGACTCTTGCATGTGAGTTAAATTAATTTCTTGAGAGAAACCTTAATAAAGGGCTAAATAAACAAGGTCTACATATACAGAAGTTTCTTACTTCCGCTCCATTTGAGGCACAGCTAAACTCGTCTGTCTGGTAAGTCATACTTTTCTTAAGGATTTGTCTTTCTTCCTGCCCTTATGACTTGCATTCTTGAGTTTCTAATTAGTGTTCAGAGAAAACCAGCTTTGGCTTGCTGGTACTTTTGGTGAATTCTATATATCAAGTACAAAGACTAATCTCCAAAGGCATTATTTGCTGCTTTTACAAACGTCAAAATAGTATCCATGATTCTATATGGTACTTTGGTATACATGGGGTTTAATCATTTATCTAGTACTTTGTTCTCAGTTTGCTGTAATGAAGACATTAAATGTTTTAAAACAAAAGTGGTGATTGTTTTGTCTTGGATTTACCTATTTGAATGTTCCATATTTAATGAATTAAGAATTTGTATTGCAAAGTATATTTGGTGTCAACTTGGAGTTTAAAAATAAACTTTCCCAACATTCATTCATGTCTTATTGATTGTTGGTTTCACCTTGTCTAGATAAAATAGGTTGATGTTATTTAATACAATGCTTTATTTTGCTTGGTGATGTGCCTATTTCATAGGACAGTAAGCATACTTATCAGTAGTCTTTAATTGATCATATAATTCTGTAACAGTTCTATTAAAGGTATTTATGGCTTACGGTTTGTTTGGGTTTTGATTGTACAGCTTGAAACAATTTTTTTTTCCTTTGATTATGAAGTATTAACTGGGTTTGACCCAAACAAAAGAAAATTTGTCCTCTACCTTCTCTTTTTATTCTTTATTGCAATAAAATGAAGAAAGTCTTGGAAGAACAGAGGATTGATTGCTCCGTGCTGAGGTTTTTCTAAGCAGTTGGCTGGCATTAGATGGCACCCTATATATACCCAGTCCATCTGATCACTTATGCTGCAATGCTTTGGCTTACCACAATTACTGTGTACTTACATACTGCATGCCCTAGTTCTGCACAGTTCATTTTGCAGGCTTTGCTATAGCCCTAACATCAGCTTATTTCAAAAAATAGATTGAAAACCCAATGTCATATTTAAAATAAGTGTTATATTTAATGTAAAACAATAGTTATATGTTATATTTTCATAGAAAAAAACACAAACAAAATAGATCAACTCTCTTATGTAAAAGCTGTTTGGAGGCTTTCCAATTCATTTAAGTTTTAGTAAGAAGCTTTCCATCTTATTTTTGGATAAAAAAACTGAAATGGACGTATATATTTCATAACGAATATCTTACTTGCCTTACACCGATGGTTTTCATATAAAAAGAGTTTATCACCGAGAATTACTTCTCAAAAAGCTGAAGCTTCTGAAGGAACTTAAGACACTTCAGAGGTCATGCTGCAATTTAGAAATATGTGATCCCTTAACATGTCCAAAAACATAGCTGGAGGAGAAATTACACATAAATAGGCTGCATAATAGAGAAAAATATGTACCAATTATTTCCAATTAAAAACAGTGCTTGAACTGTTCAAAGTAAGGGCCAATGATGGTCTATTAATGGTCGTTTTTTCATTCATGTACATTTGAATTTACCATATACTTTGCACTTAGTTTTTGAGTGAGTAACAGGACTGATTTAGAAGAGCTTGTATCTGGCATGCTAACACAACCCAAACTTGAGCTGAGTGAACTTGGCACAAGATTCAACTTAAGAGAGGAAGTCTCAGGAGAGCAGTGGAATTCCTTTCGTTGAATAAGTATACCTCAGCATTCATGAGGAACAAATGGTAACATTTTGTGCAAGTTTCTGCTTTTGACAGTGTGTCTTTGTTCACTTCCCAAAAGGGGTGTCAAATACATTGAAAAAAAAAACTTTCTTATTTGAATTTTTCATTTTACTTAATGATATGGTCCCAAGGAACCCTTAAATCTGGGATGGCCTAACACCATTGTTTATAATTCTTTGTGTATGTAGAAAAAAGACTCAGAACAGTTTTGGTTACACAACTGTGTTCCCTCCTTACTGTCTCTGTAAGCTCAAATAGAGGTGTAGGAAGCAGGTGTATCTGTAAGCATTTTATGATTAAATTATTTTATCAAAGCGTCTCGGAAAATGTTTTCTTTTCGCCAATACAAGGGTTATCCAAACAATATATGATGTTACTGAACTGTTACCTTGAGAAACAAAGGATCATGATTAACTTAGATTTCTTGTTAAAAGCTGTGTGCTGAGAAAGACCTTAACTTAATATGCTGTTTAGTCATGATGTTACTTCCATGGTGTGGTCTTAGTTCATTTACTGATGACAGTGGAATTTTATGGGAACTGTTCTGTATGGGGTTCTCGTCTATGATCTAAGCATATCAGCAGATCATAGTAATATGTTGAAACTGCATGGATTTAATATGTGAGGATGCTGGAGAAGAAAAAGGTGTTTTGAAAACTGGAGAGCAAGACCTGGTGATAGAGGAAATTAATCTGAGTAAAAGGCCATCGTGCAGTCATCTCTTCCTCGCATTAACCGCAGACTAAATATACCAAAATGGAGATGCTGAGAACATTCCTATGTCAGACCTATGAGTTGTGTCTGCACTGGACTACCTGGCCATATGGTATTCTCAGATGGCAATAGATAGCTCTGGAAAAAGTTTGTGATGTGATTCTCTATGTAACCAGCTGCTTTAGAGGGTTGCAATTTTTATGGCATCCTGGTTATCTCGTGTCTGCAGTAGTGCAAAATTGCAATGCCTCTATGTTGGCTTTGGAGCTTAGGCTGTGCTTAACCTTTTGATTGATCCAAATGAAACAGGAACTGGCAGAATTCCTAGCTTCTCACAGTAGCCTCTGCTCATCATAATTAATCTGTGGTTTGGGGAAAGAGAGGAAAATTAATGACTTTATTAATAGTCAAGTACAGCAGTCAGCATCTTTTGTCAGAATTAATAATTTTAACTATAATTTCCAAGCTGTTGGTTGCTTAACTTTTCTAAAAAAACCACTGTCTTTTAGATAAACATTTTCCGTATTCTGCAACTTCAAGAGTATTCATTTTCCATCCTGAAAAAAAAGTAATAGTTGAAAGTCAAAAGCAGGTACTTTTGCATATCAAACAATGAATAATTTTCACTTCTGCCCCAAGCCTTGAGTTTCATTTGATTCTAATTTGCGTATAAGTTTGAAAACTACTTATTTGGGAATAAAGTTGCATGGTACATGGCAGAGAATTTACCTGTTTAGCCACAGAACCACAGAATAGGTAAGGCTGGAAGGGAGCACAGTGAGGTCACCTGATCCAACATCCCTCCATTTGTTTGCTTGTACTTTAAAGAGAAAAGCATGCTTTTAAGCACTTTCTCTTCCTAAGTAATCTAATAAGTATGCTTTAATCTGTTTTCAAGGTGGCTTGCATAATGCATTATCTGTTCATACTGGTATGTAAGACTGCATTTGTCTCCGAAATATTAGTGTCTTAAGAATTGGTATGTTTCCTGAGTGACTTGTGTCCCTAAGTGTTTAATGCTGTGTCATCTTTAGTGCTGGACATAACTTGGACTCCTAGGCTGCTTCCACACTTGAGACTGCTAATGACTTGTTTCCCAGAAAGGTTCCCTGTAACAAAATCATTTAGTGCAAATGCATTTAGAAAGGAACGGTCCTGGTGCAAAGGAGACTTTTAGCATGTGTTTCTTCCCTAGTCTGTGCGAAAACAACAGGTGACAAATGTGGTAGCAGCTTCATCCTTTTGAAGCTGAAAGTCTGAGCACCAAGTTCCTGTGTGCAAGTAGCCTCTCAACTTTTAAAGTGCTCCTTGAGGCACCTGTATAGGATTCACTTATTTGTGTGATTTATCTTGATAGATCTAAGTGAGCTAAGACGTGAGATACAGCTGAATGCAGCAGAGCTGTATGTGTGACCCTGAATCCCTATGAGGCCTCTGGACCTTCTGGAAAGCAGTGGATTTCTTCTCCAAAGTCAAAAAAAGTTGAAATAAAAACAACAGAGATAAACAGTTTTTATGTCTAATAATGTACTAGTGTCTTATTTAATTCCTGAGAGGGAAGGAAGCAGAGGAGCTGTAAATGGGAAGGTAAGCTATGTTGCTCATATAAAGGGACAGTTGATTTGGAGAATGAGTCCTCTGTCTTGATAAGATTTAGTCTTTCAGAACAGTCAAGTTCTGACCAATGGATGGAATTTTTCAAGAGTTTTCCTAGTCTTCAATTAGCTAGTTAATCTTTCCACAGTGATGGTTAGTCAAATAAAGGCACTTGGAACATGTTGTCAGAGGTCTGTCGAATGTCCAAATTTGTAAAATCACCTTTTGCTTCCTACTTCCCTTCTGGGTCCTGCACAGAGCTTTCCAGTGCTGAAAAGGGAAGCCGATGGCTGATTTTTGGGATGTTACAGTTCAGGCCCAAAGTAATAGTCTAAAAGTGAGGATAAAACTCATGTAAGACTTGGTTAAAAACAAGGATATGAAATGTGTGTGCATTAAAAAAGAAATTTAGATGTTATGGCTTGAAGTCTGGGGACATTCTAATGTACTGAAAGATTCTGCTTTTTCCAGTGACAAAAACAGTGATTAAAAATGACCTTAGACTTCTGTAAACAGAATTAAGCTAGTATTGAAATTTTTGGAAAAATCTTCCTTTAAGTGTGTCCCGAATTTATCTGCAGGCAGGTTCCTAAAAGCCTACCTGTAATGCAACAGCTGAATGTTTAAAGCTGTATCACCACTTCATAGTGATACCTCTTGGAGTAGCTAACAATAATACATTCACACAAATTATTTTACAGTAATGGCTTTGCATTAAAGGAAAGATTCTTTATTAAAGTTGAGCAGATGTACAGTTTAATCTACTGTTTGAACTGGGATTCAATTTTGACTTGAGGGTGAAGTTTCTAAAAAGCACCATTATCAAATGCCCTTTTAAAAAACAAGACCAAACCAACAAACCAAAACCCCAAAACCTTGGAATTAAAAGGCTGAAAAATGTAACTAGGCAAACATCTGAATCCTGAAAAGATTATTTACATTAATACATAGATGTATTGCAAATGGGCTGTCTGAATTAACTTTGAACTTTACGTCCTATGTAGTTTGTGTATGCTGGTGCAAAGGTTGCTATACGCTGGCGTCTCCACCCCTATCTGGATTTCCCTCCTCTATGTAAATAGAATAAGCATAAATCCACTGACTTGGAAATGATTGTATGGTTTCTTGCTTTGTAGCAGCTGACTGCATGGTGGTTTTTTAGCAAAACACTTAAGTGACAGGCGGCAGGTCAGCATGGTGTTGATCTGTCTTCCTGGGATCTAGGAAGTCTCATCCAAATGACTTAAAGAGTGCTTAGATTTCTGTAGTGAGATGTGCCAAGTGTTTGGTTGTAAAACCAAATGATTGGTCAAGAAAATTTGCATTTTTCTAGATAGGTATTAAAATACATATATTAATAGTAAGGAATGGGTAGAAGAGTTGAAATTAACGGAGTGCAAGCTTCTAATCAGAATTTGAACAAAACCATTCAACTTACTTTAGATTGAAAATACCGTTATGTGACATGGTAAGGAGCATGCTTTTGTTAAATTTTCAGATTTCTTTGAGGCCAGTAGAATGAAAAGCAATAGTGCGACAGTAATGCTCTAATACTTGCAGTCTGTTCTACTCTTAGCAATAATATTTAAGTGCTTGACCAAAATGTTTTTTCAGAGTTGGAGAGCTGTTTCCAATTGAAATCTGGGCACCTTTGAGGAAGTTGTTTACAGGCCAGCAAACACAACAGAGCAAGTTTGAAAGACCATTGAGTCAGCTGGTTGAACTATTTATTACAAAATGTTTTTTCATTGAGTTTACTAACTTGTCTGTCAATTATCTGACAAACCAGAGCAGCCTGGACAAAGGTTGTTCATATTCTTAAGGCTTTGAAAGATTTGTGTATGTTTCTGAGCCTATTGAACTGTCACAAACAGCTCTGCACTTGCAGAATACCTGAGTATTCAGTGCTACAAGCCCTGTTTACCTGTCTGTGCTAAAACTCCATACCAAGATTGCTAGCCTAACCATGCAAATCACTGTCCTCTTGTGGGCAAGTGGAAATAAAGAATACAAGCTCCAAATTCAGTATAAGACCATTGATTTAAGACCATAGTAGTCGGTTTGGTCCTTGAGATATAGCTGTGCTACTGACGTGAACTGTGGCATGTCAAACCTTAGGCTTTCAGTCAGTTTCTTGACAGCTACTTCATTTTATGCTGTTATTAGCAAAGTGTCATTGCCTTTCACACTGGCATCAATAAAAGTCACTGTGATTATTTTCTGTACAGCATTTGCATGTTGTAGTCACACATGGTGTACAATAATAGCACTTTGGTCTATGTGAAGTCAGTTAAATGCTTTAGTCCATTTGACACAGGCAATTCTCTGCTGGCAAAGCACTATCTCCTGAGATGGGACCTCGTGTGTTCCAGTCTGGCCCGGCCTCTTCTGTGTCTGGAATGAGAAAGACAGTTAAACTGCTCTATCTCTCTGTCACTACAGGGTCAGCCCAAGGTATATTTATCAATTGACACTAGGATGGTTTTGGTTTTGCACTTCATTCCAAACATTTTTTGTGGCATAAATGCTGGGTTGTTTTTTTTTTCCTAGGCAACATATGAGGCACAATTACATTTCAAAATTGCGTATTTGCAAAAAATGTGTTTGATTAATTGTGACTAGGTAAAACTTCGCACTAGATTAGCACTCAATTGGAAGATGTGCAGTACAGTTAGAGTATAAAGAATTAAGGTTATGTGTCACACCTCAAAATTTGCAGCATAAAAGACTTCCTTTTGAACCAGATGTCTTTGGGCTTTTGCAAATAGGCTTAATTCTGACCATAATGTCCTGCATGAGAGTTATCTGATTTCTGAATTAGATCATAGATTTAGCTATGGATATGAATTTATGGGAAGAGAAAAGAACAACAAGATATAACAACAACAACAAAAATCTTTTTTCTCCATAAGAATGGATTTATCTTGGCACTTAATTCAGGCTGTTCATCAAATCTTATCTTTTTAGAATAATTTTGCCTTGATGGCTGTGATAGATAGAAAACTGACAAATACTCGATTTTTTTGTTTTTCTTGACTTCTTATGGACTTCAGAATTTGATGACCTTTGCTGAAAATAACTTTGACGCTGTTGGGGGCTGCCCGAGGCCACACAGCGTCCAGCTGCAGATGTCCTCGGCTTCAGCTGCAGCAAGCAGACAGAATGCTGGCTCCTTCCCGAGGAGCGAGCCTCAAACAAAGGGGGGGAAAAGCATCGGCGGAGGCAAAGGATGAGAGAGAGACCTTTGTATAGGTTCCAGCTGGTTTATTGCAGGAAGAGGGTCCAGGGATAAGACCAGGCTGAAGGATCCAGTGAGAAAGGCAAGGGATCAGGGAATACACAGGGTTTTATACGGGGAGCGGAGAGGGGTGGAACAAAGGGAAACAACCAGTGGGGTTTGACTAGGGAGGAGGAGACAACAGGGGAGCAACCAGTGGGGGTAACTTAGGGGAGGGAATTACATGAACCAACCAGTGGGGCACTGAAGAAAAGCGAGCTTTCCAGAACTAATACATAGGCAATTAGGTGAAATGCATAAACATGAACTTATACATAATACTGGGTGGGGAATTAAACATGTGAGCTAAAAAACAGTGGGAATGTATGAACCTGCCATAACTGAGGGGTGAGAATTAGACCTCTGTGTTCTGGAGGCCTGTCCACCAGTTCTCTGGATGCTCGGCTGCAGTGGCTGCTGCCACATGCACCACAACATAACTTGACTAGCTGGAGCCATAACAAGACACAACTTTTTGAGTGCACATGGTAAAGGCTCAGCTGTTTGGATGGTATTTATCATTCCACAGATAGGATAGCTAAAGAAATAGAGGAAATAGAAAATCAGTCATGAGGATGAAATATAAACATTTTGAAAAACTTTCCTAAATTATTTTGTCTAACTAATGATGAACTTGAGGAATATTTTCACTATTCAAATATTGTTACTCAAATGCATGTTGTGTTTTCTCATCTCTATTGGTGGTGCACATTGCAACTTTTACACTTTGTTTTTAGTCTGTGCCCATGCTGAGGGGTTGTGATAGGTCAAACTAGATGTCTACATTTTCCAGTCTAGAGGCAAGTCAGAGTGCCCTGACTTTAGTGCTGACTTCATCATATTCTCTCAGCATTATTGGTGAGTTTTCAGTGACAGTTTCAGTCTTTGGGTTGCAAGTACATTGCTTTTTGCAATCCATCTGTAAGTGAGGAAATGGTTATTGTTCATTTGATCCTTTAAAACATTTTCTTCACTTTCATATTTGCTATGCCTACCTACTAAGATTCCAGTAATAAAGTTTTCTTGGAACCAAGAAAAATACAATGCTGTAATAAAGAATTTTACTGATTTTACTGGAAATGATACTGCTAGCTTTTTTAAAATGTGGTAGACCACGGTCGTGGTCCAGTCAAACATTCTGCTCGTTAATTGCCAGGATGCAATTTCACTGCTGAAAGGGTGGAGAAATTCAAAAGCTTCATTAAGACCTTTGGTACAGTCATCTGTTTTTCTGTTGATGTTTTCTGCCTGTGAGCTTGAAAGCTTCAGAATGGCTTTCCAGAGCTGTGTCTTGGAGAACACTGGGACACTACAAGCTGCTCTGCAAAGGTGAGGGAAGGGCAGCTCCCTCAGTGGCTGTGGTGTGGAAGCCACTGCTGTGCCTCAGGATCCAGGTGTATCCTCACACATAACCTTGTAGCAATACCAATAGCAATTCGTGTAAATCCATCAGTAGGTGTAAAGGGTAAAGTTTGTTATGTGTGAGGAAAGCCTAATTGAAGGAAAGGAAGGAAGCAGGAAGTTGTCTCAATTTTTTAATGGTGCAGATAGTTCAGTGATTGTCAAATGGACGTTTAACTCTGTATGAACACAAGCCTTGAGCCAGCTTCAGTCTTGATTGAATTTACTTTTCTGAAAGTAAGGGAGTTTCAGCCTTGTGGTAGACAAGATATCATATCTGAAGGAATTTGTCAGATGCTTCAGGGATATTTGGGTGAATAGAGATGCTGTTGCAAAGTGGATTTTGTCAGTGTAAGCTTTCAGTTGCTTGGTTCTTGCAGATGCAGCATTCCCGTTTCTGCCTGGCCCTCTATTAGAAATTTTTTTTTCAGCAGTATTCCCTTTCACATGGACAGATGCTTAATACTGGGAATTAAAATAGTCCTCATGAGGAATTTGCTCTGTTTAAACCAGGCAGTGTACATGAACTCATTCTGTACTGCTAACACTACAACTAAATTTCAAATTACCTTTTAAATTGGATCTTATTTGGTAACTTATTATATTTCCTGTTACTGTATTTTATAGATTGGGAGTAGCTTTAATGCAACAATGACACATTTTAAGTCAATACTAACAGTGAAAAAGGTTTTTAAAATTTGCTACTCTTGTGGGCTTTGCCCTTTTGATACAAAGCATAGTGTTTGTTACGAAAGGACAGACCATTCTTTGGAAATGACATTTTCTTCTGAGTATGACTGAATAATATATTTTTTCCCTATTTCTAATGTCAGAATTTATTTCAATACCTTTGTTCACCTTTGTGGCCGTTTCTTAATCTTCTCCTTTTGCTGTTACGTAGTAGTAGAAATATCATTGATGTCAGTGTCTAGAGCAATGTAGAGGTTATATAGCTAAGAGTATTAAAAAACCCTAGAATATTCTGGCAGGAGATGGTATAAGTAGAACTACTAAGACAAACTGTCTTTCCAAATCATTCAGTGCACGATCACTATGTAATGTGACTAATGTGGTTAATCAGTTGTCATTCCTTAGCTTCCTTAGTGTGCTAACTCTTTGGAATGATGAAGTTCTTCTGGCCTAGACAGAAGTACTCATTTTCCAGCTGATACCAAGGTCTCAGATAAGCTTGTCTGACTAGTTGCTTGTTTTCAATGGTGCAATTAAGGGCATTAGGCTAGAGATACAGTGAACTGTTAGTCTGAACCACCTTGCATATGAAGTCCATATGAACTGCAGGCCAACTATGCCCACATTTTCAAAATCATTTTTAAATCAATATAACTCACCTAACTGAAAATGTATATGCAAAAGCAGGTGTTAGTTCTTGGTCTTAGTTGCAGGGTTAGTTCTTACTTACCCCACATCGAGTGATCAGTAGACCTAACACGGGGGAAGCAGAAGTGACAGGGAAAGGAGATGCACCTTTCATGTGGAGAACGCAAGATCCCACACTGAGTTAAACCAACTTTAGAACTGTGTAACTTGTCTTTGGTAGTCTTTGTAGGAAGTGGGAAAAAATGACTGGTTTGTACACAACCTTCAAACATAATATACCCTAGTAGCTTCAGATCAGTAAGTAGTCTTACCTTTGAATATACCATTGAGTAGACATGAGTGTTTATTGTAAGATTTCTCTGAGATGTACAGTTTAACAGAATCTGCTTCCTGAGAAATACAAATTAGATTCCAGTAATATTTTTAAATAAGTGATACAATTAACTTTTATAGCTGAGGATAAGGGTGGTATTAACAAATGATAACTCTAGCCTTCTTGGGCCATTCCCTGTGACTGCTTTAATGTGTGACAGAATAGTGTTGTCAAAGGGCCAGGCAGGTTCTGATATTTGCCTGTCATTGCCTTCTGTAGGAAGCTTTGTTGGTCTCTTTCAATAGACAAGGATGAAACATGGAGAAATAAGCTGTCATCACTAAAAGCCTGAGTTACTTTACCTTCATGCCTCTGCATGGCCCACACACATCTTTTTTTTTTTTCCTTTACCTGTGAAAGAACAGATGACTTGAAGATTCAAAAAAATCACTGTTATGTGGTATATGCTAACATGGCTGTCATGCAGAAAATACCAGGTTCGCCTGGATCCAAGCAACCATGTAAAGTTAAAATGTGTAATACAAAACCTCCTTGTACGTATGCAGTAGTTTTCCTGTATATTTTACTAACTGGACATCTTCAGTCTAAGAGGTTTTTTCTACACTGTGGGGCACAGTACTGCATGAAGTGCTTCATAGCTGGCACATGGCTTTGCAGCCATAGTGGTGCACCTTGCCTTGTCCCTCCATTTCGCACGTGTCTGGATGACCTGGGGACTTAGCGCATTGCATGGAGAATGTGCCTTGTGCTGTAGAGACACTAACTTGGAAGCCAGGCTCTTCACTTCTCTTGAGCTGTGGAATTCCTCTTATCTGAAGTCATTAATGACTTCCAGTTAGTCCCAGGGTGTTTGGTTTGGTTTGGGTTTTCTTTTCAACAAATGGCTGGAGCATGTCTCCTATGAACACAGGCTTAGAGAGTTGGGACTGTGTAGCCTGGAGAACAGAAGGCTCCAACATGCCCTTATAGCCCCTTCCAATACCTAAAGGGGGCTTACAGGGGTGGTGAGGCACTGGCACAGGTTGCCCAGAGAGGTTGTGGACTCCCCATCCCTGGAAGTGTTCAAGACCGGACTGAATAGGGCTCTGAGTAACCTGGTCTAGTGGAAGGTTCCCAGCCCATGGAAGTAGATGATCTTTAAGGTCCATTCCAACCCTAACCATTCTGTGACTCCATGAAAAAAATTTTAAAAGCCTGTTGCAAGGCTGTATTTTATTTTTCTCTTTTGCCAAAGCTGTATTTAAATCTTCCGCTTTCCTCCATATTTTTCACTTATGTTTCAACAGTAATCCTTCTTAATGTTAACATTTATCAGTAAAGGTTGGTTTTGCACAGGGTAACTGCTTGTGCAGTACTGTGAATGCAGCTCATTTCAGGGATAAGTTTATACCTGATTTCATTAAAAGTTGTGTTACACCAGTTAAGAAGGTGATGAACTCTAGAAGTGGGATAGGAGTGACTGGGAAGGCAAACACCACTGCAGTAGTTTTTGTGCCAAAACAAGTTCATTATTTAACTATATCATTTTTTCTTCTGCTGGGAAGACTTTTTCCCGAAGGACTGTACCTAAGATATACAGTAAGTTGGTTGCATATAGGGTGCATTTATTCCTTTGTTCTTTTCAGGTAGGATCTAGTTGGGTGTTGATGACTTCTACTGCTTGACCTACACATAAATAAAATTGCCAGCACAACTGCTTTCTTTGTCTCAGTACAAGCAGCACTGAAGCAGTCACGAGGTACAGGATTACACAAAGTCAATAAAAGTACGCTGAAGTAGAGAAATCTCCTAAATAAACCATATCTTCCCACACTCTTGAGGTGTGCCCTGTTTTTTCTTCTCTAATTGTAGATTAAGAGTGATCAAAGGGATTGTGTTTAATATGAAGTGCCTTTTTTGAGCTGCTCAGGTGAACTCTGAGTGAACTAATATGATGGAAGAAAACCTGGTCTAGACAGTCATCTTACATCAGTGCACTTGAAAAATTTGTAGACATGTGGTAAGCAATGGGGTATTCATCACAGCAGGTAGCAGATGATTGTCAGGTTTCCCAGTCCCTTGAGCAGAGATAAGTATGCATTTGTGCTTCTGTCAAGGCAACCATATACTACCCCATATACTAGGTTATTTAAAAGTCTGCTGTTTAATCATAAATGTGACTGTTCTTATGCTGCCTGCTTAACAACAAAATTTTAGCTGGATTTTATATAAAATCCTGAAATAGTTATGGAAAACCAGTCTTTAGCTGTATAGTTTCTTGATATATAGCTCACTAATGTGATAGAAGGTTAGCCATTACTTTCTTAAAAAAAACCGAATCACTCCCATGCCTTCTACCACCCTAAAAAGCAGAATTGATTAAATATGAACTTAAAACCACAGAGATAGTAGTACATTTCAAATCCCAAATTAAATTGTACTATACAGCAAAAACTGGAGAACAAACAGATGCAAATTGCTGTTTTGATAATTTTGCACTGGAATTTTAAAAATCAAGAGTGTTCCCAGAATATAAAATATTCATAGCTTATATGGAATTTTCATAATCCCTTACATTGGGTGCATCTCAAATTTTACTGTACTTTGCCTTGTTTATTAAACATTGAAGTGTCTTCATATATTGACTTCACACATCATCTTTAATGTCACATACTGGTAATCAGAACTTTTAAAACTTGTACTATGCATGTGGAATTTGCTCATTGATAT
Source organism: Rhagologus leucostigma (assembly GCA_013397725.1). Taxonomy (NCBI): domain Eukaryota; kingdom Metazoa; phylum Chordata; class Aves; order Passeriformes; genus Rhagologus; species Rhagologus leucostigma. The sequence goes on from VZTD01004012.1 coordinate 31,302, forward strand.
CTATCATAGTAGTTGCTGCAGACTTAAATCCTGGGAGTTTAGAAACTTTGGATGCATTAAGTAGGAAATCTGTCAGGTTCGGCAAGCAGGTGAAAGACTTTACATGATGACAGTGTTGATAGTTAAATCATAATACAGTACTAAAGATTGGATGTTAGGAAAAAGGTTTTACAGAAAGAGTGGTCAGGCATTGGAACAGGCTGCCCAGGGAAGTGTTAGAATCACCACCCCTGGAAGTATTCAAAAAATGTGTCGATGTGTGACTTGGGGTCATGGTTTAGTGGTGAACACAATGGTGCAAGGGTAATGGTTGGACTCAACAATCTCAGAGGTCTTTTCCAAACATAATGATTCTATGATCATAGGGATTCTAAGGACTCTGTGATTCTAAGATAAGGGAATTCCTCCACTGTTGTTCCAGCTTGTTCCTTGAGTTCTCTGTAGAACAGTATCCACAATGATTTGTATCCCATCAGGATCTCAGGTGTATCTAGCAAGAGGGAGTAGACTAGGATTTCACTGTAGAATCTGCACGTGAGTAGTTGTTTTGGAGGGATTTTTTGTTTAGTGAAAACTAGCTTTAATTTTCAGTTTTGGAGAGAAAAAGGGAAAATTGGAACTCTGTAGCAGAAACACCTTGTGAACACCTAGGGGCAAGACCTGTTTTTTATGTGTTCTGGCCTATAAACACTTAGACTATTGTCCAAGAGATGGTCTCAGCCATTCTCTTAAAAGAAGTCTCACAAAATTAGGTTTATCTTTTGATAGTTCCTGTGTCTTAAAGGCTAAAAATTAATTACATGCCTCCCTTCTTCATACTGGTTTTGTAAGTACAAATGATACTGTCATTACTTTTTTAATTTCAATACCTTATTTCATGTGTCAACTGCAGCAGCACTACTGATGTTGTAATATCTTCTACCTTATGAATTCCTTTTTATTAGAGAATACTTTTTCAGATTGTTTCCATTTATTAGCAAAAGACCTTCCTGTACAAATTTAAGTGGTTATGTTTTTGTTTTGAGCTCTTGCTCTTAGCAGAATTCACAGTTCTGAAAGCTATGCTACATCTTACATGTGTAGTCCTGTTGCAGTTGAGCTGCTTAGGCACGAAACAACCTTATTCCCTGTGCACAAGGAGGCAAATGCATCTGGATTCTCCTGTGCTATGCAAGCTAGCCTAACATTTATCCATGTCCAGCATTTATGCCAGAAGTTTATCAGCAAAACCAACAATGTACTTATTTAGGTTTTTATAAAAAACAACAGTCTGTCTAGGAAAGTGAAATAGGGAGGTAGATGATGCCATGAAATATTTTTTTACTGTCAGTTAGAAAGGTACAGGTGTTCAGGGAGAGCTAAGGCAAAGACTTCAAATTCTCCTACTGGAAATCTGGCAGTAATCAAGTGATGTAAAAACTTGAAAACTGTTGTATTAACTCTTCAAAGAAACATAAGCTCTTCAAGAATCAGATCATAATGATAATACGCATTGAGGCTTGGGTCCTGATGCACAGTAGGACTTCAAAAGCATTAAAGCCTATAACTCAAACCATTACAATGAGCAGAGATGCTCCTTGTAAAGGGACTGAGTCCTGTGAAGTAACAATTTTTAAATTACGCACCTGAAATTCAGTATTTCAGTAAGACTCGGGTTGGACCCACTGAACTTTAGGCTCTTCACTAATGTGCCAGAATGGGGATTCCATATGGAGTCACCAGCAGCTCAGTCAGAAGGAAATTTGATCTGGAATAGGTTTAATCACCCCTTGAAAGTACTCATGTGGCTTGCTCAAGTAAATAGGAGTTCCAAAGGAACTTATTCAACTTTAAGTAAATGCAGTGAATCTGGCCTTTTAGTCTCTCTCGCCATCTCTTCTCACTTTATGCACAAGTGATAGTGTGTCATGAAGTCTCACCTCTGTATCTCCTGAAAATTTAAACTTTGCTTAAATTTGAAATATGTACCCAAAGCTTGAAAAGACATTCTAGTTGTCCCCAAATCAGAAAGTAGGTTAGCTCTAGGTACAGAAGCTACAGTATTTCATTTTAATTCCTTTTAAAATTTTTATTTTGAGGTTTTTAACTGCCTTTGGCCTAAATAGCTGATACTGTCAATACTGCTGAAATACAGTGTTTCTGCAACTGCTAAATTGCATGCATTAAAATAAATTAGGATTCTTACAGGTGTCTGATGAAACAATTTAGAATGTTTAGTTTAAGCTGGTTCTAAGCACCCACTCCTGCCACTATTACTTTATATAAGTGATTTAGATTCTAATTTTCATTTATGGGCTCAGCTTGAGAGAGGAATGTTTGCCTCTGCTATTCTTCCTTGCTTGGCTGGAGGAGAACCTGTGAAATACATCCTCTTGGAAGAGACTTGAGTCCCCAGAATTAAAAATTTTCTTGGGCAGCACCAGAGTTTACAGAAGCATGTGCTGCATTTCTCTTGGCATGACACAACTATGGAGCATGTCTCGGGAAACTTTTTATGTGCTGAGGCCACCACTGGTGCCAAATAAGGTGGCTATTCTGTAAATAGTAAATAAGCTATGTACAGACAAATCCATTCCACATTTTGAAAAATTTTGAATACTTATAAGTGAGGGACTTATCAGTAATTGCTCAAAATGAGAAGTTCTGAACCCAAGTGTGAGGCGTAAAATAACAACAAAGGAATTTCTGTGAAATTAGCTTAATACGTGACAGAATACTTTACTTGTTGGAATATATTTGACTTCAGGGGGCCAGAACCATCCATGGGAGATGTTCAAAACAGCATCTTAAGATTTCTTTTGACAGAAGAAAGAGCTTTAGGCCTTGGAATTCTTTTTTCTCCACTGCTATGTCCAACAAACAGTGCTGGCCACCCTAAATCCTGTGTGTATGGCTTGGATGAATGAGCTTTTTCTTCCTAATGGTAACCTTCCTACACCTAAGGGATAACAGGTGAATTTTGACAAAGCTGGAACAAAGTTTTTAATTTAAAAAACAAACAAGCAAACAAAAAATGTTACAGAATGTGCTGGTTTTAAAGAAAATTCATAGATCCTTTTTATGCAGTGGTAGAAATCTTTCAAAAGAAAACCTCCTTAATATCCTGATAGAACAGAACACTGAAAATTGCAAGGGAACGCAAAAATAAACATGCAAACTCCAACATTTCTTCTTTATTTAAAGAAAAAAACCTGGCAAAACACCTTAAAATAACAAGCTATATCTTCAGTTGTAAATGTGTAATCAAGTATAGAATATGTTGAGGATTTATTCTCTGTATGAATACTTAGATTTCCAGTGGCTCTGGAGTGCTGAGTGGCTTTTTGTTATCAGTTACAGATTTTTGGTAACAGGAATGTATCTAATTTAGTCGTCTGGGAAGCAACACAGTTTGAATAACCAACTTTCCGCTTTTAGGATCTCTTGATAGAGAAGACACATTTTTTTTCCATGTTCACTCATCTTTGAACGTAATTCATACCAAGTTCTCAGAATTTTGCTTTTAAATCAAGTATTGTGCTAAGAAAAAGTTGATCTGGAGCACCATCTCAGAAGCAGAGAAAATCATTAGGTTTAATTAGGATCAAATATTTGTTAAGCACTGGTAGATTAATTGGGTCTATTCAGTAATAGAGAAATTGTTTGTGGGTAATTTGCTGTAGTAGTAACACGTGAGGCATGCATGACTGAATAAATCTTCACAGAGATCTTTTTCCTTGTGAGTTGTTTTCCATTTAGAGCAGCAGTTTTATTTACGTAGTATATGATTTTTCCATGATTCTTAGATATCTGAATCAAAATTTTTTTTGGAGCCTCACTTGTTAAATTCATAGGTTAAGGTGCCTAGAGGTATTATATCTCCTCATACATTCTTAAGTATAATTTTTCACCTGTAGCAAATGCAAATATGGGGAAATTGGTAAGTGAGATGATGAGAAACCCGTGAAGAGTTTGTGCAATGCATTTTCAGCATCTGAGTATACTATTCTGTGATAATGTAACAAAAAAGAAGCGTCTAAGAACCCAGGTAAGAAAACTAAAACAAAACTGTAACAAAAAAGAAGCGTCTAAGAACCCAGGTAAGAAAACTAAATATGAATTATAGCCTAGGCTTTTTGTGTTACAGCCTATTGGCTAAATTATGGGCCTGTCAATGAGATGTATTTCTTGTTGATTTACTGAAAATCAGTCACTATTGAGAATGAAAAACTTCATTCTGCAGCTTCGAGGTGCAACCTTGAATGTTTACAACAAACTGTCTTACTAAGGACCTTCTTACTGAGGTCTACAGTTATGACTCAGCTTCAGAGGTGTCTCATTTTGAAGCTACAGTGCTTTATTTTGTCTTTAGTAGAGACAAATCGGTAAAACCAAGTGTAAATGTACAAGATCGTATGGATAAGATGAACGGAGGAAATAATTCAGCCAGCAGTGGTCTGGACGTATTTATCAGCTGTATGACCTTCTCTAGAGAGATGCTAAAGCTTTACCTGTGTTACAGGATTTCAGAAGGAAGAATTACAATCAGTTTTTTGTTGAGTCCCAATTCTAGAATAGTATATCAAGATTCATAACAGTAAGCAGTGATCCTAGGGCAATCTGACTTCCTTTTAGAAAGAAATTTTAAAATTAGGGCTGACCTCTTCCAAAAACCAAGAGGCACTGCTCAAAGGGAGTTCGTTTCTGCGCTAAGTCTCTAAACCCCAAAGAAATTATCTTTGCAAACTAATGAAGATAAAATTAAGCACTGTAGCCTGTGGCACCTCCTTCAAAGCTTTAAATGTAAACGTAAGGGTTGGAATTAGGGCAACCATTTTCTGGATATATATTTCTAATAGTGCTTAGTATACTACTGAAACTGTAGAGAGCAGTAGTTTCTGCCTCTGTAAAATTATCGAGGAGCAGTGGAAGAAGAAGGTTGTTAGGGAGTGGCCTCATGGCTTTTGAGTGCGGCATATTGATGGCATTTCAGTTCCAGTCTCTTAGTTGTCATTAAAAACCATGATGCAGTAGTTTTATCCCTGCTAATAAAGTGATGAGTTCGAAAATGGAGGGGATCCACACATGAAAGACACCAGAGTGCTGGGCTAAGATCTCTGGGTAACATTTGTTACTCTGGTCAAAGGTGGTCCCAGCAGTAGCCAGCCCTGTTTAGCATTTAAGTAACAAATGAGAAGAGACTTCAGTTTCTCAAATTTACTAAGGGCACTGTAACGTAATTGTTGCCTTTGGATGGACCAACACACACAATCCCTTAGATCATTCTGACTGGGGAAATGCTTTGTGTGGTCTGTGACAGCAGCCAAGCTCTTTGAACTCAGATCCCCCAAATGCACAGGGTCTGGCAACTGATTTATCGCAGGAACGGGCATGGTACTTGCTGAAGGTGATTGTAAACAAGCCACAACAAAAGTGCTTGGCAGTGTTAAGCCACTGAGGATTCTTTCTTAATTGGGTGTTCCAAAATGGTCAAGAAACCCCAACCCAAGTTTTTGCATAGTGCTTTTTGTCCCATTGTGTCTGATTTCTAAGTGCTTTCCGGTTAATTGTGTTAACTTTCTCCTACTGAGAGGAGCTGAGTTGGTTAAAGAATGATGCTAACAACACCAAGGTTGTGGGTTTGATGCCCATAGGGGCCATTCATTTAGGAGTTGGAGTTGATGATCCTTCTGGGTCTCTTCCAGCTCGGAATATTCTGTAAACTTCTGTTAGTGTCATGAAGATGTCCTACGAACTGAACCTGGTCAAATAAGGTACTTGCTAAAAAAAATGGGCATGGGAAATTTTTTGGTGGCTGTTGAAGAAAAGGTATTTCCAAAACGTGTTCTATCACAGGATGGGAATGTTTTTATTAAGTTTTATGGAAATATTATTCTACATGGCAAACTCTACCTGAGATAACAGCAGATGTTTACTTCGTAACTTAGCAGTCATGCCACTCAAAACAGGGTTTGTGAGTTTCTCTAGGAGACAAATTAAGAAGATGCAGAAGCTGCATAAGTTCTGGTAGTAAGGGCAGAGATTTGTGTTTGACGATTACGTTCGGGTAATATAAACCAGCAGTTACTCCAAAGCTTGCCACCTCTTCCAAGCCTAAGCAAATATTTCATGGCTCCTGGTGTCATACTCAGGATTTACTTTTACAGCCAAAAAGCATATATGTGTGCAGAAACAGGAATTTATTGTTAGTCTGTCAATGTTGTAAGTTCAGTCAAAACAGGCCAGTATAAAGCCTGTTGTTTTTTACTGGTAATGGCAAGGATTGCATTTACTGGGCTATTCCGGGCCTGAGAACAGAAGCATAGAAATTTGAAGTTTCATGTGGCCTGTCTACCATCTTTGGTTTTGGGATGAAGGTGATGCCTCAAACCTTAGAATATTTTGTGTGCATCTGGAATCTCCTCCTATTGGGGTTGTTGGCTGCCCAGCGTTTACCTTCCATTTCAAGTTTACCAGAGTTAGTCTAATAAAAGTTTTTCCGTGTCAAGTATGTTGGTTACCAGTTTCTAATTTTTTCAAGTGGACATTTGGTAATGAGGCCTCCAATTTTATCAATGGTTTTGAAAACAGTTTATTTCTAATTAACCTTTCAATTGAAACTTACTCTATAGCAGAGTTGCAGTTGCTGTGATCAGAGAGATGATCTCTAGGACAGTAATTCAGAAGGGAGTTTAGTTACGTACTTACACACTTACTATATGGCAGCCTATAAGTAGCTTTAATTGTATTGACCTTTAAGGAGAATGTGAGTAATCTGCAGTTTTTACCAAGGAGGAAAAAAAAAATCACAAAATAGTGTCAGAAGAGTACTTGAGTACTTTTAAGTAGAATTATATGTAGGTAGATAACATTGAGACTGTTCTTATGGTGAAAGTGCCCTTTCGTAGATAATAGTGATAATTAGTATTTGTTAACCATTAAAAGAATATAAATTACATACTGGAACTGCACAGTCCATCATACTAATACTATATGCCTGTTTAAGAGGAAATAGTCTTTTCCACGTTTGTGAACATACTTTTCTGCCTTCTTTGTGGGAAGTGTATGTTTTAAAGTTTCTGGCATTGCAACTTTAGTACCAGAAAAATGTGAGAACTAAGACGTCTGTAAAACTGAAAGCAAATGTGTCAATTTTTTCTGCAAGAACATCTTTTCCATTAGAAATCCGGACTTACTATCATGACTACCCAACAGCTGCTGTTTAAAAACTCCACTCAGCAGACAGCAGCTGAACCACTCACTCTGTAGGCTGGATTGGAATAAGCATGTCTGATGAGCATCTGAGAATGATAGCTGGAAGGCAACGCTCACGACAGCTGGGCCAGTGAATATAGACACTCATGCAAGTGCAAAGACCAGCACTTGAGGTCCTGGTGAGTAGATAGGGAGCATGGAAGGGGACAGATGACACAGGATGCATTTTCAAATATGGTCTATAATTATATGCACCATTTCATGTATGTGATACTAATTGCATACATAATTTCTGGCATGCTGGTCCTCATGTTTACCCAACTGTGGAGTTTACATGTGACTTTTATTTGTGCGTATGCAAATTTTATCACTTATTTTCTCATGCAGTCATCTGAAAAGATGAGGATACACTGCTGTACGCACCAGAGTTTACTCATCTATGGGCTGAGTCAAGTCTGTCCCAAAATCATACCCAACCCTTCCAGTCTGGAAAGAATACATGTTTTGGTTATGAAAGAGATTATTGGGTAAAATTAGTGTGATCAAATCACAATTTTTTTAATTATTGTTTTTTCTCAGTTTTTTTGTATTCCAGAAAGAGTATGTCAGATGCTGCATTGATTTAAAGCAGATTGTTCATCTAGGTATTAGTAATGTTCTGTACAATTCAATGTGCCTAATGAAGCACTGCATGCTACCTTCAGGGCTATAACTGTGGCTTGGCATAAAAATATGACCTTGGCATTCTTTGAGCTGCACAATGAACTGGTCGATAGGAAATGACTACAGTTTTTAATTCTATATAGTCGCAGAGTAAACACACATTATGTTCTCAAATACAAAGAGCAGTAAAAGCTGGAGAGGGAAGTGACTTACCACTCTTAATACGTTCAAGTAAACGGTACATTTCCATTTCCTATTGTACAAAACACCCTTTGTTGACAAGCTGTGTTTACATTGAGGTGATTGGACACTCTTTTCAGGTGATTAATGGAACAGATCCAATGATATGCTAGGTATTCTAGTAAGACATGATTCTGACAAGATACAGTTCATTGAAATGCCTTTTATCTTTGTGGGATAACTTCCTGGTCATCTCAAAGGAGGCTGCTTCAAATTTGGGGGGAAAAAAGCAACTCTGATGTTAAAAATGGAGGCCTATATCTGTCATTCTTATGTTCATGACTACAGTAAACAATGGCAGCCCCTCTGGAGTAGTGCATTAACTTTTCATTTCTGTTTTTCATGAGAAATTGCTGACTCATTGTAAAACTTTAAATCTGAAATGATCTTTTTCCAAGTTCAGTTCCAAGATACTCTTGCAAATTATATGGACAGTTTTAAAATAAAATATATTGAACTTCTTAAGTATGCCTCTGTTCCTGGAATGACAGGGATTTAATACATTAATTGTGGTGGGAATATGTAATTTTAAATAAAATTCTTGATTCCACACTATGGTGTTTTCCAGTTGATGATTTCTTTTATTCTTTAGCAAACCTTTTGCTCCTACTCCCATTCCTTTTTCTGAGATCATGTTTTCTGAAAAAAGCAATGGAAAAGTGAGTCTTACTCTTTTCACCAGTTCATTAGGTGATCTATTACTTTCACATTATTCACCACATTATTCATAACTTTTATGTCTCAGCATTTTAGAGGCAAAGAGAGGTTAATCCTGGGGTTAATCATACCAGGAGATTTGAATGCTGTCACGTAAGTGGAAGCCACCAGGTGCTAGTGATTCTGTGTTGTTCCTGTTTTGGAAGATATGAAACGTGTCAATTCATTCTGTACTGTAAAAGTGTTAAAAGCTAAATTAAACTTCGTAATTGTATCCAGAGATTTCCTGAAGGAAACTGGAGAGTTTAGTTTCTTTGCTCCAGTACTGTGGTATATGTGGCTTATTTGTCTTCTGAACACCAGATACATTGTAGTAGGTAAATCATGACCTTGGTTCTGAGCTTTCAGACAAGTCTGATGTTGGTATGCCGTGTGTAGATTTATTATACTGTTTATATGCACATTTCTTTTCTAAAATGTTTATAAATGTTTTATATACTTGTAGTTTCAGGGTTCATGTAGAGGCAGTAGTCATATAGTTAACTACAGTGGATATTGCATATAGTTAAACACAAACTGGTTTCATTTATACTTTTAAAGGAGTCCAAATTAAAAAATCTAAGATGTGATCTTGCTGTTATGAGTCCATGGAATAATCCAACAAAGTTTGTTTACATTTTTACACATTTTCATGTTTCTGCTCTACTCAGGGAGGTGCATAATTTTTGTTTGCTTCAAGAAGTCATGCAGTGTGAGAAGATGAATGAGCTTGGATTCTGATTGTTTTAGAAACACTTGTCCAAGTTCATAGCTTTGCCTTTGATACTACAAGCTTAGTAGAGAATTGGGCTAGATGTTTAACGTCTGCATCATTAGCCTTAAGAAAAAATGTAAATGAAAAGAAAAAGGAGCTCTACAATTTAGCTGTGACGCATTTGCATGCTCTCTCCTCTTAGGTTGCTCTGATTATTTAGGGTACAGAGACACTCTTCCCTAAATGACATAGGACAAACTGCTTCCAAAATGTCGTACGGCCAGGGCCCAAGTTAGAATTTACTTCAGTTTAGAAATTCAGATTCTTCTGTATTCTACGGGGAACCTAGATAGGACAGTGAGCTTGAAATCTCTGAAATTCCTTAAGGGCCTGTGGAAGAAAAGTGCACATCCAGTGAGGATTCAGATAACCCAAACAAGCAGTGCAGAATTGTGCTGGCTCTAGAACAGACATGTAAACGTGGCACCATACCTGAGCTAGTAAGTTGCCTGTGGGAAAATGTTGGACCCTTGCTACTCTTAGGATTAAATTATCTTTTGTGCTGTACTATGCTTTAGAAACTTGTGAGTTTGGAGTGATGCCAGCTGGGGATCTTGAAGTAATGGCAATTGAATTTTACAAGCATACACTTAGAAAGCTGGATACGCTAAACTCAGCAGTATGATTATTACGTGTCTGGGTTCTTCAGGTGGCTTGGTATCCTAATATAAAGATTGTATCCTCATTCTGTGCTTCTGTATTTACATGCATGGCCTCCCTGGGAATTCTGCAAGAAGTTGGATAGCAGGTGTTGGTACTCACACATACATCACTTGTTAAGGAGAATTTACTTCTACATGCTCTGTCTCATTAACAGATAGCACTGTACCTCTGTTACTATTAGTGAAAGTTTAGTGAAATATTTGTCTGTTTACTCTTGTTGGCAGTTATGTTTTGAATTTTATTTTATTCAGCAAGAGATTTGCAGTGGTCTGTGTATTTGTCCCCTCGGTTTCTTTCTCAAGCATATCTGCTATTCATAACATTCATCAGTTATAGAAAGCAGCACCAAAAGAAGATATATAAAAGCTCAAGTCACACCCCCAATTGTTTTAAAAGCTGTCAGAAGAAAATGTTTCATTCTTAACTTTATAGGTATTTGTCATTTTTTAAATTTAATAATAATTTTCAGTTTCCTTTCTCTTCTTTGGGTAGCTAATGAAATACTTGTATGCAATATAAAAATACTAAATATATAGAATGAGCTTTCTTTATGTGCATTATTCCCACAAATATATGATGCCTTGATCTTGTTCTCTCCAGGGTTGAGTTTTCCGTCATCTATATTTTATTAGTATTGTTACTTAACCCATTGCAGAGGGTAAAGAGGGGGATGGGAAGGTGTCTGTTCTTGTAGCCACCTAGATGCTTTCTCCTCTAGTGAAATGTTTACTGCTAACATTTTGTAACTCAAAATAGCAGTCAACATATAGTTAGTGGCATTTAAATGTATAATGATCAATTCCTATATGTAAGATAGAAAGGACAAATTAAGAGACTGTATTAAAGTGATTGTATCAACAAAGTCTGGCGTTTGGAATTTATCAAAGGCAGGGAATATTAAATCTTAGCAAGCTGTGCCTGTTCAGCCCTAAGGTTTTGTCACCTTGTCACTGATGTTGTGAGTTTCTTGGTATTGCAGATACTTTGACTGTGAAATAAGGTGGGGGGAGGTTCTGAAGAAAATTATTATTTTTTTTTGTCAGCTCTTCAAGTGAGCAAGGCACCCTTATCTAGACCTGCTGTCTTCTTTTCCTATTACCGTAAATAAAACCTTTCATATACTTTATAAAGCAGAAGTGAGGCGAAACCGTGCAAACCAGTAACAAAGGGCTTTGTGTTTGAGAGGTGCTGGGAAAAATAATAAAAGAGTCTACACAACATCTGGTATAATTTTCTCTTATTTCCTTGTGTATGGTAAGCGATTCATTTGTAAAACTATTACTAATAGTTTGTATGTCAGTAGAGAATAGCTATAAACACATAAATAATCTGGCTTTAGAAACCATGTATTAGGCTGTGCCTTGTGTCAAATGTTTAATAGCATTAAAAAAAATCAATAATTTTTAGTGCATAACAGTTTTATTACTCTGAAGTAAAGACTATTGTACCCTTGTGGATTCTGAGGTGAATAGACTTGGTTTAGGTTTTTTAGTTGCTCCATTTTGCAATAGCTGCAGTTTTTTCAATATTAACATAATTTAATCTTTACCGTAAGGCATGATCAGTAATGCAGTATCAAATGGTAACTGTCAGCTTCTTAAATTCTTCATATTAGTGTTCAACTTGACAGCTAATTTGCAAGCTCCCTCCCCCCACCACATGTGATGCTATAACTTTTAGTATGGATGAATCCTCTTGACTCCAGCTGGAAATGCAAATTTAATGTGGTATAATCAGGATTCTTTTACACAAGCAACCATATTCAGTATATTAGAGGCCAGAGATATAAATGACTTCTCATTTAATGCAAACAGGAAAAACAGAGAAAAGAAGCAAAAGACAAATAATCTCATGGTTTTCACTGGCAATTTCTGTAAGTATGACCGATCAGGTAGATAGGGAAATCTGACTTTATAGGTTCCCACCTAGTAGGGCTGCCCCTTTGTAACCACATACCAGACAAGAAGGCTTTGGATGCTTTTACTATATAAAGATGTGTTCACGTCAAGGAGTTTGACTGACAGTTTTGTAAACTGAAGTATTGTTTATTCTTAGAAAAGAAACAACATCTTGTGTCTAGATATGGAAAAAATATTTGGAGTGGACATTTTTGGAATGAGTTAAAGAAAAGAAATAGTCTATAAAAAAGTCTGACAAAGCAGAAAGCATAAAAATATCCCTGAACTTGCTGCATTGCAAAACTGCAGAGTTAAAGCTGCTTTTCCAGTTCTTACAGTAGCCAACAAATTGTTTAGGCTGCTTTTAATATAAGCTCAGTAAACTGTGTGCAAGTAGAAAATGTATGCTTTCTAATATGCAAAATCAGTGTTAAAAATCTGTTTCATGTGAGAGTTTTTTTTTCCTGAGGCCTAAATCCAGCAGATTTCTACAGTACATGGTTAGTTGTAGCTTGCGAATAATCCCATCCTTATACAGAAAAGCCTGTTTTTAGATCTCAAAGAAGACTATGAATTCTATGAGCATATATTAAAGACTTCGAATCAGAGCCCTAATATTTTTAAATAGGAAAGCTAGAAGTGGAAACCTGCTACAGGCCTGGTATTAGCCGTAATTACAGCTTTAGATATTCAAATCAGAAAGCTTAATTTCTCCACAATATGCACCAATTTGTGTCTGCTAGATACACCATAGCAATGTCTGTTACAGGGAATACATCAACACTGTTGTCAGTAGAAAAAAAAATTATCTGATGGCAGTAGTTTTCCTTTGCCTTGATTTTCGTCATTTCTCAACTTCTTGCAGATTGTCTCATGTCAAAAAACTCTTGTGTCGTATGGAATAATGCTATCTTTCAAGGCTAAAACTGATAAGTAGGCAGTTCTTGGGCTGCTGATTCTGTTCAACATGTTGGGAGCAGACCTCACCTTTGGTCTTCCTTTTCTGTGCGCAAATTCCACATATTGGGCCTGAACAGCTGCAGTTGGACCACAAAACACCAAACAGAGGGTATGCAAAGCCCAGGACAGTCCTGTGTTGCTCTTGCTTCACAGCTGATGCATCCTCAGTGCTGTAGTGATAGTGTAATGTGGCGTCAGAATGTATCATAGCAGCGTGACACAGTGTTAGTACAAAGCCTGGAAGCCAGTCTCCTCATTTGAGAACCTGTGAAATCTAAGATTATTTTTGGACCTTTGCATCCTTCAGATATGGTTTATGAGATGTGTAACAGCCTCATCTGTCTTAAGACAGCAGAGGAAAGTTGCTTCAGGCTTTTCTATCATCCAGCTCTCAAAATACCCTCTTTGTGTACCTATCCTGTTAAGGAACGTTGGATTTTCAGCAAAGATGACTATAGACAGAGCACTAAGATCAGCTTCCATGACTTCCATGCCTTTGAGAGGAGATAAGCTGCCTGAGCCATGCAGGCTGGAGGCAAGGCAGGAGCAGTGTGTTTCTGCCTCTCCCTTCAGCTCAGCTCTCTTTGGCCAGCGTGTCAGAAAGCATTGCACTGCTTGGGCGGTACTTGCTTATGGAAAATGTCTGATGAAGCTGTCGTGTGCCATGAAACAAAAGAGTCTGGAAATTGCTACAATACTTGTAAATTATTGCATTATTTGAGGCAAGGTCAGGTGTCACTGCATAGTTTCTGTAGGACTTGGAATTTAATACTTTTTCTGTGATTCAGTATTTACTCTGGGACGGAAAGCAAGTTATAAAGGTGACTACGTACCTTGTCATGGCTACTAATCTTGCTTCTGGTGCCTTATGGCCTTCCCCTACCTTGGTTTAGTTTCTTCTTTCATGAGAAAGTAAAAATTCAAAACATGCTTCCCTGCTTTTTATTTTAAATGAACTTTTAATATTATGTAGGGCTCGTACTTTCTCATACACCTTTCTTGAGTATGATCTGAACATTTCCTCTTAGTTCAAGCAGGATGAAAAGATTTTAATGAACGGGTTTAATGAATCTCATGAAAGAATTGTTTACATACAAAAAGCTATTTTCACATATATGGGCTGGGGATGTTTCTAAATAGGACCCACAGCCATCTAATTAGACATGCATGGTGTTAATAGGCATTTGTAGTACTCACAGGACTAGTCCAAGGACAGGGGATCCCTGCTGAAAATTTTCCATTATAAAGATAATTGCATAGCACAAGGTCTTTCTAGAAAACCTGCTTAGATTTTTTCCTGTTTTTAATTAGGTGCTGAGATCTAGATCTAAATAGACTGAAAATAGAAAAAAGATTTACTTTTGTAGGTAGTAGAATTAATCATGCCAGCAGTGACTGTGGAATTGTGAAAGATTCAAAACAGAGTGTTTTGCTTATAGTTTTATGATCTGATGATCCTGGTAGACTTGAGTGTTTGGTGTATACACTGTTAAATTATTTCAGATTTTGCATACAGTATGACAGACTGCCTCTGGTTAGTTAACAGCTACAGTACCTAGGTGTGTGCTACCTGTATCAGGAGGGTCCAAATGTTATTTTTTCTTAAGATGAGATTTCTAGGAGTTTTTATTCTCCACCCTCTGTTGGGTTCAGCTGTGTGAAAAGTTGATGAAGAGAGAGAACACTGGCCACTCTGGTATGCACCTTAACAGGAAATGATCAAAAAAAAATGTCTGGTTTGTGTGTTAGGTGGGAGTAATGTGTTCTCTTTAAAAATAAAACCCCAAAAAATGTGTAAAAAACCCAGCACAGACTAACCATCAGTTACTGTGAAAAATGCTGTTGAATTAATTAAAATACTGTTTTCACTGGTTACGTCAGTGTGAGTTACTAAAACTGGATAAATAGGTAAAGAGGAGTTTGCTCATTTTCAGTCAGAATTGGGGAGCAACCAACAGAGTGATTACTGGGGTACTTTTACCGTGAAATTTGGATGGAACCTAAAAGAAGTATGGTGAATTTCAGCTAAGTCTGAGGGCCTCAGTGTAGGGGCTGTAGGCTACATTCAAATAATCTGTAACTCTTGATCAGCGTGAAGAAGGAAGAGATGTCAGGTCTTAGCTGTAGCCTAGTTATGAAGAGAATGAGAGAAAGATAGTGTACACAGGTGAAAGTGTTCTGTTCCAAACCTTACATGTTGTGAGATGATAATGGCAACACGTAATAATACCACAAAGAAGAAAGAAGTTTTAAAGAATGGTGTGAAATATGTTTGGGCTCTTTACATTGTCTTTCTGCTCGGTGTGTAGCATGCTTACTGAAATAATTTTTATTTTTTAATGGGCACCTCTAGATTGAGGAGTGACAATGGATCTCAAAGTATTTTCAGCAGAACTGTAGGATGGAAACGAAATCTGCTTCTCAAGGCCTTAGCAAGGGCTGGAATAGAAAAACCAGATACATATCTTGTGGTGTTGTAGAGGTTCTCAGTCAAATGGTTATTGCAGATTGGACCTAGGAAAGACACATGATTCTTCCATCTCTGGCCAGTACAAGAATGGCAAGTTACAGCCCCTTGGGTTGGGTTTGGGGAATTGCAAGGACGGTGTCTGGACCTGAGAAGTCCTGGTCCTTTCACAGGGAATAGCTGACAGCTGATGATTTTTACATAGCAAAATATAGGTGTAAAAATAGAGATGTCAGGAAGATTTGGGACGGCCTTTGGATGTTAATTTTTCTCTCAGCAAAGTGATAGTCACAACAGAAGAACACAAATGTAAAGGTTGAACACACAGCAGCAAATAGATCCCATAAAAACCCCAAATTAGGTCAAACATTGATGAGAAAACTGATCCCAGCTAGGGGGGTACAGAACTGTGAATTAAAGCATTGGACAATTCTACCGAGGGAAAGTAAAAATAGCTAACTACCTATTTCTGTCTTTGATGCTTTCAAATGTATGTGGTAACCTCTAATGAGTTAGATTGTCCCCTAGTCTTATTTGGAACATTCTGTTAACAGGTTGGAAAAATGTTATGCACGCACGTCTGCCATAAAAAGCAGGCTCTTTTAAAAGAGAGACAAAATTTGCTTCATAATTAATAAGTGCTTTAGATGTGTTTATGGAAATGAAAAGAGCATCTTCAGGCCTGTGCTTTAGCCATGTTTTGCCTTGACTCAAGCCTTGTATCCGTTTTCAGCTACCTGTTTGTGGTTGGGTGATGGGGTTTTTTCACTACTTACATTAAGAAACTGATAAAATAGTCGCTATAAAAAATCAACCAAGCTTCTTTCATCACAAATGCCTAGTGAAAATGTATAGAGAAAAAGTAGCTAAGACAGTTGTCATATCCTTGGCCATTTGCTTCTCTGTGTTACTACTTGCATTATGAGTTGTTTACATTAGGTGATAGATTTGGCAGGTAATAAATTAGCTATAGCTGTTGAACATGAGTCTCAGAATCTATTTGCCAATGTTTTAACGTGGCCAAATGCATTTATGTTTCTTTACAGGGTAAAATGAGAATCTTTTTGAATTTACTCTGAATAATAGATACATTATGTGTATACATCTGTATGACCTTTCTGCTAAAAAGGCTAAAATATGAAATTCCTATAATGCTCAGACTGGTCCAACTGGCAGAGGCCAGAAATAATTTATCAAAAAGTTAGTCCGTAATCACAGATCTTGAGTCTTTTGTGTCATCATTTTTCATGGACACCTCTTTAGGAACTTTTGTTGACTAATGCAAAAACAGTTCTAAAAAACCTCACCATTTTACCTACAGTAAACTTAAGCTTTAAGTGGCAAAAATGAGCTTGTGCATAATAAAATTGTGACAACACACTATAAAGAGAACCCAGTAAAGTTTATTGCAGATTAAACATGTACATTTATATTCTAAAGCTGAGCTACAGAAAATGCAATTCTCCCTTACCTCTGCAATGTTCACTCACTTTACTGATGATACACAATGCGCAGTTGTTCAGGATGCACTCTAGGGAATGGCTAAACCCATTCTTCTTCCCAGGCTTGTTTATTTCTGACCGTCATTTTCTTGGTGAGATCATCAAGGTCATTTTATGTCATTTCCTCCTGTACTGCCATGTGTTGGGGTTTTAGTTGGTTTATTTTTTTTCTTTGGTTTGTTTTGGTTTAGTTTTTTTATAAAAGGCAAATGAGCCCGTTTTTACCACGGCATGTTTTTTCTTCATATGCAAAGTAATGGCATTCAAACCCAAAACTCTGCAACTGACTGAGTTTAGACAGGCTGTCCACTTCTATTTCCAAAGGACAAAGGTGGAATGTGTGGAAAAGTTAAAATGTGGCTGCAGACCCAACCTGTAACTACCCTTGACATACTTGTGATACTCTTGCTAGTGTAGGTCCTGTGCAGGTGGCCGTCGTTTCTCTAAAGGCATGCAATCCACTTCTGTTCCTCTGGAGGTTCACAGGTCCTGTTTTGCAGAACTTGCACTGTAAGTGCTGCCTGGGGTTATTTCATCCCTGGTGCAGGGCTTTGTTGAATTTCAGGAGTTTCCTATCAGCCTGTTCCTCCAGCATTTGAGGGATCATTCCGCTTTAACAGCAACTTCCCAAGTCTGGTGATCTCCATGAACTTGAATCTGCTTGGTACTAATGACCCGTAAAGAACAGCACTGTTTCAAGGAGTGTTTACTTTTTTAATAAGGAAACAGATTTCTAAATCTGGTAACCTGTCTCTTTGTGCCAAATGTACATGAAATTCCAGAAAGTTCAATACAAAAATTCCTGGCAGGCATTTTTTTCTTGCTCCTTCACAGAATATTTTGTTTCATTTATTTAACAAAAGGATACTCCCAGAGTTCATATTGATTCTTTGTTTTCACATTGAGAAATAAGTCCAGGTACGCTGAGATGCAGTCCAGTACCTAAAACCATATGGTTAATTTACTCTGAGATCATTTACAGATGATTTGTTTAAAGGAAGCCTTAGCAGTCTAAGTTAATAGAGCAGAAAGTTCATTCGCATGTGCTCCACAGTGACCCTTGTGGCTACTGTGAGCTAGTTCATGTCTCAAAATTGCCACTCTTTGCTCCCAGGAAGAATATTCCAGGCTCCTCTCAAATGCCTTTTAGAAAGACTTGTCAAAAGCATTGCAGAGAAAATTACTGTTACAAAACCACTGCCTGCTTTCTCTGTTATTAAACTCTTCCCATGTCTGCCTGCCTGGAAGCAGCTACAAGAGCTGCAAAGATCAGTCAGACACGCAGTGCAGTAGCACTACACAGCTAGTGGGACGCTGGGATGGCTCTGACCTCTCAGTGACTTGCTAACTCGGCGTCCAGTGGAAGCTCAGAACAATTAGAGCCTGTGCAGCTACATCCACATTTGTTTCCTGCTGTCATACTTCAAGGAAGTCTGCTCTGTGTGGGACAGGGGTGTGGAAAATGTTCTGCAGCAGCCAAACAGGAGGAGCTGAAAACAGCACTACTCTTGGTGTTAATGCCCATCATCTTCACGTGTTGGCCATACATGCAAAACTCTGTGAAATAAAGTAGTTACTAAGCATAATTAGCTGAGACATGTTGGAGTGTGGCATTTCACTATAATTTAGGTTTATATTCAATTAGCCTAGCATTCTTGGAGAAAGAAGCAAGTGGTTTGACAGCCTTCTAGCCATAGTGGCAGTGAATTACAAACTCAAAGTCCTGTGGTGAGTAATTTCTTATAAGACAGATTTCAAAAGTATCATTTTAGTAAAGGCAGGACTGGTTTTCTGTGAATCTCAACATCTCTAGTTTCTGGCTTAGTAGCTAGTGTGTGGCTTTTTGACAGTAACTTTCTTGAACAGTGTATCAGTTCATATACAGTACAAAAGTTCTCAGATGAAAAACTGAGATCAGTGGAGAAGAGGGCTCTTCATCCTCCCGTGTCTTGGAAACAAGGCTTGGGGGAAAAAAAAAGTGCTTTTTACTTGTGTATATGGTGATATTTATGTAAGAGGTGGCAACATTGATCTTGGTTACTTCAGTAAAATAATGTTTGTACTGGTGAAGTCCTCAAGACCTGGTTCAAATATGCTGGTAATGGTTAACACTCAAAAGGAAATAATTTATATTTTAAACATTGAGATGAAACTCTTAGCATAAGCTGCTGTGGTCAGGTTTTCAAAGCACAGAAGTTGATGGAGTACAACAATTCAGGAATCTTGCTTGTTTGCTTCAAGTACCTATTTCTATAGTAGTGCTGACTGTGTGTGTTCTTTTAGAATATAAATCTCTAGTTGTGTAATTATATATTTCATGGGGGAAAAGAAGTGACAGGTTTTGTTCCTCTGAGATAGCACAAAAATGTTTTGCCCCTGAATCAGGCTGTCTTGATGCTGTGAAGTCAGGAAGCCATTAGATGTCCTTGGTGGTATGGAAATAGGACTTCTGTAATGGAAGAAGATTAAACCAGACTAAGAAATTTTCATGGATTTGATAATCATTAATATGTACAATGAATTTTGCTCTTGTAAACTATACTAAAAACTGAAGTGATGCATAGGGGAGAAAAAGTGACAGAATTGCTTTTTGATAGTGATTGATAGTTACACCACTTTTGACAAAGGTCATTTGAATTTCATAATAAGGTGATACTTTGTACATTCTTGGATAGAAGTCACTATAGAACTTGTATTAAATCACTGAGCATGATATGTGTATGAGAATTTAAGACAAATGCTGGTCCCTTGTAAGTGGATCTATCACAAAACAAAATTGTGAATTATATGAAACGAAAAAGCCCAGAAATTACTTTAGAGCCACTGAACAGATCTGCTTTGTGGCACTTCTGCAAGCAAGTCCTCATATGACAGCATTTAGAATATCACATGTATGTTCTGTATCCGCTTTTTAGAGGCAAAAAGGTAAAAGCTTTGTATTGTAGTAGTTCTTCTGTCCCCTTCTATTTGCTGTATGGTAATACAACAGTATAATGTTGACAAGCCACTACAAATTGTGATTTATTGAACATTAAGTGTAGCCATGTAGTGGTTACTTGTAGGTGACTTATTAATGCATAGTAGTAGTTTGTATTTACATAGTCTCTAAATTAAAAAAAAAAAAAAAAAAACAAAACAAGAAAGCCTGTATTGTATTTGATGTCATATGTGGTGGAAGAAATTCCAGAGTCTGTAATGTCTGTTTACGTAGAACTTCCTTGTATGAAACAGGTTTTTAGTAAATGTGAGATAATTAAGGGGTTGGATCCTAAAGAGTAAAAGGGCACCATTGACCTCAGTTGAACTTCACTGGTTTATAACAGCTGAGGAAATAGCAGGAAGTATTTGCATTCTTCACTATTTCTAAGACTGGAAGATAGAGAAGAGCTGTGGCCAGAGGGCAAACAGAAAAAATTATGGATTGTTACAGAAAATGGTACATTTTAGTTTGGAGTAGGATTCTCTTTTATTGCGAATATTATGCAAATAGGTATTTATTAACTCTAATGACTCACTTTTTGCTTTCAGTTAATTTAAGTAGTGATTTGGTATCATTTAAATGAAGCTGATATCCCACTCGTGCAAAACTTCAGAGGTCCTCAAGTTTAAGCACAGTTTCCTTGCATTTAGCAGAAAAGTAGAGGACTTGGGGCTGCACGCTTATAATAAGTGCAAGGTTTCTTCTTGGAGGGATCTAACTTGCAGCATTTAGTTCTGTATGCTTATGGAAATGAAGAGACTTTATGCGTGCATGGGCAGCTTTTGTACAAGTTCAGGTGTTTGGAAGACTTTTGCCTGATACCCACTAGAAATGGGGTATATAAGAGCAGCCTTCTACAGCCGCTGAATTGTGGTGGAGGATATGACTGAGGTATGTATTTGTGTCTTTCTTGCTCTTTAACTCAGGCCATAGCTTCATCTGGTATCACTATTTCTAAAATCTACCAAACTGAAGCAAATCATCCAGTCTCTAAAAATGCTGGCTGGAATGGAAGGATGGATTGTATTTGCCAACCAGCACAGAGGCCATGAGAGACAATGGGATACTCAACATAAAATAAGAGTCCCAAGGACACAAGGGAACAGTTAATCATTTTTGAAACCTACAGTTCTGGTTCGCTTAATATTCAGAAGCATTTGCTGTTTCAGAGTTTCTGCACTTCATAAAAGTTCAGTGGTTTTGGATGGCATGGCCTTAGTTACTGATTCATTGCTGATACGTTCATAGGGCCTTATCTTCTACTCTAATTTCTGTTTATGCTGATGCCACTCAGCTGAAGACAGTGCGGCACGCTCCTGCACTAGAGCACAGACGTGGCTTGTACCTTTCCTTAGACATCCACAAAGCCTGTCTTCACATCTGTTACCATGTCTAGTAATACAATTTTTGATAGTTATTCTCCTAGTAAGATAGCCTGCATTTCTCAAACAAAAGTCATATTCAAGAACACATTCTTGCTAGACACTGATTGTACAGTATACTTCTTTACCACCATAATAACTTTTTGAACAATTGCAGAGTGTTTTTTTCTCTTTATTTAGTACGTATTCTACTGGCTTTGATAAGATGGAATAAAAGTTTTAGAATACAAAGGCTTCACACCACAAGTAAGAATTTTATGCAGCAGTGTTGTTTGCTTTTACTGGTGGATCAAATTTGATGGCTGTTGTCAAAGCAAACTAAGAATGCATGTCGTGGTTTACCCCCAGGCAGCAGCCAAGCCCCACACAGCCGCTCACTCACTCCCCCACCAGCAGGATTGGGGAGAGAATTGGAATGGTAAAAGACAGAAAACTCGTGGGTTGAGATAAAGGCAGTTTAATAGAGAAAGCAAAAGCCACACACTCAAGCAAAGCAAAACAAGGAATGAATTCACTGTTTCCCATAGGCAGGCAGGTGTTCAGCAATCTCCAGGAGAGCAGGGCCCCATCACACGCAACAGTGACTTGGGAAAACAGAGTCACAGAATGACAGAGTGACAGTGTTGATTTTCAAAATGCTCACTCTTTTGTGGTATTAGCATTGGGTTACTATGTGATACAAAAATTTCTAGCAAGAGTGATTTATCTGTTGAACAACTTTGATTGTAGTGGTTGTGTTAAGACCGCCAGTTTTGTAAAGTAGTAAGCACATGTGTTCTTTAGTAAGAAATAATAAAATAATTACACTGAAAAACGGTGTGACAGACACTTAGAAATTAGTTGTAAAGTACATATAAAGCAGATATCTCTTACCCAAGCAAATAATGGGTTATATTAGATTACTGTGATATATCAAAAAATACTGAATACAAAATAATGAATCACAGGTAGAAGTAGTATAGAAGGTTTTTAAAGACGAAGTATGAACTTGAGAACATGGAGCAGCTGGTTTCAAGGAGGCATCAATTATTCTAAATAAGAGCAGAATTTATATATTATAGCTATATAGCAGAAGGGAGTAGGAGAAAAATACGAACCTTATATTCACTTAAACCTGGTGTTTGCCTTGTTGTTTCTTTAAGGTAACTAATACTACATTAAAATATGCTTGAAGGCATGGCACTGTTGCTGTGTCAGTAGTTAAATTGAGGTGACTCATAGGGCAGAGCTAAAGACCCGAGTGGAGTTGCATGGGAAACTGTTACTTTGATTTACAGAAGTTGTTTTGAAATTACAGGAAGTACTCCAGGCTTTCTAAGCAAATCAAAACCTGAATGTCAGTGTCAAATTCCTGTGAGTGGAAAGACCAGATTAAGATATAATTTTTTGAAATATTTCGTTTGTGTTACTCTTTTGGGACAATTTATAGTAAACTAACTTATGTCTAAATAAAGGCTTAGTCTAGCCAAAAAATCAAACATGTAATTGAAAACAAGCAAACAAATAAATAAAGTCAAAACAGGACCTCTTAACAATTTTGCAAATTATGCACCATTTTCCAGAATTGCTGCTCTTTTCTACAAACATTTTTCTATGTAAAAGTATTTTTCATAAAACATTATGTTTGCATGGTGATTACAACCTCATCAAGTTTACAAGGGAGATACACATAGTGTTCATTACAATAATCTTCATAAAGAAGTGCACATTCTTCAGCAACAGAGGGGATGCTTTAGAATGGGATTTTGAGTGTGAGAGGGAGGCTTCCAAGAGGTAAGACAAAATGGGATGAAATTACAGGCAAAATACCAGAAAGCAGGGAGATATTCACAGCCACGCCTTTGAAATGAAAGGACTTTCTTCAGGAACTTCTGAACCTATGCCATTGATAATATGTAGAGCAAGTGGAGAGGAGAAAAATTATCTCAGATCACCTTCAGAAATGAGGATAGGATGCCAGGAAAGTGAGACAGTGGGGTGTAAGTGGGGTTAGAGACACAGGTGAAAGCTGAATATGAAAAGGATTATAGAACTGACAGAAGGGAAGTAGAGAATTTCAGCAAGAGCGTAAAATACAAAGAAAAAACTAGACATGCATCAGCAATAATACAGGTCATTTATTCTCTGAAACTGTTAGTTTCTCAAGAAGTAGATAATTTTTAATTATTTGAAATAGAAATCAGAACACTAATCTCTCTTGGTCAAAAATTTGCTTTCAAAGGCAAATTGATTCCTACATACATTCCTTTGTTTATGCATGGACTTTCAGAATTAGCTCATTTTTTGATTGGAAGTGCTCAGATACCATTTCATTTAGATGGGAGAAAGAACGTCCTACTACTTCAAATGTTACTGATCTTCAGGGGAAGTATTTACATCTCCTGGGACCAATTTAAGGTGATGGCTTTGTAGAGATATTAAAATAGCTTTTTGCATTTTAAAAATTATTCCATCTTTTAGGCTTCTGGTTTCTTGTACACTGTGTTTTGTAAGCAGCACCAGCAACTGCTGTAAGGAATGAAAAAGCAATTGTGTTTTCAGTTCATTAACTTTATTAATTTGACAGCTTTTCACAGATAGCCATTTCACGACTTCAGGAAATTTCAAGACTAGTTAGCATAACTTCTTTATTGGAGGAGAAAGATACGTTTTTAAAAATGCAGTGTGAATTTAAACCTTCTTCCCTTTCATTCAGAAAGTTCAGGTGAAATAAGTATCAATAATTTGAGTCACTCCAAATTTCTTAAATCTGATTTAATATTGGTCCTTTAAATGTTGAATCCTTTAAAAAAGGAGAAGCTTACTTCTCTACCCATCTGCCATACAGTCCTGTCTTACTGTTTCATGTGGCTCATTATACATTTTTGGATCTGAATGATTGTGAAATAACAAGTTCTAAATAATACTGCTATAAGCCAGACTATTAACTATAAAAATCCTTACAAAGCACGTATTGATGAATTCCACAGTTACCATATTTTCATGCCTATAGCCCCATGAATTTTTAAAGATTTTAAAATTTTACCAATCTCCTATATAGGACCATGATTTGTAAGATAATTAAAATTTACCAATTGCCTCTGCAAATCTTGACATTACTCTTCTGTCTGCAGAAAAATGTGGAAATGGTAACTTTATAGATGCTTTAGTCCATTGTGAGGATCGCTGGGCAGCTTGTAAGTAACTTATGAGTGCTGAGAAACATCCCAGAAAGCTGCTGAGAAAACCGAGAACTGACAGAGCACCCTGACACTTCTTCCTGACAAAAATCTTGTGGGTTTTCATATGACTAAGCTGAAAGGAGAAGGTGACAGGCTGCCATGACAGTATTGAAATATACACTGTTCCCATCACTGTTTAGTATGAGATCTGAATCCTGTTTAAAATTTTAGGTTTTCATATAGTGGTGAGTGAAAGCAACCAAAAGGTAAGAGTCTTACCCACGTTTCTCAGTCTGTCTAATTTGTTGATAGTAAGATTTGTTTACAGTTAAATTTCCATTTTTCAAGCTATTTTAAATAGCTTTTCAAAGGAAAAATTACTGTAACTTGTTACGCCACCTAACAATCGGTGTAGCGTATTAATTAAAATCGTAGAATGTCATTTACCTTAGTGATATTTTCTTCTTCTTAACACTCCTAAAGAGAATCAGCATGCCTCCATGTTAACTTGTTCACATTCATGGGAAACACATGTGCTGGAGTTGAAGCCTGTGTCCTTGTCACGTGCATGTGGGTTGGCATACAGTTGAAATCAGTTGTGCTCTACATAGCAGGGGAATTTAATGAGCAAGTCACAGTGGTTTTTGAAATGACACACTGCTGCAGTGCACTGTATGGTAGGTGGCTGTAGTTATAAAACTGTAATAAAGTGGCTGGGAACTGAGAACATCTGCTAAGGGAATGGCGCTTACTGTTGCCAGTTTAAAATAAATAAATAATTAAAAATGCCTAGTGCTGTAAAACGGACATTAAGATACTGGGTACACCAGGTTAAGGTGAGGACATAATTTTAATAATTATATTATGTAATCTGGGGGGTAGTACATGAAGGAAGATATTCTGTCATGGTGCATTATGTCATCTATCCTCTTTCTGTTACTCATACTGCACTTGATGAGGTTGAACAGCTGGTATTACAGCAAGACATGTAACTGATCTATGTGTTTTCCTGAAACAGATACCATCTCATGTTCAGGCACTCCAGGAGTTAGTTGAGTGATGCTTACCAAGCAGAACAATGAGCCCTAAATAGCACTTGTGGTGGCGTCAGAACTGGGGCTGCTGCAGGTACATTTGAACTAATCTGATAACATCAATGTAACACTGCATTTGGAAACAGTACTAAACCCACTCAATCCTGCTGGCATCAGTGCTTCTGGGAACATACCTTTGGCAAAATGTCATGGGTGGTTAGAAAGCAGAAAAGGCTTTATATGCTATCGTATATCATTGTAATAATGAAAGAAACCTTGGCTTAAAACTTTTTAAGATACTCAATTATTTTGTTTAGAACTGCACTATTAGCCTCTGTTAACTAGCTGGAGCAGACTGATTATCTGTTTAACTATTATCATAATTTTCTGGTTTAATATCCTGTTTCAAGTTTCTTGTCAAAAGCTAGAGGTCATGATTCTACAATATAATGATTTTGGTTACATTAAAAATTCTGATCGCTTAGAGTTTAGCTAGGTTTGGACTCACTGGGTGGAATACAGTGGCAAACTTTAACGCAGCTTTGATAGGAATGTGACTTTTCCCTCTTGTTACAAAAATTCACAAAAAAATTTGAAAGTGCTCAGTATAGATTTGGCAAAAGCAGAATCTGAAAATCTATTCCCATTGCACATGAATGGAAAATTAGAATTGAGTGCTTGAATGCTTCTAAGTGCCAGGGCTAGTATGGGGAATGAGTGGGGCTATTCATGTAGTTGGTACTGCAATGAATGCTAGAGCAATCTGAAAATGAGGTGCTGGTGTTTCCTATTCTTTCAGACCCACTATAGGCCAATCTTTGCAGAGGAAAAGGCTGCCTGGCTTGAAGACTGAGGGAATAAGAGCAGTAGACTGTGACAAATTGCCTTTGGCAGGGGAAGGAGGAGTTTGGTTTGGAGAGTAGTAGCAACAAAACTGGAAATTAAATGAGTTAGAGAGATAAGACTGGCTAGGAAGGGATCTGGGCCTGAGAGCTTAAAAGGCAGAAGTTTGTCTAATGGCTCTAGAAAAGTGATTTAGGTGTCCCTGTGGTGCCAGATAATGAGACTGCAGTATTTCCCCTTCCTTTCAGAAGGAAAGAAAATCTAGAAGGTGACATGAGAAGGAATGACCTTAGCATGGTGAAGGCTGCGGTAGGAAATGCCCGCTAATGCTACCTCTGCTGCTTCAGCTTGTTCCCTCTGTGTGGATGTAGTTATTGCAATAGTTTTATAATCACTTGTTTCTGCAAATCTGTGCCCTCATCCAGAACACAAACTGGATCTCCTTGTGGGAGGTGGGAGTAGGTTTGGGTAAGGAATAGAGTCAGTAGTAGACTCTTTAGGGTGCTTCTTCCATTTGCTGACACAGTTTGCTTTGGTAGTAGGGAACTCAGTGAAAACTCATCCTGGTTTGTGCCCCTCCGTCTTTGTTCCTGTGGTAGTGGGTCTTGTACATTATTGTGGAAGAGCAAGGAAAGGTCTCACCTGTGGGTGGCTGGCAGGCAGATGCCAGTGCACTGCATAGCCACGCGTGGCAGTGCTGTACAGGCACCCAGTCACCTCTCAGGTGATCCCTAGCCATTGTCCCATTGTCCAAGCCTTGCACAAACCTCTGATGTTTTCTTTCAACATTTCTGTGAAGACTGAATCTTTTTTGTGTGCCACCTTACAATTGTTCCAATACCATTCTGCTTAATCTTTGTGAGTTTTAGCTTTTGATGGTTTCTGATTTGCACTAGAATCAGTAAAAGATATGCTCATTAGCACATCTTAAATGTGCTGGTGAAGAATAAGGAGTTGAGAGGGAGAGAGAAGGATAAGCATACAACCTAAAAATTAACCAGATGTCTAGAACTCTTGAAATTCAGCTAGCAGGTACAGGTAGTTAGTATTAACGCTTCTTATTTACATGAGTTAACTATGCTCCCAACTATAATGGTTGGTAGTTATTTCTTTGGCTGTTTATATTAGGAAGAATTGTAGCTGTTGTTGTTGTTGTTTTTTATAGGATTGAGGCATGTTGGATTTCATGAGGTCTGAAATCAACTGACAGTACAGTGCGCATACTTGTATTGTAAACAGTAGTAGTGGCATTATTTTGATGTCTATTATATGGAAGAGTGAAGGTATATGAAATGAAAACTGGTGATTGGGCCCCATGGGAAAAGGTAAAATATGGTATCAGCAAAACATTCACATTCAAGCTTGCAAGGCTGATTTTTCTGGTTTTCAGGTGTTGTACATAAGGAGTTTTCCTTTGTTTTGAGAGCACATAGTATTGCTGCTTTTAAATATCTTCTTTCCTGCAAACAGTTGAGTCTCTAATGGGACTACACTTACGCAAAGCAATACTAAAATTCTTGAGAAATGGCAAAATGTGCTAGGAGTTAATAAGATAAACTGCATGGTATAAGGCAGGCTTTATAGCAGGGATAGAAGATAAAAGTTTACAGCACTTGACTTGCTTTGAAGCCTGTCACTGATGAATCATTTAGGTATTGAGGCATTATGATATAAGTCAGCATGAAGATTGAAAGGCCAGAAGTATTTCTTGTGCAGCAGAACTGAAGAACCCATATGTCTGTTCAGATCAACAGTGACTAAATCTACTCTAGCTTTTGCTTCACAACTCCTTAATCTGAACTAAAATCTTATGATCTTTCCCCATTTCATTTCTCTTTAGTTCTTGTCACTTTGGGTTCACAGAGTAGATGTGCAGATGTACCAACAAACCTAAACTGGAAGATGTGGCTGAGGGAGGGAGCCTGTCAATGCGTCCTCTGCCAGGAGGTCACTGAAGTAGGTGTGTCAGTAGTATTCTGTCTGCAGGGCCAGAGTAGAGCTGATCTGAAGTCAAGCCCTCTGTGGATGTCAGGCTTTGACACTTACCCTTTTGCTGGAGAAGGTTACTTCTACTTAGTAATGCTGAAATACTCTTTGGAATTGAATCACACCAAGGCTGTTCAGTGAGTTCCAACTGTGTTAGTCATCAGTCCATGCAGAGTTTGGAATTAATATAGTGGGAAAAGCTTGGGTTCAACTCTTCACCTTTTTAGACAGCAGAAATCTTTTGGTTATTTTTATTGTCTTCCTCTTGTCTAACAAGGCAGTTTAAACTGGATGTGGTGTGGGAGAGAGTTGTGTGGCTGGGTTTGTAAGGTCCAGGCATTTATCCACACACGGCTCCTAAGTCTTCCTTCCTGTATGAATTCACCTATATCTAGTAATGCCTGAGTGTACTGCCCACTTGGTTTTGGTAAGGTCTATATTCCCTATGAGAATTCGTTATGGAACTTGTAAACCTTCAGTGTTTCCAAGACTTCTGCATCTGTCAAACTTAGCCAAAATTGGCCAAAGGTTTTAAGTACTCAGTAGGGGTACTGAAAGTTTTCCTGTGCAATCCCTTCAAATTAATATCTTAGAAAATAATAAGGATTAAAATCTTTCACTTGGTATCTTTTAGTTAGTCTTGTAAGTATTCTTTCTGGTTTTATGCACACGTTACAAAAAGATCGAAGCAAAATGCTGCTCCTTCAGCACACTCAAAAGAATATGTTAAGGGGTCTTATCTCACACCATGGTCCAACTCTATATGTGACATTACCCAGTAGTTCAGAGAAGCATATTCTCATATTTAAGACAAAACCAGTAGAGGAAAACAGAAATGAACTTTTCTTTCATGAATTAACACTATTCTCACTGATTCTATAGGAAGTGGTATTGACTCATAGGGGAAAAAATGCCCTATTTGAAGGAGTTCTATTTAGGTGGAGATTTATGCATGTTTAGTCTGAAATTGATACATATTACATACCTAATAAAAAAGAGCAAGAATGCATTGTTTGTCATACTGTATAGAAAGGGAAAATTCGACAGTACTTGAAGTATTCAAGTGACCAGTAATTTGCAAAGTGCTAGAAATGAGTGATGAAACTAAAACTTTCTTATGTTCCTGATAACTTTGGTAGCTACTGCAATCTAAAGAACCTAGTTTTAACCCTCTGATGACGAATTTTTAATGGGAACATAGTTCTAATAATATTTGTTTGTCTGGAGAAAGATGCAGAAATGGCTGGATATTCTGGGAATATTTGAATCTTCTTGAAAATGAAACTTTAAAATAAAATTTTAAAGAATGTCTAAAAGATTTGACAGGTGAATTCTGGGTGCCGTTGTTTAAAAATTGTATTTCCTAGAAGACAAATACTTCATCATGATAAAATGAAAACTTTCAGAAATACTGACAACATGCAGAATGCCTTTAAGGCACTCTGTCTTACAGTGGAGTTTTTTGTAATTATGCCTGTGCACACCGATCCACTGCATGTTTATTTCAGTGACATGCTCTCATACAGTAATCTGAACTAATTTCCAGACTATGGAATGAGTCCATTTAAACAAATACAGTTCCTGTAAAACAACAGCAAAGGTGGAAGACAAAAGCGGGGAGCGAAAATAACCACCACTAAAGCCTAGAAATTTACAATTTTGTATTATTAAAAACAGCAGTAGGTGCCTGGAAAAGAAGGGTAAGAAATGTGAATTGGAGTCAGCAAGGTAATGGAACTTTTCTTTTAACCTTTAGTCAGTTAATGGAACTTTTCTCCTTTTTAATTTATGTTTAAGTAGTAAAAATAATGAAAAAAATCACAAACACCACAAGCATGACTGGAATTATTAATAAAATTTTCTCTAGTGGTAGAGGAGGAGATGCAGAATGTAAGAGCAGCAGTTTGTCCTTCTCGTTCCTTTTGCAGCTGTAAAAATAACCAATAAAATGTACAGAATGTTGTCAGCTTGAATAACTTTCTTGGTATCCTCTTATACTTGCAGTATCATTTTAGGAAAATGTTCTGCTACTAAAGTATCTGAGAAGTATTTTGAGATGACAGCAAGTACCTATTTAGAACCAAGTGCAGAAATTTTGTTCATTTTTCAGTACACAGCAAGTCAAAATAAGTATCTAGTAAAAATCATGCTACAAACAGGCAAAATTTTAAGCTTCGTGTGTTTTCTTTAGAGAGAGAGACTTAAGCTGATACCAATTTAAATACAAGTGTTTGAACTTTTTCTGCTGATGCCATGTGCGAGAACAAAGATTGCTTTTAGAAACCTGCAGTTTAGAAACATGGTCTTTGCTTTTCCTATCAGACAATTAGTAAATTTTCTCTGTTTCATGAAGGAACACGGGAAAGGAAGATTACTAGTTTCTCTTAATCTTGCATTTATAGCATTCTCAGAAAAATTACATTATGAAAAGTGTCTGGAAAGAAGTTCCTGTGTCATCACATTTATTCCCCTGCCTTCAGACAGTCACATTTTTCACATACACTGGTCAAATTCAGAATCTTAAGTCTGACCACAGCACTTCTGACAAGTGCTTCAGACCTTTTTTGTCATGAACAGAAACTGCCTTAAAATTTTCAACTTACATTCAAGACACATGAAATGGTTAATAGTGCATGTATTTCCTCCACTTACATCCAATGCCTTGATGTGCTTATAGAGAATGATCAGTCGTAGGCTCCTGTGATGGATTCTGCTATATCTGATATCTTTGAACATTTGTACATGGGAACCAGAACCACTTGTGATTTTCCAACACAAAGTCTTAGCAGTACATTGAATAACAATGTTAGCACTGTATTTGCTGAGGAAATAGGCTCAAATGTCTGATCTGCTGCAAGTTAGATATCAACCTAAGACAGTTCGTAATACTGCAGATGATCCAGGAAACAGAGCTTTTGTACATAAAGATTTCCCTGGTCACGCACATACTGCTGCTGAGTACAATGTGAGTTATCTGTTGTGTTCCACTGGAAGTTTATGACCATGTACAAATTACTCAGCCATCCCAGTTGTTTAATGACCTGATCAGTACATTTGCAGATAATGTGCATGAGTAACATGTACAATGACATTGCACTTAGAGTGAGGATGTCTTCACAATCTCGTAAGAAAAACTTAAAAGTTAAAATTACAGAAACTGTGATGTCAGTTGTCTGCCTATGTTTGTCTCTTTGACTGTCTATCTGAAAACACTTTAAGCAGAACTGGAGTTCTAGCTCCTGAGTGTTCAGATCCTTATGAGGTGAGGCAGTGTGGTCTGGGGCAAAACAGTATTTATGCTTGTGATTAACATAAAGCATAGAAATAGTTCTGTGGGGCTTTCATAAAGCATATGCTTAAGCAAATGCTGAGCATATGCCTTGCTGTGTTGGATCTCAGTAAAGCTGCCCTGCCATTTTGAGGACTTCTTGTTGCATGTTAATAAAGTTGAAGCATGGGGGAACCATTTTCATTATAAGCATCATCTACCTGTGCTCCATCAAACATTTTTTCATACAAACAATATATTTGCACATAAGCTTTCTACCTGCTTATAGGCTCAGCAGGAGACTTCTTCTAGCAAAGCAACTTCAGGACAATTATTTCTTTGTGTGAGTGCTGTTGTCACAATCTAACATTTTGGGGTTCATCAAGTTTTCGTTGCATTCTCATTGCCGTAGTTGTCCTGCTAACAGTAAACATCTGAAAGAATTTCTTTTAAATAGTGAGAGAAATAAAAGAGTCAGCTTCACTGTACTTTCAGAACTAATGCTTCATACTTTTTTTTACCTTCTATCACTGAATATATGAGTTGGCATATGAAGTCTATTGACCTGTTGCAGAGCAGGAATGTTTTGCAGAGTCTTAATGATGTGCATTAAAAGAATATACTGCCACATGCGAAACAGAATCCTGCCTGGTAATAAATACATGTTTGCAGATCACCTGCAATGTTTAAACTGACTGAATAAACAATCCTTGTAGTAAAATCACCCACTGATTTGGTTTCTTAACTTTGCAGATATTTTCTCAAGTAGATTACTCTCTCTAGCTCAAACTGTGAAACTGGCAAACTACATTAATAAAGTCTGCCACTCCTTCTCATGCAAGTCAGGAAAGCTGTTCTCTCCAAATATCTGGGAACTGCTCTCTACTTAAGAAAATGAAAATCTGTAATTTTCCAGCCAGACACACATATCTATCCTGCTGTTGATCCGTCTGCACTCTGTGTTCTAAATTCAATTGCTCCTCTCACCAAAGGTCCTTGGAGCAGCATTCATTACAAAGGATGGTAACTGTAAAGACCACATACTAGAATTAGATTTAGAATTAATATAAATACTCTATCAGAAAATTACTTTTTAAACCTGCTTTTTATAATACCTTTTGTGAAATGGCAAGGAATAAATAACAGGTAACTTAGAATCACACAATGGGTAAGGTTGAAAGGGACCGCATTGGGTCACCTGGTCCAACCTTCCTGCTCAGGCAGGGTCATCTGAGAGCACAAGGCACAGATTTATGTCTGGATAGTTCTCCTGCCTTATGGTTGTAGGTGCTTGAAAAGATCTGATCAAGACTGGAATTAAACCCTGAACAGTAAAGTCATGCATCTTGATTCATGAATAAACTGAGGGTGGAGAAACCTTCCTTGACTTCTCACTAACCCTTTTTATAGCTCCATATGAATGTGGAACAGAAGGGGTGACAGAATGTTTTCCTTCAGCACCCCACACTTCAGAACTTACCAGGAACAGAAGTAACCACAAGTAGATATCAGGGTCTCTTGGAGAAAATAGAGCAGATGTCAATGAGATTCCCACAAGTCTTTTCAGTAACCTCTTGCAATGCAAAGAATTTCTGAGCTAAGGTAATCATTGTTATATTATCAAGGATATGTATTTAGTGAAACTAAGTGTAGCAATGGTAACTGCAGTTGTATGCAGCCCAACAAACCCATTTTTGTGCATTAACACAGTCATTCATTTCCTGCTGCATCATTCTTCCAAATGAAGCTAACTACAGAAGAATGCCACATTAATCCAGATTAATCCCGGATTTCCCTTTGCAAAAGTTAGACCTGCTACTGTGCTTAAACTTAGTGTTCTTTTACCTCAGCATCAAAGATCAGATGTGAGCTGAGTAGAAGACTTGCCCAATCTAGGTGACTGATTTTGGAAACTCAAGCATTCCAGTGGTGCTTTGTGTTCACACGATCCTTGCAGGCCTTCCTTCTGTCCCAGCACTGGTTGTTCTGAGAGCAGAGTGTCTTTAGCTGGTCATTGGGTGTGCATTTTGGCAGTAGTGTCTGATGCTTCCAGTGGAACATTCATCTCGCCTCTGTCAGGGGCAAACCCATTCCCAAAGAACAATTTTCAGGAGGAAATTAAGAAGGAACAGAAGTACAAAACAAAAACAGCCCTTTGCTCCCTGTTCCTCCCCCCACCACTTCCTTCTTGAAGCAAAGATCTTAAAGACTGATTGAAAGCATGTTGAATAAAATAATTTCAGGCATATGGCATTTAATTTCATTGCATTCATTTGGCTCCTACCCCAGTATCATTAAGTATTTAAATGGTGCTTTAGCTCCATAGAAGCAGAGAATTCGAAATAATTTTAGTATTAAATACAAGGCCTGCTGTTTGCATGCGTGAGATTTGGATTGCCTTATTTACATGCATATCTTAGGTATGCAAGACTAAGTTGTTTTTCAGCAAAATTAGATTAATGTGGAAAGGTTAATGATTTGTATGAGGTCCCTCAGTGAGTGTCAGCAATGTAGCCAAAACTGTTCAGATAGAAATTCTTAGGAAGACAAAGCTGTAGTGCTGAAACTGAATTTTGTCTGTTAAAACTTGAGTAAGAGTTAAGCATGCTTTGGGTAAATATATCAAAGCCACCTGCTAGAAATCATTTTGGCTCTGCAATGTTCCAAGAGTCCTCTACTTGTTGGGTCTGAAAATAAATATCATGTTGCATTTCATAGCTTATATGTGGTACCATCAGCAGTCCAGTTCGAAGCTAAAAGAAGGCTTGGAAATGGTGTCTCCTCTAGCAGTCTGAAAATGCAGTGGGAATTTGAGGCTGTAAGAATATTCTGTAGCAGTTAAAGAAATCCAAAATTTCAGTCAGAGACCATATATCAAAAAAATTTTTTTAAAAATAGAATTTGCCTTAATTTTTAAAAGATAGTTTAAAAATTCTCAGGGGTAGTTTGCTGATAGCTGGCAGCATAAAAATACTACAGTCAAACTTCATTCACTGCCGGTTATTTATTTCCATAGTTCTCAAGAAGTTTAACATACGTCTTTTTTTGTCACAAAACTGCCTGAATAATAGCAGCAGAGTTCAGATAGTTTCTGAAAAACAGTAATTTTTTCAAGGACTGGAATGTCTGGCCTTACTATGAATACAAGAGAATACAGCAATATACATGCGACATCAGAGGTACAGTTAATTCAGGGTTCCTGTTGAGTTGAACTGGAATTCTGTTTTGATATTTTGATATTTTGTTTATTTGTATCAATTAGTACCTTGAGTCTCCCACAGCAAAAATGGTCCCTTATACATACCTTCCAACTTACTCCAACATAGCCAGGCAGTTTATATTAATTCATTTTTTGAAGCTGTATTACATTACAAAATCTTGTTTTTCTCTTGGTTTTATCCAGGACTTGATGTGGGAACACTGCAATGGGAGAATGATTTTTTTTTTTTTAGTCCTCAGTATTTTGGCCTCTAGTGTGTCTGCCCGTTTTCTAAAGTAAGTTATAGTGGACATTGTAAATGTAACAATACAGCTAAGATTGGCTGGTATGCAGATGCCACTTTATCCTGAGATAA
Organism: Rhagologus leucostigma; assembly: GCA_013397725.1. Classification (NCBI taxonomy): domain Eukaryota; kingdom Metazoa; phylum Chordata; class Aves; order Passeriformes; genus Rhagologus; species Rhagologus leucostigma. The sequence goes on from VZTD01004012.1 coordinate 66,589, forward strand.
AGCTGTGACATAGACTGGCAGTAGGTGGAAAATAGTGTCTACTTTGTCCCGTGATATCAGTAGGTTAAAGCTGGCTGTTAATATCGGATGTTACGAGTTTTCTGCAGTTGTAGTTTGGTTTGTTGTGTTTTACTATTTGTTTGTTTGTGTATACTGTATAGACTTGGGATATCTGAATAGATTCAAACTTTGTGTGCACTTTACATTATTTTGGTACAAATTATTATCTTTAAAAAGCTGGTGTGTAGTGACTTGGTTTGCTACCTAATGATTCCATTAGGAGTTTTCATAAGGATTCCTGTGGGTGCCAAGACACGTTCCGATTCTGTGCACAGAAATACATAAAGCAACATTAAGAATGTCGGTGTTGTTTGTGGAGATATATTAAATCACTGGGTGAAAACAACCACATCTGCTTATAAATCGTTAAAAAAGACTTATTAACTTTGGCTGCTTAGAAAATATTTGGAGAGACCTACTCTTTATAGCTTTTAGTTTGCACAAAGGAGTGAATAAACCTTATAAGCAGCTTTTAAAAATATTTCCACATTCCTGTATGGAAAAATTTTTAGTTTATGGTTTCAAGGCCAGAAGTTAATCACTAGTTTTTTATCCCAGAGCAAATATTTAAAACAGAGATACTAAACACTTGAAAATAGGGTGACTTATAATGGAAGTGAGAGCTCATCTTTAACTTTGGAAGGACAAGCAGTACCAGTTTAATTAAAGCGGTGTTAAAATAGGACTGCCATTTGTATCACAGTGATTCTCCACCCCTCCAAAAAGCCCTGCTGCCATTTTGTACCGCACATTCTTGTCCTGTGCAAATTAATAGATCATTTTATTTTCTGCAGGAAATCTGAAGACTTTTATAGCAAATCCTCCAGTGTCAAAATGAACACAGGTATGCTGCATCTGTGAGATTTTTTTTTTGATGTGTTGTTTCGTGAGCAGAGAAAATCCCAAATTTATTAGAATTTTCATGAACAAATTGTACTTTAGTTGGTGCTGAACTCAAAATAAGCAAGATTTTTTAATAGTATGCCTGCTTATGTGCATTTGTATTCCATATATAAAATTTACATACATGTTTTTCTATGTATGGATATATATGGATACACAAAATAAAAGTGCATGTTTAGCCTTCTGTTCTTAATTTTATAGTATCAGTTTTGTGTGTGTGTGTATGTTTTATGTGAAAATACATAGTATGAGGATATAACAGTGATGGAAAAGTGTTATTAAAGCATCACATTTTCCTAAGAAAATGCACATGCTTTAAAAATCCTTTATTTCCGTTCTATACTGTCACTAAATTAAGGGGCATATAAACTCTGCCTTGTATTATAAGCTGCACTTTCATATCATCTGAGGATAATCTTGAGGATATGTTGTACTTACAATGCTTTGTATTTTCTCTCAAGCTGTTGTAACAGATGTATTGACTAAATTAAGTACTCTGTAGAAAGTTATCTTCATGATCTATGACAGCATACTAATATTTGCTCCTGAACTTCCGAAGCCTGTAAGATAGTACTGCTGTTTGTGCTGAAAGAGGGAATAGGCCTCTTGAAAGAAGACTGCTGAAATCCTGGCATCACTCAGGTGTAAATTTTCAGTTGCAGTCAGCTCTTTAGACTCCATAGGTGAACTGTCTGGTTTGCAGATTAACTGCGGCGCAAGGATAGACTTACCCATCCTTTCCAAACCAGTGGCTTTATCACTGACCGCAGTGCTTCGCCATGACATGATATGTGGGACCTGAGGACCAGAACTACCTCTGAAGTCTGAGTTTCAGCAGCATGCTCTAAATCAAAGGGGTTAGCTTTTCCTCGGTATAGGTGCCGTTATCTAGATCACTGTATTAATCCGGCTTCATGGCTTCCCATCGTCTCAGACAATTGGAACTCAGTAGGACACATTTTTTGAATATGTCTTTTAATGCAAAGTTACAATATATTAGCTCACTTGAAACCACTGTATTTGTAAATAGAATAAGCAAGAGAAATTAATTTCCTCATTTAAATGTGTATTTTTATTGCCCAAAGTTTTGGTTGTTCTTTATTGTTTTTCAAATGCTAACCAAGGTGGTGTATTTTTCATTTATAAAAATACTATTTGAAATTTGTCCCGTCCTCTCTCGTTTTTAGTGAAGATGCCTTTCCTAAACATGTCAATCTGTATAATTAAGATAGTACTAAAATACAACTTGTTTCATAGAATTGTAATTTCAGAAGTAACTTGGCTAATTATCATACTATAATTACATTGTGCATTGCCGTCATATGAGTTAAAGTCATATGATAGAGGTAATTTTATAGCTTCTACTTCAAAAAATGTGAATAAAGAGGTGAATTGCCAGTTTGTGCTACTGCAGCCCTGAACTATGATTTCGTTCGATGTTGTACTAAGATTTTTCATGTAAGTTATAAATTCTCAAGAGAAAAGAAATAAGATTTAAATAATCTGCATCTGAATGACTTCTCTTGGGGATTGGGAGTCTTCTGATCACACAGGAGCCTTGAAAACAGACCTTAAAGACCTGAACACACCTGAAATCCATGGTTTTAGGTTGAACTTTAATCTACTCTGCACTTGGACAGTGAGAGCGTTTTTTCATCTTCTGTATGCTTGATATTAATGTGCATGTTATCAGCTGCACTAAAAGAAGATATTGACAGAAAATATGGCATTTCTTATCAGTTCTATTGATGTAGGTTATTTTCTGACTGAAAAAAAAAACGAAAAAAACAAACCTGTGAGTAGGGTGTAAAAGTGGACATCTTGCACCTATACTTGCACCTATCTAAAGCATTACTTCATTAAGAAAGAGAGTGACTCAGGTGGAGGCTGTTCTGTGTGGTGTTCTGGTCTAGCTGTTTCTTTTTTTCCTTTTTCCTTTTTTTTTTCTTTTTTCTTCCTTCACTGCACTGTCTTTGAACATGAGTGCTACAGCTTTGCTTTGGGGTTGATGGGGTTTTTTTATTTCACTGCTTTATAACAGGAATTTATGCATGGTGCAGTTGGAGGTTATCAGATACTATTGATTTGCCACTATTTTGTTTTTAAAATGCGTGTTTCATTAATGACCCCTGCAGATAAATGAGCTCTGTAGTTTGATGCCAGTAACTGGTGGAGTGGCAAAGCTAGTGTATATGCAGCTTTAAAAGTAAAAAGTAAATCTACTGCTTAGAGTGGGCTCCTCTAATCCACTGTTCCCTGTGGCTGCAGACTTGGCAGTCTGTCTCAGCAAACCCTCCGGAAGATATTTTTGTCTACAGAGAAAATGTTTTGAAGAGCTTTGGTTTGCAGTACTCTACCATATATGGGAGGGATTCTTTAGCATTTGATGTTAATTCTGTACCACATGTTAGGAAGGAATATTCAACAGCATTAGGCAATGAAACATTTTTGCAAAAGCAAAGAAATAGAGGTAAAATATAGAAGAGGTTTTCAGAAGTATCAAGGGTACTTTGGCTCATGCTTCCTTTTGGAGTTCAAATGTAACAATTTTAAAATAGTAGTCTCATAGAGCGTGTGTGTGTTTTTAAACCCAGACTAAGCAATCATCAACAGAATAGTATTTTAAGCTGTATATAAGGGATTTCTTCAGTAAGTCTTCAGGTATTTTACAGATTGATGAACATCATTAGATTGATTGCTTGATTAACTAACTTACAGAAAACATGAGCTGCCCATGAAGCTCACATCAGATTAAAACACAGGATAAATGTCCTTATTGTTCATTATACATGTGTGCATGCATAGCTCATGTCGGAGGAGAGGTAATTGCATTGAGGAATAATAAATGGATAGAAGTTAATAGTTAGAACAGATTCTTAGTGTCCATCTGTAGATACCTTGGCTGCATTTCACACAGATCGTTCTTGATAAATGCATGTAATTTTAAAGTTATTAAACAGGTTAGCTGTTTGCATTAGAAGAAGCACATAAAAAACAGCCAAGAGTGAAAAGTATGCAGTTCTGGAAGACTGCAAATATTATCTGTTTGTTAAAATTATTAATGGAAGTCATTACTTGGACTGTTCTCTTAAATTTTGTCTGGGAGACAAGAACAGAATTTCTTGTGTCCGTACAGAGTTCCTGAATAGGTTGTTAAGCCACTTTTAGATCACTGAAGTAAATTAGCTGGGCTTGAGTTTCAGGCATTCTACAGAAAATATACTTTTAGCAGCATGAAAGAACCAAATAATAGGTTTATGTAGATTATGTGGTAAAAAGCTTGTAAGCACATCCAAAAAGGGAGTTCAGAGAAACAGTGGAAGGAGAGGAAGCCCAAGTAATGGCCTGCCCTGCCAGGATACTCCCAGGCCCATCATAGGAGCCATCAAATGCCTGTCTATCTCCATAAGCCTGGAAGAGCACAGGGACACAAAGGCAGGCAAGAACACAAATTAAGGAGAACCAAGGAACAAAGGGTTTCCCTTATCCAGGGCTCTCCCAGGGCTGTCACAGGAGAGCCAGGCATGTAGTGAGTGGCAGACTCAATGTTTGAGCCCAGTTGCTGGAAAGATCCATGCTGTCCATGTGTGCTGTTCTCCCCAGTGGACCTTCAGCCAGAGAGCGGAGGGTGGTGAGGCCATTGTGCTGTGTTAGTGTGAGTGCTTGTAGCTGTGTGCCCAGCCATGTATGGATGAGGTGTATACATGGGTCTGCTGGGAATGCATTTCCAATCTCCCTCCTGGTTAAACCTGGGAACATAGAGGGGCAGCAGCTTTGTCTGTCTTGGATGGTTGGACTCAGCACTCAGGAGGTCAGAACGCAAATAAGGAGCAAGAAGCCCTGGTCTAAAGACTTCTAAACTTGAATTCACTGTTTTAAAGACAAAGACAAAGAGAAAAATGATACCATTCACAACTACAGTGAATAGACTAATAATCGGCAAACATTATGTTTGGATGCCATTTTTCTTTTCTTTAATAGGCTTTAAGAGCTTATTAAAAATTCCTTGCCCCTGGCTGCTCTCTCTCACCTCTTCACACAAGGTCACCATCCTTTCATCTTTGTCCCCTTTGTTTATGCCACTGCTTTTATGGACTCTCTGAAACAGTCTTTTCAAGAAACCCACTCCTTGTTCTTAAGTGAAATGGTGGTGTTTTGAATCATCTCCATCTGGCTTTGGAGCAGGACCCAACCAGTAGCCTATTTGTGAAATACAGATACAGCTCACTTAAGGTGATGCTGTCTCTAGTGGGAGCAGCTGCTGGGGCTATGAATTTAGGGGAAAGGGTTAAAGGTGGAAACAGAATTAAGAGAGGGAGAGAAAAAGAAGCTGCAGTTGCATTTTAGGCAGCTGTTTTGATTGTGAGTTATCGCCCGACTTCTTGTTCTAGCCTTGCCTGCAGACCTTAGCTGATTCAGGTCTCCTTTGCTTCAATGTTAAAGTAATACCTGGTAAAACAGGGCTCATTCCTGAAGAATTTTTCAGGTCAAAAGAATTGTGAGCATGTGTGTACATATTTCCACACATATTTTTTATATATACAAGCATTTTGTATGGATTGTTTCACATATCCTCGTTTGTTCCTTAAGTAACAGCTATGCAATATTAATTGGTTATAGTTTGCAAGTGAAATGAGCAGAAGATCATTAATTCAGTCTCCCTTACTGTTTCTTAATGCTCCACACTCTACTTAATCGGAGCCTGGCCTGAACATAGATCGGAAGATGGAATCCGTCAAGCATAAATATGTGCTTGCCCACACACATTCATTTCTACTAGAAATTTTGCACGACTCAGTATCCTATAAATGTGAGGTTATGTCTTAATTGAATGCTAATTGGATCTCATTGTTTTGTACAGATACTGATAATTAATGCAGGTACAGACTTGTGAATATATATATTTATATTATATATAGGGGTAAATATTGTATGTAGTCAGTTACAATCTGTTTTATTTATCTTGTATGAAGCCAAAACACTTTGCTTGATTATAGGTCCACGAAGTACAAAACTCTGACTGAGTTCAGTTACATTAAAAACTAAATTGAAGCAGAGTTTCCTGAGGTCAAAACAAATAAATATTTATAGTCAGTTTCTCGTTGTCTTCACTTTCTCTATCGTGAAATTCAGGAAGGTAGCTCTTGAAAAATTACAAAAAAGTATCACTTTGTTTGAATAAGAGCTGTGACAGTGTAACAATTTTTTTTGCCTGTTAGCTTGAATTAAATGTAGTATGCTTTCACAGTCTGCCAGTATTCAGATTAGAACAGAACCTCAGTATCAACACATCATCACATCTCGTTGGAATTACCTCTGATGTATGTTGATGGTGGGGGAAAAGGAATACAAGGATGGAAAATGTGATTTTAATTACCATTGCCATTCTATATTTATGTAAGCAAACTAAAACAAATGTGCAGATTTGATAGCCATTGCCTTTGTTTCACATGTACAATGCCAGTAATTAATGGCAGGTAATGTATTGCTTTCAACTACTGCTGGCTGAAATAATTTGGCCTTTTGCCTTGAGCCTTGGAATTGGCAATGAGTCTTTGGTACCACTTACATCCAGGCAATGGCTCTGATGTTTGCCGGTGTTAACAACTACTTAATGCATAACCTACAGGACCTGTGGCCAGGGGAGTATTGGAAATACTGAAGTAGCAGGGGAATATTGGAATGAGCAAAGAAATACCAGGAGCTCACTTCTCTTGCAGACACGGGTTAAAGATGACTCTGTGGCTCAAATTACTGCTATCATAGCAAATACTTTCTGCAAATAGGTTGCAGGTCTTCATTAAGAACTTAATTTTATAAAACTCCTTGTCATAGGTCACAGAAATAAAAAAGGCATTTATCATGCTTGTAGTTCCTGACTTCATTGAAGCAGTGAATGAAATTTCGGTAGTATCAAATACTAAAGTGAAAATAATTATTTTAGTGAAGAGCAGAAAAATATTCTAGCTAAATATAATTGGGAAGAATATTTATTAAGTTTCTTTTACAACTATGCTAGAGTTGCTACAAAGCTAAGTTGTGGGAAAGCTGTCTTCTAATAATAAGAGAGTATTTATAAAATGCAATGGCAGCTCCAGTAAGAGAGGAGTAGAATAAAAAAGAAAGGAGATGGGCAAGATCCAGAAGGAAGATTTTTTTTTCTATACTTCATTTTTTAAAATTGTTTTAGATTTCTCGTCATTTCCTCAGAATGTTATTCAGTTCCAGACATACTTTTTTTTAACATATGTTAGATAAAAAGGAGGAAGAGGGACAACCTGTTTCTGCCATCAAAATGAAAAAAAAATATGCCTTCATTAAAAAATTTTGTTTCTTGAGCATAAAGGATCAAAAAGACTGAACAAAAGTACTTTGTCAGCTGCTCAAATATGAGCTTAGTTTATTAATGGTGTCTTTCTAATGCATACAATGAAATTATTTTACAGTGCAGATTATTGATTAATATTATTCTGGAATGCTTAATCCTTTATCTTGATTACTTGTTTGCTTTTATTAATTAGCTGTAATTAGGCAGTCTTTCAGGTAACAGAGTGTATATATTTCCTTAGTGGATTAAATATTAAATACAGCTTTCTTCGCTTATTCTCTGTGAGGTTTATTGTTGTTTAAAGCTTGTGAAATTTTATGTGTTCTGCAAATCTGCCAAACTTGCAACTTCACACATTTCTGCAGCAGTTCCCTAACTGCATGCTTATTTTCATATATGTTTGGCATATCTCGCATTGTGATATGTTGCATGTGCTTGCTCCCTTTGTCTGGGGCTTCTGTCTGTATTGTTTTGTGCTTCCAGATAGCGGTGGGTGTGCTCGCAAACGTGCTGCAATGTCTGTCACATTAACAGCTGTGAAGAGAGTTCAGAGTTCTCCAAACCTATTGGCCTCAGGTATAACCACTAACCACTGAGATACAACTTCTGAATGGCTTTTTTGTAGCGTTGGGCATTCCTGCCATATTACTTTGCAAGGAGGAGAAGGGTAACACTATTTTCTATTCCACTGGCAGATCTGTTACTTCTACAATGCTTTTTAAAAAGGGGTCGTAATTTCCTTCTGCCTATGCTTAGTAGCCATTCATGAAAAAAATCAGGAAAAATGAATTATTTGTAAATTAATTTTGCCCTTGATATGTATTTTGGGTCTCACATCCCCTGTATTTTTTTCAAGATAACAAAGCATGAAAAAGAAGTTTTGTTTATTACAAACTTTTAATTGAAACTTGATTTAAAAACTCTTCTCAAGGAAAAGAATCTGAGTGTTGTTATAAAATGATTGTCAAAAGCCAGATTAACTTTAAAAAATCATTTATGAAGCATGTTTACCTAAAAATATTCATAACAATAAAAACATACTAAATATTCATTAGAGAGGCAGAACTGCTTCTTATCAATACTCCTGTGTGTTTTTTGCAAAATTAATTTATTTCTAACACAAATTAATACTGGACATTTATTTTTCAGGGTCTGATTCTCAGTCTCCAGATTCAGGTAAATAAAACACTGTATTATTTATGTATCAGTGTAATACCATGTAAGTGGATGAATCACAATAATCTTCTATTTATTTGATTTCATTACCCCATACTTCCTCATTTTTCAAGGAAAGCACAACTGAAATTGTAATCCTAATTGTTAATGGTTAAGACCTCAAATGCAGGTCTCATTTGAAAGCAGTTATTTCCTGTAACACAGAATATGTTGTCAGAAAAATGAATTGTGTGGGAAAAAACAGACTGCTAATTTGCCACCTTTAGCTTCATCACTGTGGCACCATTCAGTGGTACTTGCTATTTCCTTTTTAGTGCCTTACTCAGGATTGCAAGTTCTGCCCACCTCACTTAGCAGCCTGCGTGCATAATGTGTTACTTTTCCCAGCCTCTTACAGTATTTTGTCTTCAACATCTCCCTGTATGTTTGGCCAACACTTTGAGAGCATTCCAGGTCTGAGGATAGAGAAAAAACCGTGGTTGGTTGGTTGGAAAATCGAGGTGTCATTCAGATTTGGCAATAAGATACATTATTGGAACAGCTAATTTGGTACTGTGGTTAAACTTTGTGAAACTGCCATGACCAACTAACTTAACATGAGCTGAGATGTTTTTCAAAATCCAACACAGCTGTGAAGTTCAAGAACGTAATCTGAAAGTGAAAGAACTTGAGCCTGATTCATACAGGGGCCGAAGCACCAGCATCTCAAAAGGACTCTCAAGGTTAAAATCCATAGTCTGTGCAAAAGTTGTGGGAAGATGTCAAACTGCCCAATACCAGTACTGTTGCTTGAATTTTCTAAATTTTAAAGATAAATATTTTGTAGAGTGACAGCTTTAGCCATGTTCTTATAACTTCCATGGTAAAACAGCATCACTGTCAGTTGTGTAATTTGTTTAGTAGCTGGGTTGCTATGTTGAGAGCAGTAGATGTACTAATCACACTGAAAAAAATTGGTTTCATTCTTTTTTATTTACAAAAGCTTGGCGATCTTACAATAATGGAAGTAGAGAAACGCTGAATGGAGACGCCAGCAGTTCATCTCTTTCAGCAAAAGGTTTTAGGAGCGTGCGGCCAAATCTACAGGATAAAAAATCACCAACTCAGGTAAAACTGGACACATCACATTTACTGCTGTGCCATTGCTGGGGGGGATAGCACATATAGATGAGATACCTCTGAAACATTTTCCAGATGTCTTCCAGATAGAGTGAATCACCTGTTCATATGGGTCGCTACAGACTGGTTTGCTGCCTAGATAAACATACTCCACACAGGCCATATGCCCCCAGGTTAATTACCAGAAATTGCTTTCAATGAGCAAGACAGACAGCTAAATAAAACTAGGTCATACACAAGTAAAAGCTTTCTAGGAGTGTTCCCAGACTTCAAAGAGTATTTATTGATAGTTTACACTTGGAAAAATGCACTAGTCATCAAAATGCCTAAGAATTAAAATTTATTAATTATACGGTAGAAAATGCTTCTGCCTGTTTTGTGGAACAGTGTAATTAGAGCACACTAAAAACAGAAACAAACAACAACAACAAATCGAACAAAAAAAACTCCCCAGACTTGGAAACATCTTTATCTGTCCAAAAATTATCAACATACTAATCTTAATACTCTCTCGGTTACTATTTTAATTCAAAGGTGTAAGAGGCTTTGTGTTTTATATGTGTGCTACATGTGAATAATTGCTTGCTATCTAAGATTATCATAGAGTACTTACATACCTGAATGCTTTCACAGCAATAATTCTTATTCGGTGTAATAATTGTTTTTTAAAAGAAAATTAATGATTGTGGGCACCCTTCTGATCCTTTCTGATCCCACTTTACTCCGAGGAAATGGAACATCTGGCTTTTTGAACAGAAGCTGCACAGGAAGTGGTGGTGGGAACCTGACCAATTTAGTTGTCCACTGAATTGAGCAATGTTGAGATGAAGCCCTTTAATTTGCTAGTTCCTTTATTTAAATATAAAAGTAAAACTGAACTGTATCTCCTGCTAACATTTACTTTCTTTCTGTTTCTTCTTCAATGTTATTTTGCTGTGTGTGGATGCTTTTGGCAAATAAGGCGCCTCTGCCACCTCCTAGAAAAGAAAGTTTTCGGAAAGCGAGAGTAACTAATCACGAGAACGAAATTAATCTCCAGGCAGTAACTGCTGATCCAGCTAAACACCACCCCACAGATACTGCCTATTACACTAGCGAGACGTCTGTTCAGGAGACAATGTCTTCCCAAATATCTAACACAAGTGTGTCCTATGCACAAAAAATCATTAAACCACTGACCTCAATCTCCAGTGCAGACACAAGCACAGTAGTTGGCATTAGTACTACTCTCCATCAAGGCCAAAGGCAACAGTCTCAAAAACGTAAGATATCTACCCTGAAATTAACCCGGACACGTGACCCAGCAAGTAGCATTCCTTGTAATTCACAACAACAGCTCAAGCCTGTTGAAGAGCCAGTATTTCCACAAAGGCCTGTCTCACCTGCCTGTAACCCCATGCCTGAGATACACATAGCATCTCTTTCCGTTCAGATAGTTCCCACCCCTGACAATAAAGCAGAGCGTGAAATCCAAGATCATCCACCTAGTATTTCTCCAGACACTTCAAAGATGTCTTCAAAGGATTTGGGACAAAAGTCTACAGTTCTTCCTTCTTCACAGGCTGCAGAATGCCATGTGGTATATTGAATTTTTCCGTCTTTTATTTTAGATCTTCATGAATCACTTAATAACCATCTGTTTAGTTATACTTACATTACCAAAGTTAGATCTTGTGTTTTCTGGGTAAAACTACCTGTCATGTGGATCAAAACAGAAATGAACAGAACCTGAAGGTTTTGGAAGGTTATTGGAAAAAAAAATTACCTAGCTGAGATGGAAGGCAGACTTCTTTGTTCCTCTGTGAGCACTTTATGGAGTGCAAATGCACCTCAGGAAATTAGTGTACTGTAGGTGATGCATCTGCTTAAGTAGCTCTTTCTAGAGAGGATTGCATTAGAGGGTTATGCTGCCAGAGGTGCTGGAAGGATCAAGTATGGGTAGAAAAGGTTAGGTTGGGTTGGGGCGGGGCTTAAATGCAGCTCTGCCAGTTTGCTAGGGCCACAGAAAATACATTTTGTCAGTCAGTGCTTTCTGCAAGGCTGTGCACTGCCATCTCCTACGTGTCCTGTGAGACAGAGCTTTTTAAAGAAACAGGTTGGTAAAATCTTTGTCAACAGCCTCCATATGAAACATCACTGGGCACTGAACTTCTAATCTCTCTTATGCCTACTGAAATGAAAATTCTTTAGCTATACTGATCTCATCTAGGAGAAATGAGAGTATCAGACACACAGGATAGGACCCGAGGAGTCTGAGCAGGGTTTGTCACCATTCAGAAACTCACTGAGTCAGATAAAATAAGCCTGGGTGCAAGAAAGCAGCAGTGAATACATACTAGGCAAAAGGAGAGCTCTGAATAGACTTCGTCCTTTCTACTCTGCTTTACCTCGCCACATTAAGATTTTTCTATTTAAAAAGATAATTATTCCAGTGTATCTGCCAATATACCAGTTTATCTGTGTTTGAAATGGAGATAGAGATTGCTGTAGGTCTAGGCTTATCTGCCTCAAAGCTTTGTCTGGGTGAGAATCCCATCATGGCATATTTGTGTTCATCTAGTTCTGCTGGAATCATTGAGGCTACTCTGAAGTAAATACAGCACTATTGACAGCCCTATTGTCAACAGCAGTAACACATCTGCTTTTCCAGACTGTGGTTCTTTCAGAGCATCACATTCAACCACATCCCTACTCTGGAAGCCATAAGTATCTGCATTAAAAACAGGATAGCTTTAAAGCTGTAATATGTCTGTCTCCCCCTTCAACTCCCAAGTGAAATTTTTGATCAGAACAAAGCTCTGTGAAATTATATGGCAACAATCTGCAATGCTCCTTTTGAATTCTCTCCATTAAAAAATAGGAGCACAGAAGGATTAATCACATTTGTCCTTCTCAAGACTAGACACTATCAAAACTATCATCTTAAGTCCTTTTAGGCTACATAAAATTTAGAACATTTTGAGTAAAGTTGCTTTACCCTTTAGAAGAACCACTCCGCTACTCAGTGATTTTTGTCTGGTAAAACAAGTCAGTTCAAGCAAGAGTCACAGTAAAGAATCTGTGTCAGAAACAGTAAGGAAAGCTGAGCAACAGCTTTTTCTGGTAGATGGGATAGCTATGAAGATTATAGATGACAGGCTTGCAAGTCTTTTACATATGGGCATCAAAGGATACTGTCAAACAGCAGAACAGGCATAAGTGTGTAGGTGTGGCCAGTACAACTTTTGCGTCTGTTATCTTTTCACTTAAAAATAGTTTCTCAGCCTGTTAGAATATGATGCATTATATATGGTCAGATAAATCAAAGTGTCTCTCAAACAGAAAGTATGACAGCTAACAAGGATTAGGGGAAATACCTTTTTATGATCAAGAATAATACTCAAATTCTAATCAGAAGGACTAAAAATAATTCATCTTCAAGCTACTTTTTTTTAGAATTTTAAAAGTCAAAACACATTTTGCATTTTCTTTTTAATTTAGAATCTGGTTTAGTTTCACTTAGCTGAAAAAAATCAGAAAAGTATCTGTGGCTTATTTGGCAATTCTGCACTTAATTTTCTGCCTACTCCTTGGTTTCAGCATGTGGGAAGCACTACCAGAAATTTGGCAGCTGGGTTGCTCTGAATAAAACGATAAAAATTTCAGTTGATTACCGAGATCATTAAGGAATGTAGCCATCTTTTCAAGCTGTATCCCTTTAAAATTCAGCTGGCATTTTCTGTGATGTTCAAATTTGAAATAAATTCTAAGGAAGAGATGTATTCGGCATCACAATTAAGTTGTGGAGCCAGTGGGTTTTGTAGCTCTTTGCTAAAATACATATCTAAAACTAGAGTACAAAGCAGCATGTGAGGTGGTGTAAAATTCTGCATCAGGTGAGGTTCCAAAATGAAGATGCCATGAACTAAAATTAGAAATAAAGGCTGCAGCTATATGTTTAAAAAATTTATTTTCTGACTCAGATCTCAGTTTAAAACCTTGAAACTGTTCTAACTATTGCCAAATATTATGATCCCTTTAGTGCTATATATTGTAGTATTTGCGAAGTTCACGATTTCTCTCACATAGAAAATTAATTTTCAGTATACTATGCAGGATAGTACTTTCATTTTTAAAATTGTTCTAGATCTGCAAGCTCTACAGGACTTTGTATACGAGTTAAAATATTTTTGTGCGTGCAGCTTATAGGTCGTATGTCAAGCTATGTCCTCAAAGGATGCTCTCAGACTGTAAATTAGGCCTGCCAGCAATGTTCAAAGCTGCCACAGAAACTCTCAAAAATAAATACATTTAGAAAGGTGCAACTCTCCCTCTGCATCTGGGTTTATGTATGTGACGGAGAATCAGGTAAGATCAGATAATCATCACTTCTTAAGAGGTGGTAAATGAGAAATACTGTCCATGTGGGGGTATCTGTGTCTAGCCAACATGTACAACTATATTATGTCACAAAGTATGGAAATATACAGCCCAGAGAGATCTTGTGTGGTCCAAGTTAATGTATCTTGCTATGTTTGTGCTCCTATTTGCACTTAATTTCAGTGCTTATCTGCTGTAACTTTAGGAGCAAGCAGAAGTGTGCTATGACTCACCGAGTGACATTTTGTAAACACTCCTACTCAGAGAAAGGTTAAACCTCTTAAAAGTATATATGAAAATAGAAGCATTCAAGTTACTCAATATTAGGAGTTTTTACATTATTACAGTCTTGAGAGATGCTGCTCCTTTGTACCATATTGCAGATACAGGAGAAATAACTGAATCTATTTCAACAGCGGCGTTAGTATTTGTTAGTGTGAAACCAATGGAGGTATATTTTCTTGTCCAAGTTTCTTATAAGAAGAAGTTAAAAACCGATGAAGTATTCTGCATCTTCAGAAATGCATCTTCAGAAATAATCACCTGATATTTTTATGTTTATTTTGTTTCTGTGGTCCTAAGTGTCCTATTGTTCTAGTACCACTCTCTAAAACTGAGGTTGCAAAGTATTTGTTCTGTTATTTGAATTCCTCAGATGAGTTGAACACTTGCTTTCGTCCTGACGTCCTGGAGGAGTAAAACATCTGTAGCAGATGTTTATGAAGGTGTTTCTTTTGACAGCCTTATAGCTGTATAAAAGTGCATCAAAGAAATTAAACTTGGAATTAAAAAAAAAATTCTAAATCAATTCATCTAGTACATTTCTGGGTTTTAGGTATTGACAATATGTAGAGTGATATAGAAGAAAGAGAAAACCAGTTTCAGCATTCTGGAGACAGATGTGAAGCAAAGAAAATTGAGCATGTATTTTTCATTTTAAGTTCTGCATCACTGCTATTGTTTTAGACAAGGGCTGAACTCCACCTCCTTATACAGAGTTTAGAATAAGAGAGCTAGGTAGAAGAATGGGCATTGGAATATAATTTGCAGTATTAGTTTGAAGATTTTGAAATCAGCTTTTAACAATTAAAAATAGAGGTATTTTTACCCATTTATGCAAATGTATGGGTGGAATTTGATTATTGACTACTAAACTCTGCTATGTATTAACACAATGAGTTTATTCACTTATCTCTGAGTCTCTTTATTTGTGTCTTGACTGTTGAAGCAAGGCCAGTACTCTGGTGTGGTTAGTAATCTCACACCACTCCCCACATATCTTGCATTAAAACGATATGACTGATTTTGAAACCCATACTAGGGTCACTAGATACTTTTATGTGAATTGGAAAGCGTCTGTGTTCTTCAGGCCTGGCATTTTACTGTTTGATGGAAGAGAAGCATCTCAAAGGACCAGCAGAAAGCTGCTCTTCAGACCTTCAAATCACATCAAGACTGATGACATTTATCTCTCTATCCCTCAAGTGTTGCTCCACAACCCAAGATAGCCACATAGTCTAGCTAATTTTTCATCAATCTAATTGATTAAGTACTTGTTTGGCATTTAATCCGCCTGTCTTCTGCTAGCATTTCTTGGGCTATATCGATAACAAACCTAATCTGAAGCATGCTGAAGGGAATCAGTATTAAACGTTTCCTGGAATGCATTCAGCCTTGTCTTTCTCATATTTTTCACTGTGAAAAATATAAGAAAATATGATTCATATGTGAAATTGCGTGCACAGTGAAAAATATGGATTAGCAGTAGCCAGTTGTATGTGTTTGAGATTACCAACATTCTTTTGAAGTGTAA
The DNA here is from genome assembly GCA_013397725.1 of Rhagologus leucostigma. Taxonomy (NCBI): domain Eukaryota; kingdom Metazoa; phylum Chordata; class Aves; order Passeriformes; genus Rhagologus; species Rhagologus leucostigma. The sequence goes on from VZTD01004012.1 coordinate 82,347, forward strand.
ATCAGTTTTCAAAAAGAATGCTGTTTTAAATCCAAATTTCAGCCACTCTTTCCCAGAGAGATGGTTATACATGTGAAAGAATTCTAGAGCTAGGCAGAATAGAAGTTCTGCTCTACAAAGCCAAGAAGCTTCATGTTGGGAATCAGTACCTAGAATTGCTGCATTCCTTCCTCCTGCCTTGTAAGAAGGATAACTTTATATTCTTTCTAAGAATTTGGCTTGATGACATCAGCTATTATTTGCCAAACACAGTGAATTAAATTCTTTAAAATCTCAGTTTCATTAGCTCTCTGGATGCACCCTGAATATCCCCTTGTGTTGTCCATCCCTTCTTTTCTCAAGCAGGCAAGAAATCTTCTCAGTTCAAAGCCAGAAGGTTTACTAGATTTCTCAACTCACCAAAATTTCCTGTTATTTTAACAACATAGAGATTAATTTACACATTTGGCTCAGTCATATGTAACTTTTCTTCTGGGGCTGCTGAGAGGATATCTGGTCTCAAGAACTTCAGAGCTTCTTTTGGCTCTGCCTCATAATTACAGTATGATCTCCTGGTTCCTTTCTTTTGCTGGAGATCTTGACATGATGATCTGATGACATAGATGATGAAAGTCATCATGAATGATGATTCTGTCTTCCCTTTATGTACCTGTGAGGTGAAATTACAGTTTCTTATATATGTATGTAAATGCACACTCTTAAATCCCTGATGTATTATGCTGTATAATCATCTTGATTTCTCTTGAAATTATTTTTAATAGTATTTCATTGTTCTTTTGAAGTTTCCATCGGCAAATTAGTTCTCTCTGCAAATACTATGTCCTTTTAAAGTCGTACACTCAATCCATATTGATTATTTTGATTAGGAGGTAATCTGTTCAGATTTCCTCTATGAAAAGATTGAGTTGAGGGGCGGAGGTGTTCGACTGTAGATTTGAAACATTGCTGTGAATAAGATTTGGATTTTAAGCTGTTTGACTAAGTTTCTTCACTGTTTTAACTGTAGATTTTAACAGCAGCTTTTTCCTATTTTTGTGTACCCTAGAGATCCAGTGATGCTGAAAATTTCTTTTGAATCAATTGGAACAAGTAATAGATATCTGTTCACATACTTAAGATTCTTTTCTGTAATGCTTATTCATAGGGATGGTCCCATTGACCTCAGTAAGGTTATTTGTGTAAATTCTAGTTGATCTCAACAAGAATTATGCAACTGGAACCCCGGTGACCTCTTATAAGTAGCATAATCTGGGTTGTGTTCCAAGTCTTCCATAAGGGCTTTAGAAGATATTTTCAGATTTTGGATTAAAATGCCAAAATGGCATTTTAATCTGATGGCTTGAAACATTTTTTGAATTATTAAAGACATCTGCCTAGTCTAAGCATAGGAATAACCAAATTACTGATAACAGTGTGGTATGTATGACTGAATGTTGCTTTTTAAAGTAGTATTTACTACATGTAGTATCTTACTGTCCTCTGTTTTAAATAAATTTAAAATCCCAAACACTCTTCCCCAGCAGCTATTCCAGATTTCCTCAGCCCTATCAACAGTGAAACCATTAGTGCTGAAGTGGGCAGTATTTTGAATACTTAGGAATTGATTGAAGGCTTGTGGTTAATAGGCAGTATAGAAGGATTTGTGCAGCTGTTTAACAAATATTAGGTGCCAACATGCTTTAGTTCAGAAAGAAGTTGCAGATGCAAAAAGCCAGTTGCAGGACTAGTTTAAACTGAGTGCCCTGTGACTGATTTGAAATAACAGCATAAAGCTCATACATTGTGTGGCAGTTTTCAGAAGCATTCTCATGAGACTGCTCCCTTCTACTTTTAAAGAACTGTGCTGAATCCAAACAACTAGCATGTTTTGTTTTCAGTATGTCCTGTTCTTGTGCTCCCAGTCTTCGTTCTCCAGCTTTATACCAGTTACCCTAACAACCCTTATGTCTTCTAATGTTGAAAAGACTTCTATGCATACACCTTATAGATTAGGTTGACAGGGTGCTTCCAGGGTGCTTGGAAATTCTAAGATCGTCCAAGTATTTTTGTTAGAGAGGCAGTGGAGAAGATGTATTCAGTCACAAGAGGCAAATAATTCCACCACCTAATACTTGCAGATCATATGGATATTCATAAATAGTGTTTCTGTATAGCTGGCAGTCCTGCCCATCTCTGTATTACAGTTAATTTCAAAACCATACCTGTCCTTGACAAAAAAAAAGTATAACATTTACAGAGATCAGACTTGCAGATAGATTTTTTCCTTTGAAAACTAAACAGACATGACATTCTCTAGCCTCATATTTTTGTGAAGTATAAAATTGTGTGAACGCTCTCAATGCACAATGGAGATCATTAATATATGCAGTACATTATGAATATTCATCCTCAGCACACTATGGTTTCTGGCATTGCTTCCACTAGTATTTTATGCATTCATTTCTTTCATGTTGTCCTACTCTAATATAGAGCGTGGTTGATTTATTTCCTAATCTTTGTGAATGTGAACTTCCTCGGGTGGCTGAAAAACTTACACTTTTGTAATTCCCCTACACCCAGCAAGAGGCAAAGGGAAAGGTTCTTTATTCATTAAGTAATCTGTTTCTTTTCTTATTTTTTTTTTCCTCAAATCTCAGCTTGGAAACCAGAAAGTAACTGCCCCTGTGATGGAGGTAAATGCTTCACAGACACACAGACAAACAGCAACAGAAGCTTCTCCACTGCCTCTTCCTTCTCCTGTGGTACCAGTTAACAGAGCCTCTTTCTCACCAGACAGTGGCACCCATCTAGTACCATATTCTTTGCCAACGCTTGATGATTTTTTGCCTTCACGCTTTTATAAGACCCCAGCCCTCTCACAGTTTTCATATAAATGCCCATACCTAGCTCCTGACAGTATTATCCACAGGAACGACACAGCCTCTGTGAGCACAGACTCTGCCATGAGTGAGTGCTCCTCCCGCACAGTGAGTGAGTCCTCCACAGCCATTCTAGATGAGCTGCAGACTTGTAGCTATGATACTACTGACTGCTCTGAAACACCTTCCCCAACCTTGAGCCAGATGTCTGCTGTGTCAGATGGCACCACCTTAACCAACACTGCTGCCACTTCTCATGTAATTATGCTTCCTTTTATCCTCCTCCATTTTGTTTGAACAGGTTGTCAAAAGGGAACAGAATTTGACCTTGTCTGTTATCCCATTACACAGACAAGTATTTTGTTAGTAATTTTCCGTGGTCACAGTCTGACAGTGTTTTGCAACAGTTGTTTAAAAAAAAAATCATTGACATAGCAGATTTGGGAGTAGGAAATGATTGTTGCACAGTTGTGCGGTCAGCTGAGGTGTATCAAACACTTTGCTTAAAAGAAAATAAATTCAAGAAATACCTGTTCCAAATGCATTAAAAGCAAGCATTCCATAGAGTTCAAAGAATTTTGTTTAAAATATTGTTAACAGTTTACAGGTTTGTGGAGTTTGTAGGCTCTGGACTACCACCATTTTTGATTTACACTGAGATGCAGATTTCAATAATGTAATTTGTAAATTCATAGTAAATGTTGGCAGTATTTAATGCAGTTTTTTCCCCAGCCATGATGACTGACTGAACAAAACTGGTTTTCTCTCCTCTAACTGACCTTTTCTAAGCACAGTTTCTTATAGGACTGAACTGCATAAATAACCTTGTATTACCCAAGTGTCATGTTACTTTTCTCTTGGTTAAGTCAAGGGAAAAGCCAGTATGCCATTAGACACTTCATACATACATTCACTTTTCTGTACTTTAGTATACTCATATATGGGGAGAAAGAAGGTATGGAATCTGGGTCAAACCCAGATCACTTCTGATTTCTTTTGAGATTATCCACATGATTAAAATGAGTCAGAACAAAGCCTTCATTTAAATTGAGCAATTCATTGCTGAATTGCAAAACAGAGGGATGTTCTGAATCCAAAGTTTTACTGGGTCACAGCAGTCTTCAAACTTTGTACAAATACTTTAGCATACTGTAATTTTCAAGCCTGAACATTCTCCCTATAAAATAATTTTTGTGGGTTCTTCTTGCTTGTGTTGTTTGAAATTGTAGAATCTAATGGAAGCTTGGAAATGGAAGTACCCATTAGATTTTTGCCTTTTCTGGAGTTCCGTGCCTGTAACGAACTTCAATCAATTCTGAGTATTTTAGCCTAATTCAATGTCTTGAGGTCAGGCATGTGTTGCACAGCATTCTTGCAAAGAACTGCTCAGACATCCGTAATGGGACCTCTGTCTCAGCAGAGAGAAAGTTAAAAAGCAGCTCCAGTCCCAGATGGATGCCGCCTTCTGTTCTGATTCAGAAATCCAGAGAGCTGCTCTTTCTGATGCTCAGGCAAATTACAGGAATTCTAAACCTGATACGTAGTAGGAATTTTTACAAGATCTTGATTATCTTGCTGCAGAAGTAGACAGCTCTACTTGCAGCGGAAGACAGGTTAAGTATACTGGAGAAAAAAAAATGTGGGAATAAACTGTCACTTGGACCTAAAGTGTCACGTTCTCAGATTGAAATATCAGTAACTACCAAATGATTCCAAGGGAAGGAAAGGCCTTTGAAACCGTAAAACTATCTTTTGTAGCTAACCCTATAAACTGTGCAAGATGCATCAGATAAACAAATGAAATAGCCACCTTCACAGACAAAGAGAAAATCATTAGAAATCATAAGAATATATAGCTGAGCTGAGATCCTCTCTAAGACCTTTAGAAGCAAACCCAAAAATGTCGTATATGAAGTAGCCACATACACATTTATGACTGATGTCCTTCAACTACTTGTGTCGGTCCTGTTTTCATGATACTGTGTACTACTTAGTGTAAGTACCTTACTGTCTAACTGAGCTATTTGGTAACATCCTTCTCAGGAATATCTAAATTTTTATTACAGAAATTCATAGGAGTATCTTTCCAGTCTGCAAAGGACTCACACCGGTTCTGCTCAGAGAAACAAAAGCCATAGTAAATGAGTAAGAAGATGTAAGGCTCTGCACATAGTTGCACCCTGCCTTCCTTAGAAACAAGCTTTCCCACAAAGACAGTATGTAGTAAAAAAGAAAATGGATGAACTGAAATTGATCTGAAGTAGAGGAGAGATGGCTGGCCTCATCTTAAAACCTTATCTGAAAACATGCCTTCATGCTTCTTGAAATGCTGTCTTTGAGTTACATAGCTTTTCTATTCTTACATCTCCCAAGCTGGTTTTTTTTTTGAGGAGAGGATCATGTAAGAAAAGCCAACTTAGTTTTTTTTCTAGAGTATACTAAGAGAGGAGGCATTTAAACACAAAACTTTCAATGGAGACATCACCACAACAGAAACTTTTCAGCTCGTGTATGGTAATGGGCATTCTTAAAATGAGAAACCCCTGGATACATCTAGGAGTTCACATGATGTCTGCATAAGACCCAAAAATTACTTTTCTCTCTTAGCTATGGGAGGCCAAGATGTTAAAACTTTGAAATCAATTCAGTAATCTCTGAGATACAAATGTATACAGAAGGCCGTGAATCTTTTTTTTTTTTTTTTGTAAAGGTAATATGCATTTTAATATGTCTTTATTTATGCTTTGCTGCTTCAGGTAGTCACTTGTTTATATCTGCAGCATGTTTTAGTTTGTTTGTTATATAAAATTCAGCAAAGTTTGTAGTTCTTCTAATTCAGATTTAAAGAACAGCTCTGCATTAAAGGAGAGGTTGCAGAGAGCTTCCCTTGCTTTTCTGCTGAAATATTCACTACTCCCTTATTTCATTCAATGCTTTCTCAGTATCTCAGTTTGATTCTTTCAATACTCCTCATAAAAGTGATACAGCCCCATGCAGGGATTCTAAACCTGGGGCAGATATCTTCCTCTTGTGATGTACCTCTAGTGACTAAAGCCGAAATGGCTTTAGGTGCTTAATGCTTTATTGCCAGTTTGCTTAGCTTCCCATTTTTGATTTTGTTCTGTCACTTTGTGGTTGTGGGTTGTTGGTTTTTTTAATTGGTGCTGTTTATTTTTATTGTGATAGATTACATATCAGCATCCCACAGTCACTCCAGCTGGCTTCCATTTTTTAAAGAAATTTTTGCTCACTCTTTTCAGCTAGTCCTAATGAGACTTTTGCCTTCAGTGTGCACAGAAGTTCCCATTAATATCAGTAGTGCTTGAGCATGTGCACTAAGGGAATATGTCTCTTGGTGTGAAGGATCTGTGGCAGACACCTTTGTCACGCAATGTTAGGAACGTTTACTGCCATCATTTTATATTGCTGTCAGATATCTGCAAACCTTGTTTGTGCCAGCTTCATTGCCTTGACCGTGATCTTTCCGTCACCTTCCCATGACAGCATGCGTCACAGCACACACAAGGAGAGGAGAGGGGAGGTACAAGGTATCTAAGGAACACATTCTGCTCCCTTTGTGATAAGTTTTGTGTTTCAGTGAATGCAGATGCCATTATGGCTGTGTACCTGACAACTGGTAATTGTTGCGTGGATGACAGTCGTGCATCACTCTGTCTTTGGGATAGCAGTCGGAGAGCTTTGTGTGTGGTTTAATGGGATATTGTTTTGTCTCTCTCAGGCTCAGATCACAGTGAATGGGAATTCTGGCACTGCTGCCAGCCCAGTGAGTCACTTTCAAAGGCCTTTTTCCCCTTCTTCATCTTACCCTCCACCAGCTTCACTCAATTCCAACATTGTTATCATGCAGCATGGCAGGATGATGGGTAAGCCTCACACAGAATGTTTGCTTTATACATTACACAACATATTCTGATTGATGTGGCAAAGACTGCAAACAATTGCAGAGTGCTTCACGTCCATAATGAAGGTATTGTCTATTCATCTACCTTGGGAAGTAAATGCAAAAAAATAACAGCGTTTATTGTTAGGTACAGTAGTGATCCTGAACTGGAGTTACTATTAAATTTTATTACCTAGGTGTGTGAGCTAACCTCTTGCCAGCTTTCTACTAGCTTTACCAAGGGAAGGGCATCTATCAAAACAGCTCAACCTGTCCAGCACCTTCAGATTTAGCCTTAAGAAACCAAGGGCCAACTTGGCACTTTACTCCTCCCCACAACTTCCATAATTCCTCAGCAGAAATACTGTCAGCAAAGGGAGAGGCTCTGGGCTTTTAAAAACCTAAAACCACATCAATCTAAAATTTGTTCATGTTATTTTTTAGGGCATCTTTAATTTAAAAATTAAACACAAACCAAATATTATCAGCCTTAGGCTCTTTGCCAGTATAATCCTGTTTTGCCAAGAGAATTATTTCCTTGCTGCTTTTTCTACCAGTGTTTTGCATATTCAGATAAGATTATAGATGCAAAATAACTTGAATGTGGTCCCAGAGTTTACATTTTTGTTGTGTTTACAGGGAAATTAGGTGACAGTTCTCGCTCTGAGACTTACATCTTGGACAAATGCTGCTGTCATCATAGTGATAAGTACAAAAACTGTATACATGGGTTTCTCCACATCCCAGAATTCTAGGTTTTTTGATTGCTCCCAGTTTGCTGATCTAAGGGCCTATTAATACTAATTTGCATATACCTAAAATACATAGTTTCCCATTACTTTCACTCTTGGATGCTGCTGAAGTTCTGTGTTCCACAGTAACAACCTGATTTAATTCTCTTTGCTCATGTAAAAATCCCCCTGATGGCCTTAGTTTGAGGCCTATGAAAAATAAAGGATCAAATCCAAAGTGTTTTCTAAATTTAACATCATGCATTTTCGGAAAAAGTTCCAAATATTCAGACATTTGCCACACAGAGTTGCCCCTCGCCATATATGTGTAGCACTGAATTATTTACAGGATTTCAGGCTTGAGTAAACAGCTGAAACAGCCATACCAAATCCAGCAGTGGGAGTGAGCAGAAATATTCAAATTAAAATTAGAGCTTTCAGTCACTGGAGCTCCTTTTGCAGACTCATATTACAATTCATGTATTTTTCTTCGGAATAATCAGTGGATTTAAATGCTGCATGAAAGTCAATTGTAATTGTCACTATTAGTGTTAGAGCATATATTTTCACTCCCTGCATTCATTTATCCTGTGGTGGAAACGTCTCACTGTAGCTGCACTTGCAAAATAGAGGCTTTGTCATAGCAGCCCACTAATTTACTGAAACCTGCTGCCTGAAGGAGTAGGGCTCTTTTTCCTGTGTACAGGAAAGAGTGCGTTGTCTGCAGAACTACAAATTTTCACGTCACATCCCAGCACTGGGGTGTTTTTTGTTAAGTAAAGTACTCTGCATTTTAGAAGGAAATGGTAATAGTGATATATTAATTTCATTAGTTATAAAGGAAGATTTGAGGGGAAAGGGTAGAAATATTGCAAGTCACTGCAAAACAGCAGCAGCCTGCACAGTTCACCTGAATTACTGTAGGTGGATCATCAGATTGCTCTGCAGGTGCCGGGTTACCGAAGACCATTTTTATGGATTATACGTAGAGTCACTTAAACGTATCAACACACATTAAGGGAAGAACGTGTATGTCAGAATTTGTTTCTTAAAAGTATTCATGCATCAAAACTTCATGTTTCTAAGCGCAGATCCCGTAAGTTTTTGTGCAAGTCCGTTTGCTGTGCATACAGAACAGCAGTTTTATATAGTTTGCTGGACTTTGGGGGTGGAAATTTTGAAGTTATGTCACTAGTTTCCAAGGAATGAGTAGAAAAGGTGCAAGAGTTTGATTTATAGGAGAAAGGCTGCTGCACCTTTCTCAATAGATTTTGCTGTGTCTGTGGGGTTTTTTCTCTTTTTTATGAGCAAGGCATTGTGAAAAAGTACTTCTACTCTAATTCTGAGTTTAATAGCTTGTCTGGTCCTTAATTAAGTTTATAATTCTGTTAATGTAACATTAAGTAGGGCCAAGCCCTAGTTAAGATGATATTTCTTTAAAGTAATGTATATGTGTGTGATTAAGATTGTCAGTCTTTGTACAGCATACTGAAATGAGGAAGTGTGTTTTAACTGCCAAGTATGATTATTGTGTCATTACACAATATTCTGTCATGTTATCTTTACAGAGTCCACAGAGACATACTCACAGCATGTTCAGAATGTTGGCAGCACCACCACCACCAGTACAATACCAATCTGTAGATCCTCAGAAGAAGAAAAAAAAATTACAGTAATTAAAGCTCCGCATTATGCAGGGATTGGCCCGGTAGATGAATCTGGAATCCCTACAGCAATTAGAACGGTAGGAAATTCTGGGAAATCTGTGTATGAACTCATACAATGAACTGATTGTTGATAATGGGTTTTTCACATTCTTCTACTCTTATATAATTTGGAATACAGCGTGCGTAATCAGCGGCCTTGTGAATATAATATTGTGTGTTGACGAAAAGGAGAATGCTGATGGGAGCATAATTGGGCAACCTCATGTTTCTAGTTTTAATTAGAAGTAGCCAAAATTTTGTGTCTTTCTTGTGTCTCTTGTAGTTCTTGCCTTTTGGAGATGCACGGTAATTGCATTTGGTTTATTTATAAAATAAAGTTTATGCATACTATATATATGTGTGTGTGTGCACAAATATTCGTATATACGTATGTGTATGTGTGTATATGTAAAAACCTTGTGCTTCTGCATTTCTTGGGGCAGTATTCTCATGTCATCAGGGTAGCGTAGAAATGCGTGGTTTTGTTCTGATGGCAATCTAACGGAGTAGCATTTTCGTGGCAGTGCAATAAATAATCACTGTGCCCTTGAGTGACATGAAAACGAATAGCTGGGGAGCCCTTTCATTGTGACCAGCCCAGTTTTGATCATCTGCCGCTGGTCACTGCTTGAGTGGTCCCAGGATGTCAAACTGAAGAGTTTTGTTTTCACTATGCTGAAGCATTCTTTCCACTCTGCTGTCAGGGCAGCCTCTTCTGGCTGCTCCAGAGAGCGCAGAGGCAGCTGCACTAGGTCTGTAAAGGCAGCACTTACTGGCCTTCTCAGCCAGAGAAGAACTGCTGTGCTGGACGGAGAAAGTGAGAAGAGTGGGAGCCAGGATGAAAGCGGCAGAACCCTTGCAGGTGAAGTCTTAGTGAGGTGCAGGGATGTTGCAGCGGTTAGATGGATCCTGTCTGCCAATACTGACATATGGGGCTGTATTATATTGCCAAGAACTGCTTCAAGGGACTGAAAAATTGGGGGGGAAATCAGGAATTGATGGAGAAAATCAGTAGGAAAAAATCAGGATAAGTGGTAAGATGGGGACAATTTTTATAAGAATGGGGGAGAAACTCTGGCATTTCTTGCTTTATTTTTGACATTAAAAAGTAATACGATCCGAATCTCTTAAAAATGAAGAAGTTTCTTTGCAACAATGCTCTAGCTTCCTGTCCTCTTTTTAAGTAAATAGTCTCTTTGCTTTATATTGGCTATAGGAATTGGTTTTGTGCTTTTTTTAGTAGCAGATTGTTCTAATAGAGTGCCTATCAGTTATATAAGATTATAACAGAAATCCCCCTTAAGTGTGCCTAATGAAGCTGGCAATCTGCCAAAGTATATTTAACTTTCAGGTTGTGTGATCTGAGTCTCTCAGATTTTCTCCAAAAAACGTAATTCTATTTGAATTAGGACATTTTACTGCTGGTTTTGCTCTGGGTTTTTTTATGTTTCAATTTCAAGAAACCTTATAGCTTGTAATCCTAGTCTTATAGAAATGATTCTCACAATGAGATATAAGTTAAAATTTTATGCTAGTGTGTGTATGTGTAAGATTGTGTCTGATGTACCATTTTTCGTCCTTATTCTGCTTCCTTAAGACATAGCTGGTAGTAAAATTATTTTCAAGATACTCATTTGAGGTTACTTCATAAGTGTGCACAAGTGTGTTTGAGCCCTGTGTACCCCAGCTGTGCAAGAACAAAGTTGGTGTAGTTGTCAGCAAAAGACTCAAATATGCTGCACCTTGCAAAAGTGCTAAAACTGCATTTTCCATTAATAGTAGAAGGTAGGGTATGTCACCTGCCCTTACTCCAAGGTCAGTGAGCAATCCAAATAGGAATCTTCTCCCAGAAAGTTCAGCCTCAGTCCATCTGAAGAGAGAATTTTTCAAATTACTTCAATTTATCATTGCTTGTAAAATTTAAAAGTTTCTTATTCTTCCATCTTTGCAAAAATGGCAACAGTCTATCAAAAAAGCAGTAAATGAAGATTCATGGGTGGTAGATAATGTACACACTGTGTTCCAAAATGCTGTGCTGCTCAAAGTTAAGCTTGTCAATAAGAAATCAGGCATATCTGTGTTCCAGATTTTGAGTGCTTTTCAGGAGTAGAGAGGTTTTGGAAGATGTGATTGTCTCCTCCAAGTCTGTCTCTACTCTCAGAACATGGTTTGTCCCAGCTGTTTAGCCAAGGAAAACAGAATTATGTTCTCTTCTTTCTATTCCTGCTAACCCATTCTGTCCCAGGCTTCTGAGAAGGGAAGGGGTCCTATAAAGCTTTTTATTTGCTCAGAACCGCCATCCCATGTCAGCATGTTCCCTCTATGCCACTTTAGCTCCTTCTAGCTCTGGAAAATGCAAGTCTGAAAATTCAGATCATTGTTAGGTTCTGCCTTTGTGCCAAGCCCTGCCCCAAAGATGGTAAAATTCCAAGATACTGAAAGTGAAGTCTCTGAAAAAGAAAGGGTAGAATGCTGTTCACTCAAAAAAGCATCCAGTCAAATATAGCACCATTTACTACTGACGGGCACCTGGGAAAGATAAAAACAGATTCATGGAAAGCGGTAAGACTGCACTGTTTTAGTCTATCCAAAATCGTTGCTTTATATCTAATTATCAAAATTAATCTGAAGACTGAAAAGGCCTCTACTTAGTAAGAATGAAAAAAAATCAAGTCCCATTAGGTTTCTTTTCCATACTTAGTGATGTAATATTTCAGCTTGAAAAAAAAATAAACAAACGCCAAAAAAACAGAGGTCCACAGAAAGTCTCAGAATATTCTGAGCTGGAAGGGACCCACAAGGATCATCAAGCCCAGCTCTTAAGTGAAAACCTACATGGGGATCCAAGCATTATTAGCACCCTGCTCCCACCAACTGAGCTAATCTCAGGGTCATAGAGGCCTCCTTTAATTGTGTGCTTCCTGATGGATGATTACAACACTGCAGTGATTATGGACTCTCCTAGGAAGCAATTGCAGTTACTTCTTATGTCATCTGCATGCTATTTGGCTGATTGTTTTTTTCATGTATGATGATACCATGTTCCAACATTTAATTGCATCAGCTATAATATATGCAAAGCAGGATGGCATCTGAATGGCTTAGTGCATTGTGAATACTGTTAATTCCTCAAACTATGTTGGTGTGTGGGATTAGTGAATATAGGTTGAGAAAATGTATTTCAAAATTACTGTATTCTACTATTAGCTAATCCTATCTGGTTTATAACTTAAAGCCAAATTACTGGCTGAGGCTTGAAATGCCTAGGAGTGGTTTGAGGAGGAGATGATGAGAGAAACAAACATTTAAACGTCCAGGAAGATGTTGGGTAACCTTCTCTAGTTATGTGGGAGCTTCTCCATACCTGATCTCTATGTGGGAGCCTCCTTTGACTTTTTGAAGGACCTGGCAGTGCTTGACAAACAGTAGGAACATAGCAGTAGTATTTAAGCATTATTTTTAATTCGTTCAGCTACCACTGGTTGGAAGACTCTACTTGACTCAATACAATCAGAAAGGCAGTCGCAATATCGTGGGACTGGTGCAGGTTTCTGTTGCTGTGGGAAATGAGCAGGAGCGGGGAGGTTATGCCCATCAGTGTGAATTCCTTCAGACCTCCTGGACTTGTAAACTTTTGAGTATATATGATCCTGAGCACCAAACAGCATACTTGTTTCAAGTCGAGCTAAATTATTCTAACCAGAGGTCCAATGGTGTAGATATTTAATACCTTTAGGGAAACAGTATTAAAATTACCCAAATCTGCTTCTGAATAACTTGTTCTAGGCAGAACTCAACAGTATTGGTAGATGGGGGAAGGGACCTATCTTGAGACAAAACTGAATCTCCTTTATCTTGCAAGCAGGTCTAAATGAAAAGCATAACTCTCTGCTTGAATTTTTTTCTTACCCAGGAGATCCCCAAGTTCTTCAACTGAATGTCAGCTCTTCTTTGAAACATTGTTCTAATACTATTTAGTAGCAATTTTATGAGAACTCAGTATGAGTCCTCAAAATACAGGAGTATTTCTGCCTAGCCCCTTATAGTAAGAGCTCACCACTGTAAACAAAACATATTCATTATGTACCGAAACTGTAGCAAGTAATCATGGCAGAACTGTGATTTAGTAAAGATGGCAGCGTGTGGTGAACGCACTCAAATCTGTCCAGTATTCTGTAGGGAAGAATTTGTAGATTTTTCACTTTTTGTGGTAAAGAGGAGTAAGCAAAGTGATTGCAAATTTAGTATTAGCTAGTGCAAGATAATGCACTTCAAGAGGGGTCCTTTGAGTTTTCCCTGTGAATTTCAAACCATGAGGTTTGAAGATAATTTTTTTTTTGGCTGACCAGAGAAGCTGCGGATGCCTCATCCCTGGAGGTGTTCAAGGTCCCACTGGATGGAGCTCCGAGCAACCTGGCCTAGTGAAAGTTGTCCCTGTCCATGGAAGGGATGTTAGAACTTGATGATCTGTAAGGCCCCTTTCAACCCAGACCATTCTATGATTCCATGATTCTCTGCATTAAAACTTCTGCTTTTCTGACTACTGTGGGACAAGTAAAATTTTAGCACCTAAGAAGAATGGTACTGAAAACATATTTGCCTTTGTGTTAATCTTTTTCTGAAATACTGTCATCCTACCTCAAAGAAAATTGCAGCAAAAGAGAAAATGCAGAAGGGTTAAGAGATAAAAAGAAGCACAAGCAGGTGTTGGTATGAGAAGAGTTTGTGGACCTTGGGATTACTTTGTTTGCAAAAGTAAGGATAAGTATCATTAAATGAGTCGTTATTGAAAGGTATATTGTATTCACTTTTCTCAAAAGAGAAAAATAAGTTAAAATTAAGTTGTCTGGAAAGGGCTTTTAAAACTGGTAAACAGAATACTCTTTGTTTACCATGTAGACATTAACTCTGAAATATAATGTGGTCTTAGTTTTTGTCTCAGTAGTATTACAAAGTTTCTCTGCATCATTTAACAATTACATTTTGAAAGTAATTGAAGCCAGAAATTGCCAGGAGGTCAAAAGAAGCTCTTCTTACATGCTTGTAATCGTAACTGCTGAGGTGTTTCTATTTTGCTGTAAAGAATGTAGCATTCACCATTGTCAGATGTAGGGCACTAAGATGATAAACTCTTGATCTGGCACTAATTCCTGTGTTCTGAACCACTGTACCCTCCCAAGATCAGAGTCCAAGACTGACTCGATCTTCAGTGTCTTCCAAAATTTTTTACAGGAATTCCTCGATAAAATGCATAAATACATTCAAAATACATGAAAATGATTATATTAAATAGGGAATGACATATAAAGACTTTCTGTCCAGAATAACATTAAATGTTTGATCCAATCTGTACACATGGGTATTTTTATTTTGTCATTAATTGTTAAAACTGTATTTTTTTAGACAGTTGACAGGCCAAAGGATTGGTACAAGACAATGTTCAAGCAAATCCATATGGTTCATAAGCCTGGTGAGTATGTTCTTGTCTTTGCCTCCTCATGTCCAGTTTGAGGGATGAGAAATTGTCTACTGTAAATCTTCTACCATCTGTACTGCCTTTCTTTTGGAGAACTCCAGTGTTAGAACAGGATGGGCTAGTAAACAGGCTGGTTTAAGGATAAATTTTGTGCTTGAATTTAATTGTTGTCATAGAATATCTTACTTGGTTTTGCTGAAATGGAGCTTTGGTGACATTGCTAGCTTTAATGTCCTTTATGATTTTCACCAAGGATGTCAGGAAACTGTATAAATGGCAATTATGCTCATTATACCTCTGGAAGGAAGGAGACTTTGTTTTCCTGCGGTAGAGCTAACATTCAGTATGGTCACACAGAATGTTAGTGGGAGAGTAAGAAATGCAGGCAGAAAAATGTTGGCTTACGAGATCTATTTTGAATGCTAGTCACATAGTAGATATTTAGGGCTGCCTTTTGTGATAGGAACAACAGCTTAACAGTCTGTAGCAGAGGAAAGCTGACAAAAGGAAGAAATTGAGCTTGAGGAAGGGAAAAGAACAGACAAAAAGTAATTTGCAATTTGGTGCCGACTTAGTAAGTATGCAATATGAGTGATATGACCAGAAGATACCATTTTAACAATAAGATGGTAAAAACAGCCTCTGGTAAGTGTAATGGGAAGGCAGAGACTTCCAAAAGCACCTATGAGAGGAGGAAAAGAAATACAGTGCTTGATTGCCTACCAATCTTCTGTTTGTATTTGCAAAACAAAGCTGTTTCTGTGATGAACTGGCATGTATGGCAGTACTGTAACATCTATATTTCTTTTTGTAGATGACGACACAGACTTGTATAATACTGCATATGCATACGGTACTGGTAGGAATTATTCCCTGTTCAAAATGATGCTTTTTTTAATGTCAGCAAGTCATGGTGTAGTTAATTCTTCACGCTCGCTTTTATAATGCTTGTAGAGACACTTTTTTTGTCTTGTTTGATCTCAGTTGTTCATGCCTTTTTCCCCCAAATGAAACAAGTTTAATTTTAGTTTCATTCTTGCTACAGAAATTAATTGCAGCTGTGGACCTCTTACTGCAGAGGGACACACTGTAGCACTGTAGTTTCTTGATTACATTGCATTTATTTTCACTAGTGATTGTAAGTAACGCAGCCTTTCCTAATGGAAAGGGAACTACTGTGCAACAATGAAAATACTGCTTACTGACATGGAAAGACAAAAAGAATGTACTGAACACACCTTAAAAATATGCAGCAAGAGTGCCCAATAAAACTGATTGTTTTACGAACTTGTCCATTTTTGCTGTAGGCATTCAGGTTGATGTTACTTAGCTGCAAGAAAAGACATATTCATCTAAGATATGTAATCGTGTCTTAAGAAGATTATAGCCATATGGTAAAATTATTTCCAAAAAAAGCAAAAATGAAAGCATTAATTGACTATATGCATAAAAAGCCGTAGTGCCTTCTACAAAAATGCCATTCAAAATTTTTCCATTTCAGTTTTTGTTGCATTAGACATGCTTTCAATAGTGCCTTTTTCTGTGCTGTTGAGAGGATTTGTTGTGGGTCAGTGGTTTGACATCCCTTTGTACTCTTGTGATCCTCTTCAAGGTATGCTATTGCCTCATCATCACAAACTAACTAATTATTAAAACAATGAAAGAGGTGTGTTGCCTGCCTCTTCTCTACCTTCTGAACATAGAACAACTGAGCAACAGGATGAGCCTGAAGATTAATTACAGGCTGTCATTAACAGCTGTGATGGATATATACACCCATTAACTTCTCCATCAAATTAGTAATGGATTTATTTTAACTGTACTGCAATTTATCTATATGTTTGTAATTTTATGTAAAAATATATAAGAAGGTCTCTAATGAGCTACATAATACACAGCAGTGTACTTTTAAATGTTTTGTAACCTTGCAGTTTTATTGATTTACTGTGGGTTCTGGTAGCATTCCATGTTGTGTTTTTTTAAGACTCACTCTCTTGCTATGGCTGTTTCTGGTTTTGTTTTATATTAGGTAGCTACAGTCCATCCTTCTCTGCTCAGGCACACCCAGCTGCAAAGACACAGACGTACAGACCACTGTCCAAAAGCGCTTCTGACAGTAGCTCCGATGCCTTTAAGGTCTCGTCCCCTTTGCCACCCCATGTGCCACCTCCAGTACCGCCACATCGTATGAGGCAAAGGTCTACACCAGAAAAGTAAGTAGCGCATTTTCGAAAGGTGTTCTTGCTAAGTACAGTATTCCAATTGCAGAAGATAACAAAGGATAAAGTAGCCGCTCTAGAATAATATGACTTCAAGGGCTTTATTCAAGGGCCAGTCAGGTGATGAGGGGTGATCTTCGCCAGGAGTCTGGGCATCGTGCGTGGTGCTGTCATTTCTTCAGTGTGCTAAAGTGTTTATTCTTATTCATGTTGCAACCATGAGCATTAAGGATTTTCATTCTCATTAGTGGGATTGTCCTGCTTGTTGTGTTTCAGAACAGTCTGTGCTCTAGGAGCTGTCTTCAATAGTTAGTCTCTGAGTAGGATAGGCCATTTATTGTATCCAGAAGCAAAGAGAAAGGATCTAAAAGATGATGTAATTCAAAATTCAAGGGAGCGCAAAACTATAAAAGAGTGTAGCAGTCAACCCACATTTCCCCAGAGCTCAGAAGTGCTTTATATCCCCATTTTTTTCAATCTTCATTTTGGTAGACCAAGTGTTTACAGATTAAAGAGGCATTTCAGATATCTCACGGTTTTCTATCCAATTTTCTGCACAAAACCAGGTCCCAGTGGTTGGAGTCCAGTCTGGAAAAAGTTAGTAATGCATAACTCAGAAAAGAAGTGCTTATCCTTTTGATAAAACCATGCAAGAGACCTGCACACAAATTCTGTTGACTTCAGCGTATCTGTAGGTACTAGCTCAAGCAAAAATGTTCTTCAGTGTTCACATTAATTAATACTACATGTTAAAGTAATAATATGCTATTATACCCTTATATGTGTGTGGGTATGTATATACTACATGTTAAAAGGGTAATATTTTGCCTTTCATCTGTGCCTACAAGCCCACCTCTCTTGGTTACACTCAAGCAGCAAAAGATAATTTGACCATTTTTGTCAGCTTGGACGTTGTAAACATATTTATATGTAGAAATTTAATTATATTAAACAGTTTCAAGTAATTAGGCATTTGAATAAAATATTATGAGGGAAGACAGTACATACTAAGTGTTTAAAACTAAGAAACGACTTAAGGCTTTTTGAAAAATTTGTGGGTAGTGGCAATCCGAAATGTAATTCAGTAGATACACATGCTGCAGAGGAAGATGAGATTGCTTAATGGTTACTGATTTTGGCTTACCTGTTGCCAAGGGCAGGTTGTCAAGAGGAAACGCTAAAGGTTAGAGTAAGGCTGCCTCACAGAGGCCATGAGGCTTGAATTTTGTTAGCAGGTCATACAGAAGTGCAGATTTTTTTAGCAAGACACCGAGATGTGGAGCTGTTTAGCTTTGATCTCTAAAGTTGTATGAGACATTGTCCTGTGCTAGGCCAAATGCCTTGGTCACAGAAACTGAGGCCTGCTGTAGTTCCTTTTAAGTTTGGAAATAACTGCTCAGCACTGAATTTGGCTATTTAACCTCCCTTTTTAATCTCCTGCATGATAAGACAGGCAGTGGAAATCTCTGTTCTCCAGGCCAGGGGATGCCAAACATGTTAGCTATGCTTTGCCGGCTGCTGAAAGCTATGGCTTGTCAATTTTTTCCTGCCATTGGGAGGTTCTTTTTTTAATTGCCTATAAAGCCAGAGTATTTAAAATCTCACATAAGAGGCTTAGGTCCACATGTATCACAGTTTCATAGCTGAGAGGCAAGATATGGTTTGCACTAGCAGTTGAGCTCAAAATATAGTCCACACAGGATAAAAGGCTGAACACTGTAAATGGGTTGAACTGAGTGTGAATCAGAATTTCAGTATCATCCTTTTTTCTTCAGTGGCTTGCAGTATAATGCAACTTGATCAGAACGTTTCCATTCTCCTGTTCATTCTCAAAAAACGCAACCTTTTCTACTCTGAAAATAATTTTTTTCCTCAGTGAAAATAAACAATAAAGCCATGTAGAACTACATCCCTTGAAATGGAGGGCATTTTATAAATAGAAGTGTCTGTGTCCCAGAAATGCACTTGCAAGCATACTATCAACAAAAGCTACGCCATAGATTTTTTTAAGGCACATGATATGTGCATTATGATGTCAGGTCACATCAAACCAAGTCACACCACAAAGACCAATAGAACTGATAAAATTTAATCAGTGTGTGTTCTTTCTTACCGTAAATACAGACGATAGCTGGTAGTATTTCCCCTTCCCTCTCCTACAACCTTTGAGTTACTAGTGGGTCATTTTACACAGAGTTAAATAAAAATATGCATGAGCTACAGTTTTCCAAGTACAGTGGAGGTAGGCACTACAAGAACTGCCATGAAAAGGTAGCTCTCACTGTAACTAGCTAAGTATTCCTCCAAAATATATAGGTAGCTAGTAATATGACATAGTAAATGACTGGAAAAATATAGTAGCATGGGTTACTTTTTATTCTTTGCATAGCACTATTAAATTGAAAGCAAATTTGTAATTATAGAGAAAATGGATACATTTCTATTCCAAATTCAACTGCCAAATTCTTCCTCTTGTTTATCTATTCAGGATAGAGAAACAATATACTGCTTACAAGGATATTCAGGAGCAATTCTACTACAGATCAGGATAATGACCATTACACTGTCTTTTAAAATAATTCCTCATTTTTTGCCTCAGAAGATTTTATAACTTCTTCAGTATGGCCTTATCATAATATTATGTGATGACAAGAATATCTACCACTTGCCTATATTAGTAGAGTGCACAAAACATGTATAGTTATTTGCAATGGTTTGCAATGCCGTGGTATTTTGACATGGTATGCCAGGGAAGTCTTTAAACTAGTCTACTAGTTAGAATAAAAATGTGAGTGGTCACAGGCTGGACATCTCTAGTATTTTTCCTGCTGTGTTGAGCATACCTGCTGTAAACAGGTTAAGAAGATACAGTAAAACACTGGGATGCCAGGCTAGATGTTCCATAGCCGAGATCTGGAAAGAGTAACCGTTCTGAACGTCATTTGGCTTTGCGGATTTCTGTTGTACAGAGCTGTAAAGCACATGGTGATGACAGTAAATTAGCTCAGTTGCTTGTGTTTGTTATTTAGGAATGAGTGGGATCCTCCTGACAGAAAGGTAGATACTCGCAAGTTCCGTTCTGAACCAAGAAGTATTTTTGAATATGAGCCGGGAAAGTCATCGATCCTTGAACACGAAAGACCGGTAAGACACATAAATGAAACGGGTAATACAGTAAGAGATTTGGTAAGAGGTTATCTTTTTATTTTTTACTACTAATAATAACCACTTAGAAGAGTATTGGAGATCCTTTTTCAAATACAATTTTGCAGCAATTTGTCTTTGCTCTTATCTGATGGCTGTATTGAAAATAGGTTTGGCTTATTTGCTAAACTTACATCTTCTGGTGTTTCTGAGAAATCACCACCAAGCAGACCTCATGGATGATAGGCAGAACAGATGGAAACTGCTTTTTCTAATTGGTATGCATCTCCAGCACTTGTTTTCAGTAATATTAACAGCACATAGGATATCTGATTAAATAATGCATAAAAATAAAATATTCGCATTTTCAGGATATGGTGAATTGTATACCTAAGGAGATTTTGGTCAAATACTAGCCGAAGTTGCCCAGACAGGACTCACCTGAACGCAGCACTGAGCAAGCTGATATGATTAGACCTACCTTTAGCAGGAGGTTGGGCTAGATGACCTCCGGGGGTCCTTTCCAGCCTCAAATACTCTGTGATTACGGAGTGTACATTAACATGTAATTAGAGGTCTTTATTCCTGCTTTCTGAATAATGATTGCAATTGTGGAATAAAGCTATGCTTAATGCTTGCAAAATGACAATTAACAGAAGTTTTCATTTGCTGAAAGACACGTTCACCCAGCCCTTCTAATTTAGCTTTGTGCTATCTTAACACTTTCTTATTTTAGGAAAGCTGTTATGTATAAATGGCAATATTTTCTTTTCTTGGTCTTCTACTTTGAGGTTGAAATGTTTGAGAGAGTTCAGTTTTGAAGAAGAGGTTTATAAAATCAGTACTGGATTGTTATTTGCTTCTGTATTACAGGCTTGTTCACAGAACTTATTTTCCCAATTTAAAGTAAATTAAGGAAGTAATTGAATTTCAGAATATGCAGTATTATCAACAGTGTGAAACACCTGAATCAAGCACCTTTTCCTTTGTTTTTGTGGTCTTTGCAGGAATCTAAATTTTGTTAGCTAGACAACACCAAGCTGTTTTTCTGTGAAACTGAGTTCTTTCAGAACTGATGTGTTTTTCAAAGAGGAAATTGGCATTTCTGTAGGAACTGGTAATGAGTCAATATAATTAGTATCTGAGTGCAGATGAACTTAACAAATAATTTTATTTAAATGGCAGTGTCATTTGTTCTGAGGACTTTTTGAGGCCCATGGCTGCATTATAAATACTGAGGTAATTTTCCAGCCTTCCCAGTGCCAAAGAGTAATAGCAGATTCAAGTTAAAGATAAGAAATTACACTGATTTCAGTGTATTCCAAGAATGGCTCACTTTTCTAATAAATTACATTTTTTGCTAATGTAATGTGAACAAAAATCATTCATATGAGAATTGCAGTGCTAATGAATATCATCAGAGCTACATTTTTTCAATTCTAGCAAACTAATGAAATAACAAAAAAGTGAGGTTTGCTGACTGTTCCTGAATCCTTTTTTCCGCTTGCTTATGCATTTTACTTTTGCTAATCTAAATCAAGAGATGGAATTTTGAGCTTTGTTTGGTCCTTAAAATATTTTCATGGAGGAAAGCTTTAGTCATGTTGTACCTACTAAGCAGTATCCATCAAGGGTAAGGTCATACTTTATCATCTGAAGCTTAGACTAAAGGTTTAGGCTTAACTGATGTACATACAAGGAAGCATCTCTTTGTATAAGAAATTTTAAAAGCTGAGAAAAGAATATTCACATACAGAATTGCGAGGGTTTTTGTATGTATGATTCACACCTGTAAAAAATTGGAAATTAATATAAGATGAAAGTTGTGCTGACACTAGTGTAACATAGTTGAAAAAAATAGGGAGCTATCACGGTTTTATCAGTCTGGAATTTGTACTGCTGATTTTGGTGCTATTTAGCTTTATGTACTTAATACATTGCAGTGTCTGCAATTCAACAAAATATTCCTCTTTTTCTCCAGTGTCATCCACACCATGGACTTGTTTCCTAAAATGGATGTTTACTTTCCAGTAATAAGTAAATGGGCGATGTAACAGCTTAATCTTACTCATGTAAACAAAATTAAATTTTATTATTTACTAGTTTCTACCTTGTATATGAGAAGCAATTCCTTCATACATGTACATATATCTATTTCTGCAGTAGAGTATGTAAGGAAAAATCTCAGTGTTACTGTAAAAAGGTCCTCATAAAATTGGTACAAGCAATGCCTCTATTTTCATTAGTTGTTTTAGTCTAAGCATAAAAGTATACGTGTGCTAGTCAAATAAAACTGTGAGGTTAAATTTTAGTTCTAGATTTTTTAATCTCTGTTCAACATACAAATTTTCTACGGAGTTTATATGCAAGAGGAATTCATTATTAGAATATTTTTTTTTAAATTACTGTTTTGTCAAATACCAGAAATAGACTGGGCTTGCTCCATGATGTACATCTGTTGTTTTTTATTTGGTTTGGTTTTTACTGTAGTGAAAAAATTGAAATTTTCTTTAGGACATGCACATTTGGTTGCTTTTGACATCTCAAGCTGATTATCAGAATATTCTGCTTGGTATGCTTAATATGTCATTAAAAAATATTTCTTCTCGTAAAGAAATAGAGAGACTAAGTCCATCTGGTAGTAGACTTGGAGCTACCACAGCTATTTAAAAGTAGTCCAAAAGAAAAAAAAAAAGGAAAAGCAAAACCAAATTCTTTAGAGATAATAAAATGCCAAACCCAAATTTACAACAGGCATCTCAGCCCACTGTTCCAGACAGGCTTCAGTTTGGTGTCTGAACTTGCAAATGCAAAATACTGGTCTACATCTGAGAACCATTTAACTTGTGAGTTTAGATGCACAGTTTTGATTATTACCTGTGAATGTCTATTTGTGTATCAAACCAAGAACAGGAAAAGCTACATGCAGTACTACAGATGTAATTTTTTTCATTGTCCGTGTTCTATACTTGAGTATGCTGATGCAGTGTTGTGTTGACCATCTGTTGCAAAAGGCAAATGGAGTGAAGTTACTTAGTGGTCTTTAGTGGTATATTTTCAACAAATAATCAAAATATTACTAAATTACTAGATGAAGCATAGATTGTAAGAACATTACTTGACTGACAAGTCATAAAAAGGGATTTTCGTTTATTGCTTTTACCTTCTGTTCCAGTTGTTTGGGAGATACTTTGTGAGACTAAGCCAAGTGCAGCTTTTAAGTCAAAATGATTCACTCATTTTAAGTCTCTTAGAAGGGGAGATAATAGAAAAAGGCCTGTCAGCAAAACTGAATCCAAAACCCAAGCCAATCAATTGCTTGTGTATTGATCTTGGTAGAACAGAGAATGCAGTCCTCTCCAGAACTGCCAGGCAGCAGGGAATTTCCAGACTTTAGTGCTCAGTTTGCTTTTGTTTGCTGCCCTCTGCGGTTGAAGTTGTAAATTAAAGTGGGACTTGTCTGCATGGAGTTAGCTTTACATACTTTGTAAGTCTCATTTTGTTTGCAAGTACTATAAGAGAAGAACTGAAAACTTAGAAACTAGATAAAATACACCATTTCTAGCTTTTTCTTTACCAGCAGAAACAGGAGAGCTTTTAAGCTTGCAGCTAATTGCAAGAGTATTTCGAGTTGAAAATGGAGGCAACTCCCATTCTAATTCATATCTCCTTGGCTGGCTCGGGGGAGGCCAGCTGAGCTTACCTCCCTGCAAGGAGGGACACGGGTCTATCACTGCATAGGTGTGGGGCTGCTGCTCTTCAGGGCACCTTGAGGCTCACAAGGCTTGGAATTGTGGAGCTTTTGGCACTAGAAATCCAGGTCTACTGACACTACTTGCTACCCAAGCAAGTAGTGTCAGTAGGCCTGGATTTCTAGTGCCAAAAGCTCCACAATTCCAACCCTATATACATTTCAAGTGATTTGTTTATTTATTTTATGTAAATATACCCATTTGTTGATATCAGCATTTCTGTGAAAATTAATTTTTTGGTAGAATATAAAGGTAAATCATGCAATATTTCAACATACGGTAACTTAGTTTGGCGAAAGGATGGAAAAGAATTGTTCAATAATGTCTTCTCAGATTATCCAGATATAAATTGTGGAATTTTTTTTAAGGTAAGCAAAAAACCTCTAAATATGGCAGGCATTCTCTGTAATGGGAACCAAGTTGATACACAGCAGTTATCTTCTGCATTGTGAATTTGTAATTTTTGCCCTCATGCCTTCATATCTCTGTAGAAGAGAATCCTGTGTTTTTTTCTTAAATTAGTCATAAATCTCTATTAAATCCACACATTTTTTAGTAGTCAGTTCATGAAACTAATTTCAGTGGTGTTTCTCTACTGAAGACTTAGGTGTCTATAGTTGAGTTCAAGTACTTGTCCTTAGTACTGCTGAGATACGACTGTGGATGGTGGAAATGTCAGGGCAAAACTCCAGAGCAGCTGGAGCACAGCAAGTTTTTCATCAGTGACATTCACTTCCCTCTCCATTCACAGGAATACTACTTCCCTTACTTGAAAGGACACTGCGAAGATAAGTGTATAAAACAACAGCTGGGGTCCAGATATTGCATGAACTGCTCAACAGATATGTGAGCACCAAGGCAGTTCTGAAGGGTTGTTGACCTTTCAATAGAGCAGTGTTGGCAGGCTGTCCCAGTAACATCAAAAGCAGCAAGAAAAGCGCTGTAAGATGTTTACTTACCTGAAATGGTCAAGAGCACAATGTTATCTCTTGCAGAAAGCAGAAATAGCTCTATGTGATTGCTCCAGTGTATTGGTGAGAGTTTGACTCCGAAGGAAGAAGTGTTATGTACTTGATCATCAGTATCATTCTTTATGCAGGACCCTGTCTTCTTTGATGATTGCTTTCTGGGGCACACCATAGTTAGTTTCTAGGTTCTGATAATTACACTTATGGAGAACCAAATTTTAAATTCAGCAATGTCTTTAACAAGAGGATTTCTCTGTTTCAGAGATCTTTAAGCCAACAGTTCACTGTAATTCTATGCTGCATGAAAGCCTACATCAGATGCTACAAAGAAACTGAAGCCATTTAGAAAGTAATTAATGCAGCCAAGTTTACAGTTGATTAGATATCCCATTGAGAGCTGTACTGTTTTGCACCGTCATGTTTTCATGCTGCTTGAATAAATCTGTCAATTATTCTTCTGTTCAGTGAAGAATTTCCTTAATGCTGTCTTCAATTGCTACTTTTTCCCTTGGCTGTGAGAATTTTCAGATGAAAACAATGTATTTCACTGTCGAAAAAAATGCTTCATTATGTCAGCAAATCTATGTGAGATAAAGCATTTCACAGTACTGCTGAAACAAATATTATGGAATGCATAATTTTTTTGTTCCGTATGTTTTGACCGTAGGATTAAAATATACCAGTTCCTTTTCATATGCTGAAGTGGCTTTTTAACATAGTGATGCTTGCATGATGCGTATTCCTTATCTCTGCTCAGCACTTGCTTCAAGACATCAAGATTCAGAATTAACATGCTTTGTTGAGAAGACAAGGAATGACCGAAAGCAACACAGATAAAGTTGTGTCTTTATTGCTGATCAGATGGGCACTTTCTTGCCTATGCTGGAGAAGATCATAATTTAAACCATCTTCCTAACAAGGAATCTTTAGCAGCATTAAATGTAATTAATGCAGTGATGTTAAAGAAAAGGTCACAGAGCCCTCTTAGCTTTAAAAGTGTAATTTTTAACATTTAACATCTTCCAGTCCTTGGAAGAACATCAACAAAAAGCAAAGTATTAGAGCTACCAGTCAATGACAGCTCTTGAACAAGAATATTCTCTATCTTAAATACCATCTTCATTCTTTGATTTTATTCCATTTCTTTCCCCGTATTTGTTTTATGTTTGTGTGTTTGTTGTTAAAGTGACATAGCATTTCTAGCACTTTGCTCAGTGTATGCCTTTTCCTTCCCTTTTCCTTCACAACTGCTCCAGACTGATCGCATAAACCCAGATGACATAGATTTAGAAAACGAACCCTGGTATAAATTCTTTTCAGAGCTGGAGTTTGGACGTCCGGTAAGTGAGGGCAGAATATTGATATTTACACATTAGGAAAAAAATATTTTTAGAATGAGGAATTTAAATTACCAAATTCAGCAAGTATATGCCAGTAAACTTAATACAATATTTTTTTCTGAGGAAGGGCAGTAAAGTCCCATGGATGTAAGTATTTTTTTCAAATAGACTCTTAACTTGCTAGAGTAGTTATAGTAATAGCTTTAATAAGGAGTATGTATTAGACATATACTAGTGTGTAAGACAAATTCCATGCTAAACAGGGATGTTTGCTAATTTCCCTACATTTTTGCATTTGGCTGGATTATTTTTGAGCAATCTTCTAGGACAGAAAAACATGTCACTTTGTGTTAGAGATGCTAAGTTACAAATAATGTATTTTACTTAAAGGACTATATCTAAATTTAAATGTATGAAGCCGTAAACAAATTTCTTATGGCAGGAAATACTGAGAATTTTTTTGCCTTTTTTTCATCTCTTATATGCGTACATGCAGAATACGTATTTTGTACCTGAACACAGAGATACGGGTTTCCTCTATTTTCAAGCTGGATACCTGTTTGAACTTACAGCCTTCAGTTCTGCTCCAATTTTCACAAATAGCTATTACCCAAAAAAGGGCTCTGGCAAAGAGATGCTGGTTTAGACCCGCTGCAAGCACTTACGCTTAAAATTACAGACCTGAGGAGTTCTATCTGGTTGAAACACCTAAAAATCAGAAATGTGTCCGTTTTTCTCCTTTGATTTCTTAAGCACTTGCAGTTCTTCTGCAAATACCATAGGCTTAATTGTATCTAAGCACCAAAGACTGTTTGTATATTTTTTACAAAGGTAAAACAGTAACATTGTCCTTGAGGCAAGACTGAGAACTAGGTTTCACTTCCTCCCTGCACAATGCCTTAACAACTAGGTTGGAGATGCACCTGCTCTTGCTTTTGCACACTCCCTCTCTGGCTCCACAGAGCTCAAATTCTTTCCTGCACACTCTAACATCTTTAAGAAAAAGGATAGCAAATGTCTTCATCCCAGAAGAATGTCTAAGAGGATAGTTGGAATATCCAGACAGGTAGAAGACAGAAGTTAAAATCCACTTAGAAAAAGGAGGGAAGTAAACCCAAGCATTCCCTCAGTCTTTTAAAGCATTCTCATAGCTCCTCAGGGTCCTCCCCACGATTTTTTGAGATTAAAAAACAAGAGCATCTGGCCACAGGGCGGAAATCTGAAGTAGACATGAGCTTGAAACTATCGGGATTTAAAATATCCCCATTCTTTTCTTTCCCTGTTAGCTAACAGTTCTCTGGAGGCCCATCAGAATTTTAATTAGTGGCATGCCAGGCTACATGAGGAACCTGTGCACTTGACACAAGGCCTTGGAGGACACCCTGGTACCAGACACCTTAGTCCCTTTCTGTAGCTAGCCATAAGCCAAAATCAGAACTCCCTGCTACTTCAGGGGGAGCAGAAGAGAAAGCAAATCACATACACTCTTTTAAAACCTTAATGTTTTAATCATAGCATTAAAAAACTACCCATTGAATACCTGCTGAAAATTTTAAAAAATAGAAGTTAAATGTATCTGGGTTTAATTTCTTGTGCAGTGGTCTATAATGTTATCACATTTTCATGGATTACTTTTTATCTCCATTATCCTGCCATTGAAGCCATATTGTCATTCCTCCCTCTAGGTGGGCAGAAACAGTACAGATAAATTCTTCTGATGAACCATATCTCAACAATATTATACTGATAATGATAACTTTTAAGATAAAATATATTGAAATTCCTCCAACAGAGCGTAACTGTGATGCTTTACACGCTTCTATCTTAGCATTAAAAACTGCTGGTATTTATTCAACCATTCCAGTTGTAAATTTTACGACCTAAAGTTACTAACGTTTTATTAAGATATTTTGAAAATAACAAATTTATCCTTCCATTCTACCCCGTGTGTGTCATTCTTTGTATCTGACGCTGTCAACACTTAATTTCTAACTGTGTCACCTTTTCCACATGTTTCATTCCTTGCTGCCATTGATTCTACTCCATTTCATCTCTACACTTCTGCTTTTATGATGCAGCCACCTAAAAAGCTTTTGGACTATGTTCAAGAGAGTTCTTCTGGTGTTTCCAATGAGGTAAATGAATGGTTCTTTTTCAGATGATTCTCTTGGGAAGAAGGGTTGGAATGCTCACCATTTATGTCTTAAGTTTGTTAAAATTTAGTGGTTTCCTTCTGACAGCTGTGAGACATTTCTAATTCACAATCATTGTATCTTTGTCTTCATATCTTTCCAGATCACTAGTGCATTTGGATGTTGATCTTATTATCCTAGGAACTGTGAGTCCTTATCCCCAAAACTTCTCAGAGATTAACACCCAGAATTACACAACAGTCCATACGTCTCTAACTCTTTGACAAATTCCCACTTTTCAGAGTTGGGCAAGTGCATTGCACAATTAATCCATCAGCACAGTATATTTTTTTTATTAAAATATCTGACTGCAAATTCTGTGTGTCAAGTGAAAGCCTTTGTGGCTAAGCTGTCATTTCTCCAATTAAGTATTTATGACTAAGATTGCTCATCAGGTTAAACAGCAATTAATAGTACTGTTGTAATTTGTAACTCAGGATTGACAGTTGCTGTCAGTACTCCAAATAAAATTCATCAAGATCGGGTAGTGGGCTGTCATTGCCCTACTCTGAGTGGGAGAGATTCAGGCTTTCATTCCTTCTCCACTCCCTCCCTATTTTTACAGCATTAGGGCAAAAGTCAGTGAATCCTCTGCTGGCAACTTTGCTTCATATGGTGGCTTTACTTCATTCATATTTGTGATTCACTCTCATCTTCTGCAGTTTCTCCAAAAGTTAAACTCAAATTGTGGTCTTAAATTGTTAATTGTTTGCAATTTACTCTGGTTTGGTTTTAAGCTTTCTATGTATCTAGAAAAACCTCATAGTTGTGAAATTTAGACCCGGTTCTCTGAAAGAAAAAGCTTCTAGGACTTTTCTACTTCCTGTTGGTTTTCAATACATTGAGGAAGACAATTTAAAAGCCCTAACATGACTTTGAAATATTGCCATGTTCAGTAGGTCTGGGTAAAATGTCTATTAAGTAACACTGGTTTTCTCTTTGATTAATTTACATAAATTCCTGCCTTTAATTTTGAAATTTTAATAATCTTTGAATATGAGAAATCATGTTCAAAAACTACAGCAGCTTATTCTCAGCAACTAAATTTCTCCAGACAGGGAGACTATTCAAAATACTTGATAAAGTATTACAACCATCATGCAAACAAGCTTATTTGTTATTTGCCTTTTACTTTTGCCTACTTTCCGTAGCTTCATTTTCAGTCATCATTAAAGCCTTGATGCTTGAAAATAGCTAAAATACAGGCTTAATTTTAAATATATATCTCATTTTGTTAATAAAACCAAATCAAAGTATTCCAAAAAGTCTGTATTTAGTAGTTTGGAGTTTTCATCTCCAATATTTAATTACTTTTTTCAAGTGGCCTTTATTCATATAGAGCAGTGTTGAATATTCTGGAAGATGACTAATTATCTTTGGAGATGGGAGAGTAGAAGAGATGTGTTCAGTTGCGCCATCTAAAAGTGAGTCAATGCCCGAGACCTGACAGGACAGCTGCGAACAGTAAAAGAAGCAGTAAAAAATAACCACGTGCAGTGTTTACTTTCACCTTTCCTCTATATGTCACATCAGTGGAGCTCTACCTGTGGAGAGAAAGTATAAACTCTACACGTTCTATAAACAGTAACATATGCCTGTGGTAAAAATTAGTGTTGTAAAATGGGCAACATACAGGACCTGTCATACAGAAAAAACCTCAAAGCCAGCATCAAATAAAGGATAAAAGGGCAAGTTACATTCAAGGTGATAAGAGAATCCTGAAGGATGAAAAACAAAAGCCATATAGTAACCCAGTAGTCAATTTTGGCATGATACACACTTCTAGCCATCTTAGGCTGATCACTAACACACTGTGTATGGCCTGAGGAATGCTGTGGATAAGGAAGTTCCCTCTTCTGTGGTTTCCACTGTGTGATTTACCTATAGCCTTCCACAGGAGATGGTGGGGATCTGCTCCGCCCTTGGGAGTGACATCATGGTCTGTATAGCCATGGGGCCACTGCAAGTGGTGGGAAGAAATCACGGCCTCAGGGCCATTTGGCCACTGTCGCATCACAGGTGGTCGGAGGTCGCTAGTGGAAGTGGTTGGCATCTGCACAAAAGAATCCACAGTAACAGTTTATCTGCAGTGTTTGTACCACCTCGTGCAATGGTTCTGAGATCACCTGTGGATCCGGGTTTCCTTCCTCTGCTGGTTCCAGACCATGGCAGTGACTGGTCAAGAGGAGGAGGATGGTTGTGGCCAGTTTTGAAATGAGACTTGGGCATTTTCCAGGACAGGCTGAATGTGTGTTTTCATGGGTAGTGTAGGGAAGCACACAGATCTGAGGCCTTTGCTTGATGTGGTTATTCTGGCTGTTGGTGTGAGCAACACTGTGTCTGGCTTCTATGGTTTTACTGCAGACAGACCTCCTCACAGTATTAGATGTATCTTAAAATCACTGAATTTGGAAGTGGTGAGAGAATCGTCACAAAGTACTTTTCAGCCTTCAGAGGGTGTAAAGAAAAACTTGAAAATATGAGCTATGTGAACATTAAAAAACTCAGGAATAGATACCTTCCTCAGAATGTATTTTAAAAGACAGATAGCATACTATTTTGTTTGGACAGAAGAGGTGATCAATAGTGCACTCATCATAAGCCAAATACACATTCCAGATATTGAGAAATAAAATAAGGATAATTTCCTAGGTGCTAATGGCAGGTTTATTGTTTGAGAATATCTGATGACCATCAGCATTACCTCCATAACACAACTGGCGTCAAAACTCAGGCTTGTATTTAGTCTGCTTGTGGAAAGGAGGTTTGATTATTTACTCCTTTCCTACAGCAGATAGTATGGGTTTGGTTTTACTGTTCCCCTTTCTCTGTAATGTTTAAATCCACTGATTTTATGAGCTAGGTTATGGACTTTGAATATTACAAGTGTCTGTTTCCGTTCTTCATATTCACATCCTCAGATCAGTTTTCATATTAAGATATCATAAATAGCTTATTTATTACTTAAAAATGATGCAATGACAGATGATTTAAAAAAAAAAACCACCGTGAAATCTATGTTTGGATAGGAAATTAAAACTTATAAGAAATAACTTCACTTTTATTTGCAGAAAAATAAGTTGGTTTTAGCAAATTTAGCAACTAAAAAAAAGAGGCTTGATCATATGCCACAGTCTTGTGTGCTCTCCCACCATGGAAAAATGCTTATGTGGGGCACCACTGCACAGAAAGCCACCAGGCAGGGCGTACATCATTGTGTGAATGAGGCAAACCTTTACGGATGGAAACATGAGAGAAGCTGGGCACACAATCAGTAATGTTGGGGGCCTGTCTTCAACAGACGTGTCCCAGTGGGAGAGACGTCCTTGTGACACCATTGATGCACACTTCCCTGTTACATGAGAATGGGGTATACGTCCCTCTACCTCGCCTTGCTCTTCTTGGATAACTTGGATAGCTTAATTCCCAGATTCTGTGAAGATCTCTCATACACAGCCTGGAAATAGCAGATGCGCGTGGCTCGAGGACACGTTAATTTGCAAAGAATGAACGTAGTAGCAATCCCTAGCAGGTGGACAGATTGCCTTTGATATTTTTTTAATGCCACTTTCTCCTTGCTCTGGTAGTGCTCGTGCTGGGGGTTGCATGCTTGTCATTCTCTACTGTAAATGAGATGCA
Organism: Rhagologus leucostigma; assembly: GCA_013397725.1. NCBI lineage: Eukaryota > Metazoa > Chordata > Aves > Passeriformes > Rhagologus > Rhagologus leucostigma. The sequence goes on from VZTD01004012.1 coordinate 114,273, forward strand.
GGTGAAGGATTGAGGAGGGATTCTACCTTTGAGGTTATACAGCATGTGTCATTCTGATCCAAACTGGAATTTAGGAACATAACAGCATTAAACAGAGAAAATAATATTAGTAATAATTAATAACACAGGAGAAATACATGAATACTGGCCCACAAATCAAAGAACCTACTTTTAAGAAAAAATAGACATTTTTGAACCTTATGCAGAAATCACTTGAAATATATTCTAGAAGACTTACATTCTCTCGAAAGTAGCTTTAAAGTCTTTGAGTTATTAACCTCAGCTGCCATTCTTTCCAAAAGTGAGATTTTTTTTTACCTGATTTGGATGTGATTTAAATTAAATTAGAGTTAAAAAGTACTTAAAAAATTGGAATTATCTTAGCTCAAGTTTTAGATAACTTTGTTTCATATTGGGGCATGTTTGTGTGGCTCTCCCTGTCCCACAGTATAGTGAATTACAGTATAATACAAAAATTAAAGCTTCAGTTAGTGTCCTGATGGGATCACTTGGTATGTGATTTAGGTCTTAAATAACAAAGCCAACTGACAAATGAACTCTCACTGAACAACCATATTGTCTTTATAGTGTCCCACCTGTAAAAGGAGTTTAAACAGTTACTCTAGAATGTCGTTTAAAGTGCATAGTCCTACAAAATCTGTTCCCAGATACTCTAAGACTACAGGTGACTTATGGAGGTGTACCTAAGTGTCAGTTAACAAACCTGGGTAAAGTTCTATTAATGAACTTGCAAATCAAATCATTGGGGGAAAAAAAATCTAACAAAAGAAAGGACTTGTACAGGCCATGAATGCCATTACTACTGCAGTCCATCAGTACAAAGATTTTTCCATGCTGGGAAAAAGCCAAGAAGGTCCTCTATAGAGGGGAAAAATACTTCCTGCAGCTTAGAAATCTGTATGATAGTTCTATTTCTAGTCCACTGGGCTAGCTCTGAAATGACACGCCAAGAACTTGAAAGTTTAATTCTTGAAACTCACTTCTTTGTACCCATGAAGAAATACCCCAGGGACCATGCAGTTCATTCTAGATTCATACCTGCTTACCAGAATTGTAGTATTACTTAATTCTGACTGAAGGCTTGAAATGGTTGATTTAAAATTAGTAGTCATTTAAGGTTGACTGTGTATTAATAATATAGTTATGGAAGTTCCATCTCTCAGTGTTCATGCAGTAGCTACATCTGTAAGTCCATAAGCAATGACTAATGTTCTGTGATGAGAACTGTTCTTACCAGGATTATAAAGTGTATAAGGCCAGTTGCTGACCACAAACATCATGGGATTTACAAAAGTTTCTGGCTATAATTGATTGTGGGATTTTGATGAGTAACTGGGGGATGAGGAGAAGTTCATGTACATGAAGGAATTATTTTCAGATTTTTATGTTTTTATAGTAAAGATTTGTTTCAGCTGTTCTGTATCTGGTTTTGAAAAATGTATAGAAAAGCATGATTTGGGATCATTATTTAGTAGTGCTTTAAAGGAAAAAATATTACTGAAGTAGAATAGGAAATGAAATCTAGCTATGCTTTTTTAAAAGCTGCATAATTTATTCTCATGAAATGTTGCAGTGTCTATGACGGAGTGCCCAGGATGTTAATCATTGTGGGCTGTTGTTATAGGATTTGTCACAGAGTAACAAAGAGTCATCAAACATGATAAGCAAAAATTGTCACTCTTTTTTCAAGTACAAACATAACAATCCATGTATTTGTTTTCACAGGCTTCCTTATATCATCACTATTCAACAGACAGAGGCCTGGACAGGCCCTCTAGGTAAGAAATACTATCTATTATTTCAGCAGACACAGATTATTCAGCCTGAGGGTCTTCTTTCAGACCTGAAATCAGCAGATTTTGTGAAGAATCAGATTTTAACATTCACCTTGTGAGCTACTGGCAAATTAGATACTTGGAGAGGGTGTTGATTTTGATACTGATGTGTAGATTTTATTTTAGTTTTACAAGGACTTAGTGTTTACATTCAAAATAAACCATATTGTGTTCTGTGTCTTCCCACTACCATCCCTGAACTTCTCTCTCAACAGCAGTGATTTATCCTTTACCCTTACTGCCTGCAGATATTCAGTGCTGTTTTCCTAAGCATGCTGCCTTGACTGTTCTTGGTCTCTGTCTTTTTCCTCTCTTTGTACTTAAATTCTAATTCCAAAAAATAGTTTAAAAAAACTTGATGTATATATTTCAAAGAAAATGGCCTAGTAATTTTGTAAAACTTTAAAACAATCAGGTTAAGAACAAATTCATCTTTTCCCTGTGAAGTAGGCTTTAAGATGTGTGAGACCAGTGCTTCTTCCCATAACGTGTTTCTCATGTATTTGTTCTGGCATTTTTTAATCTATAAACTAATAATATAATTATGAGCTTACTTCTTAAATTCCTGAATTCTGATCTCAGAATCAGACTGCTACTGATACTGCTTTTTTTTGTAGTTCTGCAAGTACGGCAAGTGACTACAGAAAGCGAAGGAAGTCAGAACCTGCTGTAAGTCATCAGAGGGCACACAGTGATCAGAACGCAAACAGACCTAACCTGGGCCGTACAGACACACAGGGCCCATGTACCACCCTTAGGAAGCCTTTAACTAGCTCATCTCCTTCTTCTCCATCAAGAGCAAAAGGTAAGAGGAGACCATATTAGTTAGCAGAAAACTACTGATGATGTGTTGTCCAATATGTTAGTAGTAACTGCCTCCTGTCACTCGGTGTGTTGCCCCCAGGAGCTGTGATGTGAAGCAACAGCTTTGGGCCTTTCATGAAAGGCTGACTTGTTTATTCTTATGTGTGTAATTTTAAGCTGAAAAGCTGGATTTGTAACAAGGATTTTCCATTTTCAACGGCTCGTTCTAACAAAAGAGAATTGACTAAATGAAGGCTATTAATTCTACCACAGTATATAAACCCTAAAATTTTTATTATCTCTACTACTCTCTTATTAGATTATTGTGATTTTAAAACTACTTTTATTATATTGAGAAAGTAAATCAAGACAAATAACCTATAAGATTGAAGATGTGTTTCCAGGACAATAGACCTTTTAAATCCATAGCTGATGTCTTAGACATTGTCAGTTATCAGGACCTAATGTAATCATAGTTATCAATCAATATCCATAGTTATCAGGACCTAATTTAATCAAGAAAGCATCTATAGTCCAGTTTTTTACTTTCTAAATCCTTGGAAGTATTGAGTACAGCTGATGCAATCTAACTAGCTTATTTTTGGCAAGTAAGTCACCATCCTATTACTGTTTTCCACATCTCTCCAGGAAAGAGATCAGAGAGTCAGTTGTTCATTTGGATTTGGAGATGGGTTTTTTAGAAAGATAAAAGGCTTCCGGTAAAACATACGATAGAAGTAATATGTAGAGTAATACTGTGTACAATATTGAACAGAATCCTTCTGTTCAAATTATTATTCACTTAATGTGGCTATACTAATCAGTAAACCTCTGTAAAAGTAAGTTCCCAGTGAAAAGAATATAACATCCAAGCTGCAAAAGAATGCATCAAAGAAAAGCAGTGAGGAATACTGAGAGTGAGGTGGTTGAAAAGCAAATGTATTTTAAACCCAGTGTTACAGCAGTAATTTTAACAGTGGATAAACTCATCCATTTGGTGTACCAGGCCAGGCAGTAAAAGGTTGATAAACTCCCTTTAACCTGCATGTACCTTTGACTCCACTACCAATAACAAGCACTAAGCATGGTTTAAACACTTCCTGTGTTTGAAAATCCTTCCATGAAGAATATCTTCCACAGCCAATTAGCTTTCAGAAGGTGACACTCTCTTCTCTCCCAGCATTATGACCGCCGTAGAATGTTAATTTTTCTTGAAATTAACCAATTTGTTGAAGAAGGAGCACATTATAAACTGTTTGATCAGCATGAATTTTGAACTCAAGTGTTCCAGTTTCAGATCTAGATTCAGTTTTTCTAGAAAGCAGATTGAGCTGTTTGAAGCATCCTTCCTGAACTGAATGTTGCCACTGGAGACCATTCTTGAAGGTTCAGTGCAATTATTAAAGACCACTGTTCCAAATTTGTCTCATAGTGTCTTCTAGATTTACCATGCGCAGAAAAATATGTCTTGAAGCTTGAAAACTCAGGCCTTTGTTATGGAAGACAATCTAAGGATTATTTTTACTTCTACGTTCTGGTTAGGCTCAGTAAACTGATAAACCTTCCTTTACACTTGTATACCACTTCCTGAGCTGCCTTGTTCTGCCCTGCAGGAGCTGTACAAAACACCGCTCCCTTCAGTGCTATCACACAGGGAAGGAGCAGGCTACCTGTGAATGACTGGGAGAAATTTCCTATTTGATCTGATATAAAGATTTATCTTTATTTTAACTATCTTAGAATATGCAGATGCAGTGAACTCTTGAGCATTATACAGGTTAAAAATCCTAAACAACTTTTTCAGAATGCTCTGAGGTCTAGATATGTTGTTTGGCTTCATCTTTAAATCCTTTGCAGCTTTTATTGCCTGTTGACCTGCTTAAAACTCCCAATTAATCCCCAATTAATGCTTGGTTTCTTAAGTTGCTTTGATGGCAGGGACTGTGGAGGAGATAACATCTCCATAATTAATAAGGAATTCTTTTTGTTGTTCACATTATCATGAATGCATTTTTGCAGCTGGAAAATAACTTAATTATTAGCTCTGCTGTCCTAGACTGTAACAAACTATGTACTGACCTAAGCTGAACGATGCACTATAATATCTCTTTTCTAGTCTTTCTAATACTTACTGATGCTAATTCCAACTTTCTGAATCTTTTAATTTCTGGCAATGTCTCTTTTTTACCATGCTGCTCTATGGATAATAAAGGTGGGGATATTAGCAAAGTATATCCATCCCTTTTAAGTTACTCGGTGCACAACCACAACACCTCAAATGAATTAGATTACTGTAGCACTTACAGACAACATTTAGCTGTTCCAAATGATTCAAGAAGGGCAACCAGCTACAAGAATGGCTGGCAAATGACTCGCCAAAATGCAGAAGTCTGGAGTAGCACAGAGGAAGCTGCTTCTCCAAAGAGGAAATCTCGTAGCTGTGATGACCTGTTAACAGATGATCGCGATAGCTATCCCGATGCACAGGCCAAGGCTGAAAGCATGGGCTCTCTGTTATGTGAGGAGGACTCCAAAGAAATTTGCTCAGTGAACTGGAACTCCCCATATGTTGAGGGCCGTGGTAGTGGTAGGTCAAGAGTTCGTCACAGATCTGCACATGATGCTCCAGGTTTCCTGAAGATGTACAAAAAGATGCACCGCATCAATCGGAAGGACTTGATGAATTCTGAGGTGATTTGTTCTGTCAAGTCCAGAATACTGCAATATGAAAAAGAACAGCACAAAGGTATTCTTCAAGGCTGGAGAGAGTCTTCTACTGAGGAGGTGCCCAGAGACATGGTGCCAACCAGAATATCTGAATTTGAAAAGTTAATTCAGAAATCAAAATCAATGCCGAACCTTGGTGATGACATGTTGTCAACTGTTACATTAGAGCCTCCTAAAAATGGCTTGTGTCCAAAGAGGCGATTTTCTATCGAATCCTTGCTGGAAGAAGAAACTCCAGTCAGACATCCCTCTCAGGTACAACGGAGCTACAAGTCTAAAACCCTGGTGCCAATTCATATTGAAGTGACCAGTGATGAGCCACAACGATCACATATAGATTTTTCAGACAGTGATCAAGACGGAGTGGTTTCTGATCTCAGTGACTTTATCCAGATAGAGGGTTCATCCTTTTGTAGTGAAAGTGACTTTGATCACTTTTCCTTCACTTCATCTGAAAGCTTTTATGGATCAGGCCATCACCACCACCACCACCACCACCACCACAGGCATCTCATCAGCTCCTGCAAAGGGCGATGCCCAGCATCCTACACCCGCTTCACCACCATGCTAAAACATGAAAGGGCTAAGCAAGAAACCACTGAAGATCCAAGGAGACAGGAAGCAGAATCTGGCCTCTCTAAGATAGCATTCCTAGTCAGTCCAGTGCCTTTCCGGAGGAAAAAAAGTGCAGCTCCTAAAAAACAAACTGAAAAGAAAAAATGCAAGTCATCTGTATTTGAAGCACTAGATTCTGCACTTAAAGACATCTGTGACCAAATTAAAGCTGAAAAAAGGCGGGGAAGCTTGCCCGACAATAGTATATTACACAGACTTATTACTGAGCTGCTTCCAGACATTCCAGAAAGGAATTCATCTCTTAAAGCTCTGAAAAAGAGTCCCACACACCAGCCTTTTCATCCACTGCCTCAAGATGGTGCTATCCATTGTCCACTGTACCAGAATGATTGTGGAAGATTACCTCTTAGTGCCTCTTTTCCAGACATGGATGCAACTAACAACAATGATAGTGCACTGTGTTTCCAAGGTGGATTAACTTTCTTCCTCTATCCTTGTTATTGATTTATCCAACCTTACTCCCTGTGTTTCCCACCCTTTCTCATTCCACTTTGTGTCGTCTATAAGAAGCTTTCATCCCACAAAATTCTTAGTGAAGGACATCATTTTCACATAGGTGTTGAGGATAGATAAATTTGCTATCTATTCACAAAATACAGTAATCAGGACTACTGAAGTAGCAGTGCACTTCAACTAATTGATTATTAGCTCTATAAATTATAATGACATTATTAAGCAATGAATTCATGTATCATAAGATGCTGGTCAAACTGAAAACAATATGCAGATAACCCTTCATTACTAAGAAAAAAAGAATCTGCATCTAAAATGTGTTGTACTGTATAATTTTGTTAAATATAAGTGATAAAAATGCTGTTAATTCTGCCAGTATCATAGAAAATTGATTCTGTTTTCTTATGAATCCACTGCTTTGTATTACTTTTTGTGAATAGATGTTAAGGTCATTTTAGGAAGTTTCCATTTCCACTATTCAAACAATATAATTTCCAATTTCTGTGGCAGCAAAACTGATTCTTTTCATAGAATTTCAATATGTCTGTGAAATTTTGATAAATTTCCTATCCTCTTAGAAAGAAATTTCTCAGTAACCAAAACTTGAATGAAATTTTCAGGGGAAGTATGACAAATCTGTTTCTAAAGTTACTGCTTTGAGTTGTTTGTTGCTCTGCTTCTTTTCTTTTTTTTTTAATTTGCTTGAAAGATATTCTTGAAATCCCAAATGGATATAAGAGAGAATGTCTTTAAAATACAAATTATGAAATATTTGATCAGACCCATCTTATCCTTTTTCTCACATATTTTTGTGTAACTTTTTGCAAGTAGCACAATAATAAATATGTATTTCAAGAGAAATAGGAATTGAAACTGTTACCATCTCTTCTTAGCTAGTTATAATAGACATATTTAGAATAGAAAATTTGGTAAAAAAACAGCTCTAAAACGCAGTTCAGGATTGAATTAGTCAGACTCGAGGCCTGATCATGATTAACCCTGGCAGACAGTATTACATGATGAGACTGAAGTTGTTGAAAAACCTGCTGGTCACATATTATAGTTGCTAAATGAGAATTTTCCAGTCCATGAAAATAAGGAAATCCATAGTGTAAAGTAAATGTGGATTTCTAACAGCTTTTGCAGCTATGAAGGAGCCTGGCATGAGGAAAGCGATACATTCTGTCAACATTAATATCTCTAAAGTAGCGTGGAGAATGAGTAGAGCAGAATATTCCATTAGTTTCCATCAGCACCAGTCATGGCTGAGCTCTACTTCTAATCAAGTTTCGTGTTTTGTTGGATCTGTGTGCGTCTCTTACAGCCACACAGAGACCTGAATAGAAGATGACTGAAAACTACCAATATTGACTGCATAAGGAGCTGTAGAGAAAAAAAGGAAATTGTTTGTCCTAAAGCTTCTGCGATTTCATTCCTTTCCCATATCGTTCTCTTAATTCTAGAAATCAAAAAAAAAAAAAAAATAGATGTGTTTGGAGTCGTTGTATCTTTAGGTTTATGCAGTGGGCATACATTCTCATTCACGAACACATGCCGTATCAAAAAAGCTGTCCAGATCTGGGGCTGCAATATACTTGTTGGGAATGACATGCTTGCAACCAATGGCATAAATAATAAAATCATCTCATCTCTTTGCCTCCATTGTATTTATCAATAGCCTCAAGTTTTTGTGGCTTAGCCAACAACCAATTAGAACGGATGTGATGCTTTCAGTTCTTTTTTTTGTTCCACTTGTATTTCTATAGAAATGTGTGAGCTCGGTAACAACAGATTGCAGGAATGAAGTCAAAGGAAGACACACATAAATCACGTCTCCCCCAGAAAGTACCACTATGGTAGTAGGAGACTAAAACAGTACTTCTCAGAAGTTAAGAGGCAGTTCATTAAGTAGTTCTCTTTTCATTTCGCATTGGCAACTTGCAGAGCTATAGAGTGTATAAGATTTTGATTTTATTCTTATTAAAACATGAGAAGATATTCACCATCCTGTAATAAATGTTGGTAAACTGTGCTTTAGAGAAGTCTGCCACATAGATTGGTGAGTAATATGATTTGTATTCCATCTCTTAAAACAGAGTTGTTTTTATGAAGTAACATCCTTTTAAATTCCCTTGTGCTGCCTAACATGTGCCCCTGGTAAAGTAGAAATGCATCTTAGATCACTTAGGAGGAAACAATGTTTCTTCACATTTTCTCATTGAAGCATGCTTGAATCATGTGTTGTGCATGTAATTATGTGTTTATATTGTTGGCATTCCAAAACAGTGTCATGAAACCTATGAAGTCCCAGTACTGCTGTCATGTCTTCCACTTGGCCCAGTAGGGAAGCATCCCTTTTCACAGTAAGGCATAAATATGCTCTCTTGATCCTCTATCATATAGTTTCTTCTGCTGTGGATCAGAGGACAGCCTTAGCCTTTGCTTAAAGTTAGTATTTTTTTTTCCTTTTAAGGTGCACTTTACCATCATATCATGTGCTTTTCTTTCTATTAAAAGTAAAACAATAGATTTCAATATCTTTTCACCACCCTAAATGAAACCAAGCAGCATCACAGATTTGAATGGTTTTGTTTATCGTAGTTTCACATAATTTCTGTTTTCAGTAGACCAGGAGTCTCCTGGAAGCTATTCTTCTGCTTTCACTGATGTGGGACGATGTACTTCAAGGGAGAGAAGAGGAACTACAGACAAAGAGGTAGTGAAACAACAATAAATAACGCAGCGATATCCATATGGAAAATTGGTAACATATTTGAGACAAGATTTTTGTTGGTTTTAAGACACTATAAAAATGCAGACCAAAGGAACAGTTACTTATCATGAGATGGATCAGAATCTTCCTTTTTCATTAAGGAGATTGGTATTTCAAGAAATTAAAATAATATCCAGCTTTGTAAGATAAGCGGTTTTCTTCTATTTATTATTTAATAGATCTGGACATAAATTCACTAGTCATTGATCAGCTCTGTCAAAGCTGATTGGAGTGTGTGTTTGGAACAGAGAAAAAGAACAAATGTGACTGGGAAAGGCTCTTTAGAAATCCAAAGTGTTACACAAAGAAACTGCCCTGGTAGTTTCAAAACTGATACAAAATATCTACATTTCACCATTATTTTTGTTTGGAAAGCAAACCAGTGCTGTTAGTGGATTAGACAAAACCTCTTATCCTGAGAACAGTCTCTAACATCTGTAGCAGTTGGTGATTGTAATTAGATGTTGGTTGCTTGTAGTAATGCTTTGGAAGAGGGAATGGAAGCAGGCATACCACCTTTAAAGTAACACAAAGTATTACTGAAAAGTACTTACTGAAAAATAAAGTATATTTTTCCACATCTTAAGAATGTTTATAGATCTAGAACTATAAATGCTCTCAAAACAGGCTTCATGGATTTTCTTAAATCATAAAGTACGTTTAAATTAACCACCATCTACAGACCATGGATTGTTAACAATTTCAGTTGATTTTTATTAAAATATTGGACAAAATAATGGCAGCATAAAAGATTACTATATTTTAATTGCTAATATATAAGACCTTGCTCTGGGTTATCTACCTTGGTAAATGGTGGTATGGTTAGAACTGAATTCAGATCCATTTACACCCCACTAACATGTTTATATTGCTGCAATTCGATTTAAAGTCTGATTTTTAAAGAAAAGACTTCTCATTACAAAATACAGGCTAAAAAAGTTGCAGGAGCCATATTGTGTGTTTGTTTTAAAGAATCTAATGACATAGAAAGTCATCTTTCAGTTTGAAAATACATAAAATACTTACATTACAGGCCATTTTTAAGATCACTTAAAAAGGTTTGAAAATATGAAAGGGGAAAGGCATCTCTATTTCCAGTATGTTTTGTACATTTCAAAGTATTTTGTATTTAAACAGCTCCACTGTCCCTTTCTTCTGTTATTTGCTTTAGTAGTTACAGTACCAGCTGTACCAACATCAGGAGAGACTGAAAAGGGCTTAGCTACAGTTGATATGAATATCCCCTCCTGTCTAAAAGACTGTTTTTAATAACAGCAAGGAACAGAAAAATGCTTTTAAATTTAGGCTATGTTATTTGAAGGAGATCTGTAAGGGAAAATTGTATTAGTATTGCAAAATTCAAGTTGGCAGGATCCCTATAATAACTTAAGGGACTTTTTATTATAGTGAAGACAATTCTCTAGGTGTGCGAGATTTGCTAGTCTTAAAATGACAAGAAGGGAGAGAACCCAGTCAAGAACACCTGCTTTGGAATAAAGGTAAAATGCAAAATTTACAAGTGTCCCTTTTTATTCCTGTCATAAAAAGATGTGCACCTTTACATCATCACAAATAGCATCTCTCAGAAATAGCATTCTAGTCACTAGTACATCCTAGAGAGGCATTTTTTAGAACATGGTGATCTTACCTGTGCAAGTACTTGCAGAGAAGGACTAAAACGCTTTACCAAATACCCTCATGTGGTACTGCTTATCACTTCTTGCACCTTCCTCTGAAGTATCTGGTGCTGGCTACTTGTCAGGTGCAGACAGTCCGTGAGTGAAGCTGTTGCGTCAGATCACAGTTCATATTTTCGTCACAGCTTTGAAAACAGTGAAAGTGTGTCAGCCATACAGGTGAGGAGAGTTAGGGCTGTTCTACAGGTTTATTTTTGAATCAATAGTGAGCTTACACGTACTTGGTGATAGAACTTGATGAATGTACGAAAGAAATGATATAATGTGATTGCCTGTGATAGCAAGAGAGCTGCACAGGTGACTCAGATCCCCTCCAGTCCTGTGCTTTCTTAAAATTGTGAATGTAATTATAGAAAATAAAAATATTCCAACCATTTCCAGCTGTCAGAGTATACATATATAAATGTAATTCATCATTTGCAATTTAAATTAGCCCAAAGATAACAGAAAAGGCACCTAAAATACTACAGAATATTAAGTATGTGTATTTATGTTGTACCTACAGATCTAGTTGCCTCCAAGTCACATTGACATAGTTAATGTTTTTGTTTACTTTGGTACTTCTCTTAAACATAAAGTTGCGAAGTAGTCTGCATTAACATTTAGCTACCTCTGGTTTTAGAACACTAAATCCCAAACACCTAACTGCCTTAAAAAAGAAAGTCATATATTTAATTGCCTACTTCTGCAAGAACCACTGTAAAGGTCATCCTTTTCTTTTTGGATCTTGGTCACCTTTTTAAAAGTTGAAACACATTTATCATCTAGTAATACTATCTGAATGTATTAATCACTTTGCCTATTTTTCAGAAACTGCCAGCTAGAGCTGTATATGACTTTAAAGCTCAAACTTCTAAGTAAGTACTAGACTTTTGTTCATTTAAGAATTCATAATTCAAGCGAACTCTTTCTACCACTTAACTGGTGTTCGAGCCAGTTTCAACAGCAAATGCCATGGACACGAGGACCCTGCTTGCTGTCACAGTAGTCCCTGTATTAGGAAACTGTGTGAGAAGTTACTTAGTAATAAAAATGTCTTAAATTATTATATTCTCCATTGTATCTGTTTGAACACATGAATAGCTGTGAATCTTCAGCCTTCTAGAGCACAGGTTGTGAGGGACACGCACTGAATGCTCTTCATTTGTTGTGAATTACATTAAGGTGACAGAGGGTAAAGTGCTTAAAATACTGTCATAGATAATGAGTTTATCGAAAGTCTGTATAATGCTTCAGCATCTTCCTGTCTGTCTTAACATACACAGGCTTTCTGCAGGATGTGACATGTCACATACCAAAAAGCAGTGGTCCTTAACAAAAACAAGATTGAGAACCACTGATTCAGGATACGAGAGAGTCAAAGTAGAATGTCTGTATTTCATTTCTGCTGTTGTTCCAATGATCATTTAAACATTCTTTAGATTGTTTAAATTTAAACAATCTTTAGATATGGCCAAACGTTGACACTAGAATTATATTAGCTGTGTCTAGGACAAAACTCACTACTGAAATTACCAGAGCAGCACATTAGCTCTTGAAAAACCAAATGGATGATACAGCAAAGATGTCCCAAGCCAGGATCTGAAAATATTCATAATGATTTTAAAAACTCCCTTTTTTTGGTATCCAACATTTAACATATCACAGTCTCTGAGTATCAAGAAATATGAGAACATAATCCTGTGTTCTTCATGCTTCTGAATAGCTGTCTTGGAAAAAAAAGTGTAGAGCAGAATCATGGGATTCATAAATGCGAGTAATTTGATTTTATATGGTATGATCAACTGGTAAATGTACCACAGCTGTGACACTTTTTCTTCAAATGTTTAGTTGTTACATTCTGTTTCAGTTCCAAACTGTAAAGATCTCAGGAACCATGCAGAGAGAAGAGTTAAATGTAAAGCTATAAACATCTGATATAAATAAATTTGTTACAGAGAGCTGTCCTTTAAGAAAGGAGATACTGTCTATATCCTCAGGAAAATTGATCAAAACTGGTATGAGGGTGAGCACCATGGAAGAGTTGGAATATTCCCAATTTCTTATGTTGAGGTTTGTTCTCTGTTTTAATTCCTTTAATTAATTTGGGTAATAGGTCCACAAACCACATGAGAATGATGAAAATCTGGTTTTTCTTCTTCCTTAGAAACTTTCTCCCCCAGAAAAAGCACAGCCTGCCAGGCCACCTCCCCCTGCACAGATTGGAGAGATTGGAGAAGCTGTTGCCAAATATAATTTCAGTGCAGACACAAATGTGGAGTTATCACTTAAAAAGGTACAGTTGAGAACTATCTTCCATCGAAATACTATTACAGCGTCTCCTGCTACACAGAATCAATATATACATAAATACTGTGCTTTGGTGCACTCTCCATTCCAGATTTGCAATGCACAAAGCTATGCCACAGTAGGAAACTCTAACATAATAGCTTGTTGGCTTGCAGTCTGTCTCAGCTGCCTGCAAATAGTGTAAATGTGTTGTGCCTTTAATTTGGATTGTGGCAGAGTAGCATATGCAGTCATCTGCTAACTGCCCAGCTAAATTTTGAGTTTGCACTTCCATTATCTGTTCCTTTTTTTAATTATTATTCCTGCTGTAACAATTATTATGGTAAGGTTTTTAATACAGAATAAATAGAAAATTAAGATAAAAGATGCAAGAAAAGGACTCAGAGATATTTTTGTGAATGTAAGTATTTCGTTTAATAACAGTTCTCCGTTTGTAATGTTCTGCTATCTTTCCTGTGCACATCCTGGTGGCTATACTGAATTGCACATGAGCAAAAAACCTGTTTAATTTCTGAAGTTTGTTAGACACTGGAATATTAACACTGTAGAGAAGCTTATTATTGCAGATATTAAATACTTAGTCGTAAGTAGTGTGTACTTCTCATCCATTGGGAAGTTCTGCCCCTTACTTTTTTCTTTTTCTTTAGAATTAGAGTTCATAGAAGCTTTTCAGTGGTTTGTTTTTGTTTTGAACAAAAAAGTAAGGATAGAGGTGTTTGTTGCTGACCTAGAGCCTAATCCAGCACTACTGAAAATAATGGGTGTTTTTTACTCATTTGAAATTAGTAAATATCAAAGAGCTCTAAAAAAACCCAGGAATAGGAACTTAGAGAAATTAGGGGTTGGGGGTAATTTGATGTTTTATTACTTTTTAAAATTAGCTTTTGTGTTTATTGTGATGATCATAATCTTGACAGCCCAATTTTGGTTTGTTTGAAAAGTTGACTTGCACTGGTTTTCTCTTGTTCCATCTCACGAAAGATAATTGTAGTGAACTCCACACATCAGCTACAGAAACAAAATTAAAGAAACCCAAAAGAATGCAAAACTAATAGGCAAGGATTTGTTTCAAAAAGACACATGGTGAAAAGCACATCATGTAAACCAAAGAAGGGTGTAGCTCATGAAGTAAAAAGTTTGAATATAAAGTTGGTATTTTCCATTTCAGTTTCTACAGTCTCTAAAAACAGTGAGGCCCTGCCCGTTTTATACAGGAAAAGCACTTCTTTGTCTCATATTTCCAATAGACTCGCTTTTTAGTTTTCTACCTTTATTCCAGTTTTACTGATAACAAAGCACTTGCACGCTTCATTGTTTAACTTTTATCACTCTTAAGAAAAAAATGGGCATAGCCATCGCTGTTGCATATTATAGCTGGGGCATTAGCTAGCAGTTTGGGCGACTATTACAACAGGTTATGTTCCAAAGAGAAGTGTTAATGTTAATCTCCCAAGCAAGAGGAGTGGACTACATGAGATTCCCCTCGGATAAAAGAACAGCGTTTTCAGTCCATGCCTAACCCCTCATTTTACTGAGATGGTAGTTTTATATATGGATATTATCAGTGGGAGGAAAAATGGGAAAACGGAGATGATGCTCAAGACTGATGGGAAACAGAACTGCAGGGAAAATACTATTATGTGTTAAAATAATACCTGTTATGAACAAAATTAACTTTCAATGTATGTGCTGGTAACTCATTTTCATAATGCATTTCAGGGAGACAGAGTAATTCTTCTTAAGCGAGTTGATCAAAACTGGTATGAAGGTAAAATACCAGGAACCAACAAACAAGGCATCTTCCCTGTTTCCTATGTAGAAGTCATCAAAAAGAATCCATCTAAAAGTGTTGATGACTATCCTGACCCTCCGATACCCCAAAGCTATTCTAGTGACAGAATACATCATTTAAGTTCAACTAAGGTAAGGATTTTCTGATGTTAGCTGCCACCCCTAGAGTGAGTTTAGAAGGACTTGTAATTTTTTTGTTAACATAATACATTAGGCATTAAGTACACAACATTTTCTTTCTTGCACGGGTAGAATTGCATTACTGTGTTGATAATAAATTATTTTTAATAGACAACTGTGTCTCATATTCTGCCAGGATTTTTGCTGTCTTCTTCATTGGCTATTACATTATTTTTAGTAGAGCCAGGCAAAATTTGGGCAGAAAAGTCAGTAGAGAAAAATTTATTTGGGAATCTTAGCAAGAATTTGAGCATTAAGGGTATGTCTAGCAGACTTTTAATAGTACAGTGTGAAGACATTCCCATAACACAGCTGTCCTAAAAGCCTGCGGTTCCATAAGCATGCACGACACAGCTTGCCAAGACCAGTTCTGTACCTTCTGAAGCAAAGGAGAATAGCCAGTAATCCTGTACCAAAACCTTCCTCCTTTTGCCGTTCACAGTCTAGGAGGAGGCTGTTGGTACATTCTTTGGAGCGGTACAAACTGACAGCATTGCTTCATTGAGGAGTGAGATAGATGATTGTCATTACATTGTCAGTGAACTTGGATTCAGACCTTTATGGTTGTATATTTTTCACGCCAAATGTGTATCATAGGTTCCGAATTGTTTTCCTTCCTAGTCTAGATAACCACCACAAATCATACTACAGGATGCTGCAGAAAGATACCTGTGTTCTGGTTTATCATTCACTTGTGAGGCTTCGCAGTAACCTGTGCAGGGAACGTAACATTTTTGGCAGTGAAAGAAACTAAGGAAGTTTCTGCATACGAACTGTACTTAGAACTGACGTGTTACCAGTTATTTTGAGCACTCAAGATGGAAACTTTTCTAGATCTTCCTCTTTACCTTTGTTGCTTATCTCTTCAGCATGGGCAGTGGGTTTTGTGTGTAATTATGAACTTATCCTGCTATTAATCCATGTTTCATTTGGATTTGTCCCCTTTTCTACTGCTATCTACTTGCATACTTGATGGTCATCCACATGCTTCAACTTTGAAATAAGTTCCACATTTGCTTACTATTTTGGGGTTGTAAAAAGCTACCAAAAGATGTCATTTACAGGCAATCGTAGCCTCTGAAAATATCACTTATGACTAAGTATTAGTTAGGTTGGGACAGTTGCTAGAACAGGTCTTGTCTGGTTTTCCAGAGTGTGTCACAACAGAGAACTACATCCTCTCTCTTCTATTCCCGCAAAACTGTTCAAGTAGCATCAAATTGTGTAGCTGCCAACTGAGGTATTCATAAGCTAGAGCCCCTTATTGTTACAGGAATCCAGAAGGTCCTAAAGGCAAGTCAAGAGTATGAGGCAGCTTAAGTGCTCCATATTCCAGAGATGCCTCTCCCTATTTTCTGTGGAGCAGGTTTGTCTCTAAGGTATCCTGCTAAAGCTCCATAACCCTTGTTGAGCACAGGTGGTGCTTCAGAGCCATTACATCCATATTACAAAACTATCCTACCACTATTATTAAGTTAGTTGTTACTAAATTAGTTTGTGAGGGAAGGAAATTGGTAGAAGCCTTCTTTTTAACATAGGATACTTCTGCAATGAGGAAAAAAAAACCCAAAACCACCAGCTTCTACTGAGCCATCTTTTTCCTGAATACAGCTGTATTCAGAAATGGCAATACCATGAAGAAGACATGTTGTTCCTGACTACCTAGAAGAATTTCAGCAGTCCTGAAGGTGTTCTAGGGTTTACCACACTTTCTGATACTACTTTCCCTATTCCTTTGGAGTTTTTTACCACATAGCGCTCCTTGTTGCTAGAGCAATTGCACTGAACTTCTCTGGCCTAATGGCAATAAAACAAATAAGCAATACAAGTCATGAGCAAGTTTTGCTCTCCGTAACTTGGCCTAATCCATTTATATCTTTAGATCTAGTGCAGCTTATAGCCATGGGAGAGTAAAAGTGGTGAAGTCTCCTCAGCAGTATTATTGACCTTAAAACCGCAGGTTAGGGGCCCTTGTTTAAGAGGAAAAGTGAGGGAAAGAGACTGAGTATTGCTGTAAGAGCCTAGCTGTTTTAGCAGGCTGCCTTCTATCAGTCTATACTGTTTACTTTAGTACAGAAGATCCTGTAGCAAAGGTTTGTCTAACTATAATATAAAGCTATTTGCCTCAAGAAAACTCTAGCAGAAGGTAAGTAAACTAACCTCCCTATTCTGCAACATTAATGTAGACCTTTGAAATTATTTTTCTCTACTACATTAATACTTAAAGCCTGCAGTAGTCCAGATAACTTAGAGGTGTACATCTGATTATTTTGGATAGTTCTAACGATGAGATCAAAATATTTTTTGCTCAGTTTTAATTTTGAGGATTAATAGTAACAAAAATGCATTTTCAGTATTTACTGAAGCAATGGATATCTACTGATGCTGTGTACGTATGACTCACCAGTCTCTCATTCTTAGAAAAGGACCTTTCTTTTCCCAGAAGGATACTTCAATCAATATTGTGTAACGGTACTCTAAGCATACTGTTGTGTACTGTGCTGTCACTATTTTAAAAGCATTGTTGACTGCCTACGTCCAATTTGAATTGAATGTACCTTTCACAAATGTAGACATTATTTGAACTAATAGGGTTACTTTTGAAAAACAAATGCATTCTGTAGCTGCTCATGCCTTAATAAAAGTATGCAATGTATTAAAGATGTTTCTTAAACATTTACTCAGAAGTACTAAGAAAAAGTAGAAGTATTAACATTTGAAGAATTAGAAATTACCTCCGTTGTTATACTTGGAAAGAAGTATTTAATGACACCTAAAGTGTACTTCTGAAAATGCTATTCTCAAAATAATAGTAGTGGTTCGAGAAAATTTCATTGCTATTAATTGTATGATTTAATAACCTGTGACAGGCTCACTAACAGAGCACCATAAGTAACATAACTTTAGCAGATCAAATGCAGTTGCCTTCATGAATGTTATGATTCAGGTCTGTCTTAATGTTTGACATTTATGCCCTAAGCCAGAACCTGATACAGTATCATGTTTCAAATGTCTTTCCTGCTGTTCTGATTCATGTAGTAGTGATTTCAGACACCTATGGTCACTGAAATTCTACCCTGTAATCCAGATGATGGCACAGACATTCTTCTTTTCCAGTTTACGCATATCCTAATTCTCCGTCATAGTTACCTATTTCAATTCCCATGTTTTTCTTTTTTGAAGTTGCCTTCCCAACCACTGACCCCACTTTCCAGACAACTTTCCTCCTCTTGGTCACATATTGATCAAAAGATTCTCCAGGCTGACTCTAGTGACTTGTGTTCAAGGACTGTTGGTTTTTCACCTTCAAGCATGTGCAACTTAACTTCTCCATCAGTTCCAGACAGTTTTCTTTGTGACTTAGAAGAACTCAATTCTTTGGCATTAGCAACCTCCCAAACTGTAGCAAACTCTCCAGGTAATAGCATTCACCACGTTAAGGATGGTCACTTTATGCCATGTACAGAGGTGTCTCTCAGCTCTCCTACAGCCCTTCCTCTGTCCTTTCTTGTATCTCCCTCTGTCTCATCTTCAGCCGGCTCATCTCATGACATAGAATATAAGCATGTCAGCAACAATACCAAGTCAGGAAAAGATAAAGACTTAGAAGGTATAATTGACTCTTTAGTTACTGAAGTACCTAGAGATTTGTCAGATACTACAAGAGAAGGTGAACATGGTGCTATCCATAACATCCCTTCACCATATGAAGGAGGTTCCATGTCCAGAGTGCTAGCTCCAGCTGCTGAAAATGAAGAGGAAATCTGTACTGCAGATCTGTCACTTAATATAGGGGATCAGTCAGAATCTCAAGAATCAGATTTCTACGGAGGAGCACAAGACACAACAGAAGAACTGACAAGACTGTATATAGAGGAGGATCTGGTACATGACGATTTAGAGTTCCCAATAGCAAGTGGAGAAGATTCTATGGATTGTTATGAAGGATACACTTCTATTGATAAGGTATTTTAATTTCTGACAACCCTGACTTCTGTGTTCAGATAATTCAGTATAATTATTCTGTGCCTCTCCTTGTATTTACAAGTCTGTATTGTGCACAGGCACAATTTTACACAATTGCCATTTGATAAAATTGAGCTCTGAGCAAGCTGGTTTAGTGAAAGGTGTCCCTGCCCATGGCAGGGAGGTTGAAACTAGATGATCTTTAAGATCCCTTCAAACTCAAAGCGTTCTATGATTCCATGACTAAAAATTGTCAGTGTTAGGGGACTGTCCCTTCTCGGAAGCAGGCATATGCATAATTGTAAATTCTGTGATGTATCAATTGTGCTGGTCCTTTCCCTCCTGTGCTTGGTTGCCGAAGAGCTTCTGATTTGAAAAGCCAGTGAACCATTTCCCTCACTGGCCCATTACGTGCTGCCCCTTTTGAGAGAGAGAGGCCCCAGCAAGCAAATGCTGTCAACAGCCTCCAGAGGGAGGGAGACGTGCCTCTCGCAGAGACTTGACGGTTTGTGCTTCACATGTGTCACTTCACCAGCTGATGTATTTATAGCAGCCTCTGTTACGAAAATCTAACAGTAACAGATCAGATTGTGTTTGGCAGTTGGACAAATGCTTCCTCCTGAAGCCCTCCCCAGTTCCTCCTTGGGACAGTACATCACTGAACTATCCCAAACATGTGCTGGCCATTAAATGCCACAATATAACTACACAGCTTGTGTGGTTTCCAGGCAGAGTTTTAGAATAGATTTTTTTTCTCTCCAGCCCTTACTTCAACAGACATTTCAGGCAGTTGCTTTGACTGCATGCAAGTCAGGTGCGTAGGACAATATTTTAGGCCAAATGTTAAACTATTTAATTACACTTTGCAGGCTACCTCTACCCTTAAATGACCTGAAAAGCACAGGAGAAAAACTTAAGAATAGAGTTGAAGTCCATGGCCACAAATGGCAACTTTTTTAATGCTTTCTGAGGCAAGAAATTTCTTCCAGAAAAGTAGATGACTAATAATAAGATTAGCATGAGATTTGTGATTGTTCGGGTTAGTTACATGTCTCCTTATTGAGCATTTGACATCTTTCAGCTGATTTTATAACAGTTTTATAGCACAGTTACTTCTCATATTTCTTAAACATTTAAGCCAGCTCTACTTTCTGCTGGAACATTGGGAGACTGATCCTCTTTTCCACCTTTCTTCTAATCTTCCATTTCCCTCTGCCAAGGCACCTACTTCCCACTCCGTTCCTACAGCATCCCTGCCTACTGCTTCCCTCTCACCTCCTCTCCTCTCTAAACCCTTACATCAGCAGGAGAAAGACTCACTACAGTTAAAGGTAACTGCATCTCTTGAATATGGATTGTTGCAAATCTTGGTGCCTATTAAATAACTGCAAGGCTAACACTGAGTTTGATCTTCTGAGATGTACTGTTTTCTTTACTAATATTAAATAACATAACAAATGGAGTATTAAGATAGGCCTTTTTCAAATGAAACACAAGGTAAAACCATAACCATTATGACACAAGTAAATAGCTTAAGGTGATACCAATGATAGGAAAGCAGAAAGCCTTCAACTCAATTTCAGGTCCATACCAGGACACCAGTGTAACTTACTTAACTGAATTATACAGAACTGTATTCAAGTATGCAGAAACTAGATAACATTTGTGTTACTGTTTTCAATTTCAATCCGAAGCCTGGGAGAACAGTCATAAATTTCACGGTAAAGCACCACTGCAGAGGGTCATGTTCTAAATACCAATTCCATTAGTCAAGGACTGAACAAAGATTATTCCCTCTTCAGGACTACAGTTTGTGTCAGCATTGAAGCTCTGAGGCAGAAAAATGAAAACTTGCTCTAGAAAGACAAAGTTAATTTGCAGTGCTGACTTCCAGAAGATTCATCTATTCATGAAAAGGAGAAAAAGTCATGTAAAGAGAAACCATCCTACAAAAGTCATCATTGCGTCATTACATCTATGTCATAAATACCTCCTTCTTGTTTGTTTGTTTGTTTGAAGATCTACCTCATCTTACGATGTGCATTCACAGAAAACACAGACATAAAGGACTTAAAGAAGTCTTAAGATCAACAGATAAGTTGGGCTTTTTCTGAAGGAGGGAAGAGACATAAGGTTTCTTTCCAGGGCATGAATCTGTCATGAGCTTAGGTTTGTTCCACCTCAAAGAAGGGGTAAAACACAGTGCTGCACTTGTTTCTGCAACTTTTAATAGTTTAGCAGTTGGTAGAGTGCTTTTGGTGCTTCTGCTTAGCCTAATTAAGCAGACAAATTAAGAACATTCCTCATCTACACTGAAATTCTTTTTAGGTGACCTTTATATTCTTTGCCCTTATTTGAGCAACGTGTGTTAATCCGAGCTGAAAATAAATAGAGGGAATATATGTTTTGAGAGTTAAAAGATCTGCCCCAGGGAACCTCCAAGGCAGTGTGTTGCTCTTAATTGGGCAAGGCAGGAGGCAAAACACCAAGAACCATGGGGATGACTCCCATCTTGCACACACAAAAGCCTGAGAATCAAAAAGAACTACGGGTCTGGGGTCTTGTTACAGAGTTCTAGCTGTTAATTATTGTTTTCAAACCATTTTAAATTCTGAATTATTTTTTAAATCTAAGGAACAGGTTCCTTTATAAACTTAATCAGTATAGACTTACCTATTTTAAAATTGGCAAAATAATTAGATACACTCTTACCAATGACAAATGTTTTAATCAGTCAACACTGATTACATTGCCAGAACAGAGATTTGGATTAAAATATAGTATAAAGTATAACTTTATACTATATTTTATACAGGCTTTGGCTGTCATCATTTCTTGCTATTTAGTCCACAGGCTGGGTTTGAGAAAATGGGACAATTCCTATCCTCTTCCCTTTATGCATGTTGCCCATGATTAAATTCTGCTCTCAACTGCCACAGTAGAAAGAACAAAACATTCTGAAGAATCAAATATAACAGGTGCAGGGAGGTTCTTCAGGGAGCTCTTGAAACTGTATACTGATACTTCAGTAATTTTTGTTAATTTAAAAATACATACATATGTATATATACACATATATATACATATATATATTTGGTATGTGGCTCAAAACTAAAGCATGACCAAGAATGTGGGTAATGGAATACAAGGAGCTATGGGTGGGAAGTGTCACTTTGCACTGTGTTGGTGGGAGGTATGTGTCCTCCAAAAGAAGTCTGAAGACACATCCTCAGGAGAAATGCTGACATTTTTCTGCCTCCTTGGCCTGTCTTGGTATCTTTTTTTGTTGTTCTTATTCACCCCTCTCCTAAGAGGGGGCTGGTTTTTTGTTTAGTCATGTTCTACTGACAGATACAAATACCTAAGAAAAGGTTTCTAATATAGCACTCCACTCTCCTCACATTCCCCCCAACTCTCCCCTGCCCATGAGAATTCGCATTTTCTGCACACACACCCCTTAAGAACTGCATTCTGACAAACATGAAGCAGATTTTTAGGGATGCTAACAAAATGAGGATATTTTCATGAAGTACTTTCCACCAGGCATTTATTTGCTTTCTAAATGCAAAGCCAAGGGATGTGTTAACAGCAAGGAATTACATTTGCCATTGGTGCTTCTAAGGTAGCATTTCTGCTCTGTGCTGCTGAGCTTTTCTGCGTTACTATCTGAGCTACTTCGGGGGTACACATGCAATAACTGTTCCAACTGCATATGCTGTATGTGATTCATCTTTTAATTGTAACATGTAAAGGCATGTGCCAAAATAGCAAACCCTTAAGAAAAAAAGATACAGCAGTAGCAATGAAAATACTGTATACTAATTACAGTACCCTTCCTTCCACCTGTAACAGTTGTTTTTTGTTATCAGGAAAAGCATGTCTGGTTTGCATGTCTGAATGAAGCAACAAAAATCCCATGATGCTTCATTCTTAAACTCTCACTTGACAAAGTTTTTGTGGTTCTTCTAGGCTAATTTAAAGAGGGAGATATTTGTTATGGGTAAACCTCCTCGTAGCCCAGTGATGACTAAGAGATCCTGCAGCTCACCTGTCAGAGGTCACAGCTATTCACACAGGGTATGGTACTGGATGCCCAGTGTGCGGTAACAGCTTTTCCATGGACAAGGAGCTCAGTGTCTAGTCTTTCAGTATTTTGCTTTTACCCAAGTGTCTCAATACTATCAGTATGCTGTGTTTTCTTCCTGTTGTGCTTCTGTGCTATGACTGAGTAAAGGCAACAGGTCTGTGTGTGCCTGAACTTATTACAGAAATCCATTAGTGTACTGTATCTCTGCAGTACTGCATGGTATTTCCAGTGCTACAAGGTGTTTATATTTAGTCTGATTCTTTGTATTTATTCTAGTTTTAATAAAAATTACTCCTCTCTTTCAAAGCATTTTTAGTTTATTAAAATTACAGCTTCTTAGAGTCAAAAATTTATTCTTTATTGCATGTATACAGATTAAATTTTTGGTTTCGAATCTGTGTCTTTCTTTTCAAAATGTTTGCTCCTGCTATATTTTTTTCACTCAATACTGTCCTCTTTACCCAAGCAGTGTCATTACAGATTTTAATACTCTTTAACCTTTCCCTTCTTATCTGTAACATAGCTGTAACACAACTCTGATATTTTTACATAGCCAGAGTGTCAGGTTGTTTAGAGTTTGCATGGGCTTTAGTCAAAAAGGAGATCTACATTATGAAAAGGGGGGGGGAAGTCAAACACAAAAACCCCACCCTCAACCTAAACGATACGAGAATGAGAAGTTATGGCTTACGTTTTACTTTCAGTTTAGGATTTAATTGTCCTTTGCATTGGTTTCTTAACATTTAGCTCTTAAAACTGGTAATGGGATGAATTGTTTTCCATGCTGTTGCTGCTGATTTTAGGTGATCATCTTTCTGGTGCCTCCCTTTTTAAAATTTGAATTTTAGTTTAAGATATGCAGGTTTGTGTAACTTTCAAAGTCTTAGCTTTTTGGCAGGCCTCTGTTTACTTCCAGGTGTGAGGGAACAGTGCTTTCTTCATCAATGAAGAAAGACAGCTCATTCATAGGAAGGCCAGGATTCTTGTATCACAGAAAGTCCAACTAGGAATGAGAGCTGTGAAAAAGGGCTTAAGCCCTATTTTAATTTTGCACATTACTCCAAGTGAATGACATGTAAACAGTATATTAAGAGTGTTTTGGTCAGTGTGTAGTGTATTTATGACTTTAATTCCAAAAGTACAAGAGCACATATCATGCACCTAATATGCATGCTCAGGACTCTACAGAACTTTTATATGCAAGTGCAGTATCAATCATGCATGGAAACCAGGCATACAACTGGAATAATTTTTTATGTTTTTGGGATTAGGTCCTGCAATATTTCCCAGGAAGCAGGATAGTCTAGTAAACTGAGGTGCAGTTGAAAACTAGAAATCTTTGCAATAGTCCCCTGTCTAGCCAATGCCACTGTATGTGGGAATGAGAGCTTAGGGGGAGAAAACAGGGAGAAAGCTTCTGGATGTCAGCTGGGGCATTATTGTGGAATTCATCCAAATAGAGAGCAAGCTTCAAGGTTGCCCTGTTCAGACATACCACCAATTACTTCACCCTATTTCTCCAAGACTGTAATTTTGTCAAAAGATTGTTTTCTCTGAGGTAATAACAGCGTTGAAAATCATGAGTCACCTTGATTCTTATTATCTATTTCTACTGTAGTTAATTAGCAATAGAACATTTTATGAAGCATATGCAGAAAAAGAAGATAATACTAACCTACCTGGTTTCTTCCTGGCTTGGTATTATGCTCAAAGCATTAAATCATTTTTAGCATTCTTTAGGACTTTTACTTCCATTGTTTATAGGAAAAGTCCATAACCTCGGTTGAGTTCTTTTGCATCTCGGGCTATCTTTGGCATTCAGCTCAGTTACAGACCTGATGAAAGATTAGCAGCAAATAAGGTCAGATTCCAGTCTAAATACAAAGCATTCTGACTATTCTCCTCTTGCTTGACAAGCCAGCCATTGAAGGAGGTTTACTGAGAACTGTTTAATTTGCAATCTTTACTGTTTATTCTTTGGTAAAAATTATCCACCTTTCTTGTACACTGGCAGAGGAGAGTTAAGTGAGAGAGAGAAGACAGTAAAGAGTATAAACTTTTTTTTTTTTACTTTGAAAACCTCTTTCCCACCTAGCATTCAATAATATGAATGAAAAAAAAAAATCTGTAATCTACCTGCATATTTAGGCACCTTTTAAAAGTTATACTCTTGACTCTAAAGTACAGACTGTTCAGAATATTTTCTGCATGTATTCATAGAAACTGCTGAAAAGAAATTCAACTAATTTCACCTGGAGATGTTGAGAGGGAAAAGGGGAAAAAAAATGTTAACAAACTACACCCTGTGTTTTTCCATTCAATTTTTGCCATCAGCCTGTGGATTGTGTGCTGCTTCCTTCTCTCTTAGAAGACTATCATATTCAAGAGTGATAAAAGAATGACTGAAATAGTCAAACCAAGAGAGAACCATGGGGAAATAAGACAAATTCCATAGCTTAAAGATCAGGTTGCAGTTTACTCAATTCATGAAAGAAAGTGCTATGAGCAGTGTTTGATATCCACACTCCCAAAACAGATATGGTTCCCAGACTTGTCTCTACAGCATGACCAGAGGGCATCCTCAGTCAACAGAGAATACGATCCCTGCTCATATCAAGAGCTTTCCCAAGCAGCTGCTCCTGCACTTTCTGGCCCCAGCCAGATTCTAATCAGTCTAAGTCAATGACTTTCTAAGCAGGATATGGTTTCTGTAGAAAGTTAGTATTTTTCATTTCCATTGCATCCAGATGTATTGAATACTAGTGGTTGGTAATGCTCCATTAAGAAGGAACATAGTTCCTTTCACAAAGTTTTGCACTGGAAATACAAACTACTTTTTTCTGTTAAAGTAAAAGTGTTACTTGTTATATTCACACAATTAAATGTATTCTTTCAAAATTTTTTTCTGTTCTTTGCCTCCCAACAGCCCGCATGGCTTGAGATGAAACAGAATTAGTTAAAGCATAGCATGTTATGCCTGCCAAGTTAGTACTCTGTGTGTGTAATGTAAATTGGTATGTTGTTCGTCTATGAATATTCTAGATTCTGCCATTATGCATAGGAGATTTTATTTCTGCTTATCTAAAAATATATTTCACCCAAAGAATGTGTGATGTTACTCAGTTGCATCTGATTTTTCTAATGTTATTTCTGTTTCACAGTGAAGAGGCAGCAGGTTTCTCTTCCAATTTTGTACTATACTAAAAATAGAATGGACTGTTGATGAAGTTCACAGTTTTGTTTAGTTTTTATTATAAGCTCCAAAAATCAGATCTTTAAACATGCCAAGATTCAGTAGTTTGTCATGTCTCTTAAGAATTTATTGTGAGTTGGAAGGGGGGCAGAATGGGCCATGGTTTTACACAAAGGTAGAATATGAACTCTTGAGCAACTATGTGTTACACCCCTATCTGACTATTTGAACCTTAAACTGCAAATCTTTATTACATTTCAAATCATTTCATTTCAGCCACAGCGCCCTGTGCTTTCTCATGAAAACATACACAGTGGGGGGGAACCGTAAGTATACTTCTTGTCTACTAAACCAAAACCTAACATTTAAGCAACAGCCAGCACATCATCAGATAATTTTTTAACTTGCCAAGTACAATTATGAAGAGATTTCACAGATTTATAGATAACTGCATGATGTAGGAAGATATCCAAGAAGGTCCCATTGGGCAAAGCCTTATTTGTTTAATTTTACATTCAGTGCAGGCAGACATGGCAACTAAACAGTTCTCCACTGTCTATACTTATAGAAGGGATTTTGACTTGTTTTATTCTCTCCATTTTTACATCTCAGCAAAATGACAGTTAAGATTTAACATTGATTCAACTGATCTGCTTTACTGACTTGATACAATTATTCAGAAATAGTTCTGGATGTGAATAGAGAGAAAAAAAGGAACTTGATAATGTTGATCACGGGAAC
The DNA here is from genome assembly GCA_013397725.1 of Rhagologus leucostigma. Classification (NCBI taxonomy): domain Eukaryota; kingdom Metazoa; phylum Chordata; class Aves; order Passeriformes; genus Rhagologus; species Rhagologus leucostigma. The sequence continues at coordinate 141,466 of VZTD01004012.1, forward strand.
ACAGGCTCACTCATTTTGCTGTGATTTACAAGTGCAATTCAAATATGAGATACAAGTATTCTGAAAACTGTAGACACTCAAGTCTTATTTTGACAAACATTGCTAAGTGCTTGGGATATTTCAGTAGTGACTGTTAAAATGCAAGTTCAGTGCAAGATTGTTTCAAGATTTTCCCCACGCCCCTAGTCTAGCACTTGGGTTCTGCCTCAGTGATCACTGAAACCAGTAGCCATTCTTCCTTTAGCATCAGAGCGCTTCAGCATATGCCCTGTTAGATCATTCTTCATAAAATCTAGCTAAGGCATAATGTCTAAAAATATTTTTAAGTTTTCCTTAGTCATTTGAAGATGGAAAAGAGGGGCAAAAAGTTACCAAGTTACTCACGAGTTCCTGTTGGTATTGTTGAGCATACTGGAGCACCTAACTCAGTTTTGAAAGCAATAATTGTCTGATTCATTTTGTTCAGTACAGTATAAGTAGTTCATGACTAAAGTTATTTATTCCTAAAATAAAAAATAGAAATATATTTAAATTACCAACTAACCATTCTTTCTCTTTAATATGTTTTCTGTCAGTATTGTAAATGCTAGTAGAGTTTTCATACTAAAGTCCTAGATTAGCGTAGAGAGAATGAAATTACTACAAAGGAGTTTTTAAAATGGATTATCTAGAAATGACTAAGATTCAATTTCTAAAGTACAAAGAGAGCTAATTGGGAAGTTCTTGTTACTGTACTTGAGTAAGTAATTGGCTTGAATCCTATTCATGACACATTACATCTGCAAATCCTGTCCCCTTGGAAGCTGCATTGAATTATTTTTTTGAAATATCACCATAGGTCTGCTTTCCTGGAATGATAATAAGCGTAACAGAAAATATTATTGCCACTTAGTTTTTTGCATAGATTGTTCTTACTCCTGCTACACAAATTACCAAAGGTAATTGCTTAAACAACCAGTCTCTTTCTATTTTGTTAGTGTAATTAAAATATAAAAATAGACTTTTGGGGCTTGGGAAGATAACTGCCAGTCATGAGAAATTAAGTTAATTTTTTTTTTCCTTGGAACATTGTCTTCTTTTCTAATCTCCAAACTAGCAATGTGGAAAATAAGTGTAGTTTATTCAGGATGACCATCATTAAACTAAACCTAGGACCAGTCTGTATATAGGATTTTCAAATTGGGCTTTCAGGAGGAGGAATTTTTTACTAAAATAAACATCTTATTTAAGCCATCCAAACTTAGCTGGAATGATAAACACATCAGTGGGCAAGCTATCCCTGTTTTTACTGGGGAAAGTGTAATAATGGCATTAAGGTTTAAAATTCAGTGAACTGTTTTAAGAGAAAAGAATGGATACAATTATGTTTTGCTTCAGTATTCTGAAATTAAAACTATTTCCTTTTCACAATTTCTGCAGTTTTACCCTGCTTCTTTATACACAGTCATATCTGAGGCACAGTTACTTAGAAAAAAAGGCCAATTCTGACTCTGCAGGACTCATGGGCTTGTGCAGCAATCTTCTTGTGGGCTGTCAGCCCAAGAACCTTTAGTTCCCCCTAGTGAGAGTTTATTCTTTCAATTCAAAAAACTTTGATTAAAAGCTGGCAAGGAATGAAAGACAAGGCATTTAGTAATTGCACACCTCTTGCCATTTATCCACTTTACATCCTGCAATCTGCAGCCCTCACCAGGTGGAGAGGCACAGCTCAGGGTTTGAATATTGTTTGAGTTTCCATCCATATGTTCTCTGATTTGATTCAAGCCTCTCCCTCACTCTCAGAGATAGATGGCTTATCTGTGCAGCCGCTGAAGAGCCCAGGGAGGTCCCCCAGCCACAGTGACAGTGTATGAGAGCAGCTGTCCTGGGTACCCTCACTTGTGCTGAGTTACTGGCTTCACAGAGCTTTAAGGCAGAACCACAGTTTTAGGTGCTGATCATGGAAGGTTACAGGGCTAGCACATCTAGGTTCTCCTTTAGAAGTCCTCTGTTTCGTGATTGAACTATAAAATAACCTTAAAATTAAAAAAAAAAAAAATCTGAAAAAAAAATCTGGTTTTGAGACAACTGGTTGAGGACCCATCAGGCTTGCCTCAAAACCCAGTCTTTAGTGTCCTGCGAGTTACCTTCCTAGTGAAGGTTTTATTTACTATTAAGTTCCTAACCCTCAAGTCCACCAGGCAAAAAAAAAAAAAAAAGTCCTTTTCCCCTCTATTTGCAAGAAGTGTTTCTTCTTACTTAATGTTTAAACCAGCTCCTTTACTTGAGCAAAAGTGCAAGGAACTCTTACTTCTTTTTAAAAATGCATCATTTGTCCTATTTAAGGTTTCAGGCTCTATATAACTATACTCCTAGGAACGAGGATGAATTGGAGCTCAGAGAGGGAGATGTCATTGATGTGATGGAAAAATGTGATGATGGATGGTTTGTGGGTATGTTTTAATTTGGTTGCTTTCTTCTTTTCCCCCCCCGACGTTTGCTGCCCTCTTTGTGTAGTGTCTTTTAAACAACTTGATTTTTGGCAGTTAGCATTATAAACTTGAACCTGGCTTTATCAGGAGAAATCCCAACCAAAATCCACTGAAATTAGCAGGTGATTTTGCACTTTTGTCTTTTAAAATTAATAGATGCAAATTGGCACATACCTCTGGATTGTTGTACAGCATTGTTGTCATTTGTGACACAGAAGGGACTGTGTATTATTTCTCTCTTTATAAAGGCCAGGTAACTTAAAACTTACACAAATACATCTACAGCACTGACCACTTGTGAAACCCAAGTATTACCGAACAAACGATTTCATAATCAGGCCTAGAGAAGGTGGCTTTATCATTTCATAAACCCTCATGCACACAACAGCTAACTTAATCATCTGACTAGTCCTTAATATTTCAAAAATTCAAATTATTTAAATAGACTTGATGTTGTTGAAATTAAATTATTTATATGTACCAAGAATTTTAGCACAGCTTTTAATCAGGCTTAACAATGTAATCAAATATGCCTCTTCATTTGCATTTTGCTTGCTGCAGTTATGCTTTGTTAAACCTCACAAATAAAATTATATAGTATAAGGAACTGTAGATCTTTCTGTTTGTGCACTACTAAACATAAATATTTTAAGGCCATGCTTACATAGTGATTTTCTGTTGTTATTCCCATCTTTCATCTATTGCTTCTAATTTCAGGAACCTCAAGAAGAACCAAATTCTTTGGTACTTTCCCTGGAAACTATGTCAAGAGGCTGTGAAATTTTTTTTTTCTACTTATTTATGCTGCATCTCTGCAACACATCTGCATAAAGCTGCTAGAAAACATGCTACGCTGGCCTTCTGTTTTCTTGCTTGCAGTCTCAAATAGAGGCCATCTAGTTCATCCTCATCCATCCCACCCGCCAAACCGTTCCAGCAGTATTACAGCAACGACCACAGTGTGGATAACTAAGATTTCTGAGACAAGAGGAATCATTTCAACATTTAAATACTCCCTGCTTTAAAGTCTTTTCATGTGAAACACAATAGGAAAAGCCTGATGACAGGTACACAGATGAGTTGCCATGGGGAGTAGGGGGGGAAGGGGGAAAAATTACTCTTGGTTGGAACATTTGTGGTACTACCATGAAGTCTGGTGGGATTTTTTTCAGCATGCATGTAATACAGGGGAAAGTTGCTGTTTACTATTTTTTAAAAAACTGATTTTACACATTCTTATTAGCTTGGCAGCATTCGTTGCTTCCACATTGCTGTGTCACGGGTTTGCCTATTGTACTGGTTTACAATGTATGACAAACTATAATATAGATTTTTTGCCTGCACTTGTATGCTGTAACAAATGCACAGTGATTGTAAAATCTCAAGCAAGCAAAGTGAAAAATGGAAGAACTGCAAGTGTTCTGAACGGGTGCAATGGTATTGGCTAAATCTTTTTTCTTTTTTTCCCTAATGAAAAACTGTAGTAAACCTGTAGTGTTTTCTGTTAAAAGGTAAGGAGTGCAAAAGGCACAAAGACCTGGGAAAGAGGACTTAAGGAAGAGACAGACAATGCTGTAAGCATAAACAATAATAATGTGCTACTGATGTCTGATATTAAATGGTTGTAATCAAAATTTTGTAATAGTAAGCAACATGAAGTGTAAGAGGTTAGTGTTTTTACTTATCAGGAATTTAAAGAAGCAGGAAGTAAACAGTGTTAGTGCAAAGGGTTGTTGGGTTTTGGTTTTTTTCTTTCCTAACATAGCCACCTGAAAAATATTCATAAGCATCACGTACTGATTTATTTCACTATATATGTGTATGTATGTTAATGAAACCCAAGTTACACATTCTTTTTAGGAATTTAGACAGGAAAAAAAGTCACAAGTATTAAAACCGATATATTTTAGAGATGTTGGGTTGGGTTTTTTTCTGAATGAAACAAGTTTGAAAACATACATTTTCCATGAGCAAAGGTAAGCATAAATAGCAAATGACATTAAGGCACAGGATGGTAATGACTATGGCTTTATAAAAATTCAGATCTGGTTTCTTCGGCACCTTATAGATGGCAAAAGCTTCTGCTGCATTTTTCATGGGTAAAGGATCAAAATTATCAAAATGTATGTAGTCTCTGTAGCATTTTGTACATAAGTTTGCTTTTTTGTACAGAGCCATTTGGTTGTTGATTTTTAAAAAATTAAGTTTCTTATTTGCCCTCTTCACATACAGAACGTTTCAATGCGTTTTTCTTTTCTTGCTCTGTTTACCATAAGCACATCTGGATAGTGCAATTCTGTAAGATAGCATTTTATGCAAAATTTTATTAATTAAAATATGGTTTACCAGCCAAATCTAAATGTACATATGTCTTTATTACTGAGAAAGGTCATTAAGGCAAAGGTAAAGAAACATCTTTGTGCAGCATACCTTTATTATTGCAGATTTCATGGCAAAAGCTTTATATTCAAAGGCTTTCAATTTTAAACTAGGTCTGCATGCAGCTTTGCTGTGAGATTAATACTATCTTTGATGCCATTTATGATTGAAGACTTAAATATCTGTTGCCTGTGATATTTAAAAAGTACTGTTTCTACTCTGTATCTGATTTTAGAAAAATGCAGGTTTTTCATACCTGGCTTTCAGGTAACTGACTTTGAATTCCTACAAGCAAAAGGTCTCTGTGGTTTTTTTTCTTGAATAGACTTCTAATAAATTTTGCTTGGAGTACAAAACTGTTTCCCGCGTCATTTTTCCAAATACACCTAACTTATCACTTAAGTATTGCAAAGTGCTTAACTCTTCAAGCTTATATGCAAATAGTTACACCTTGTACTTACACACACACACACCCCCCTCCCATCAAGCATACACCAGTTACGTATGTGGGCAACTAGCATTGCCCACACAGCTCTAAGCTGGTCCTCTTCTGTGTCATCCCTGAAACACCTGAATGCAAAAGCAACTTTATGGACTTCCTGCATAGAGTGTGCCAATTTGAGATTATTATTCTCTTGCCAGAACCACCCTTCACACAGAAACACAAAGGTAGAACACACAAAGGTAAACCCTTTATACATGCCAGAAGTTCCTACATCATAATTCTTCAACAAAACCAAAACAAGAACTCCTGTGTAAAATGACAGCATAAGAACGAGAATTAAGGAAAACACTGTTTTTTGGGGAACATTTTACACTTGGAACATCTCTGTCTGGCAAGGAAAAATTGTCCAAAAAAAAACTTGGAACAAGAAGCAAAGCAGGTTCTGGGTTTTGGGTGGGGGTTGTGTTTCGGTTTTTGTTGAATTTTTTTTCACTGCCTGGTAGCACAGTTACTGCTGGCGCCTCAGAGTAGCTCTTTGGTCCTTCTTCAGCATGCCATGCTGGCCATTCCTGCCAGGCTGCTTCTTCCCAAATGCTGCGCACGGTGTACTTCTACTGCTAAAGAATCTAGTACAGCAGCAACCTGCATTTGGACAGGAATAATCCATTTCCTCAAGTCTGATTTATGCTCAGTTTTGTCTTTAGTTACTGGGCTGGAAAACAGTCTTCTATAAAAACTAGCCTAATAACACCAGCTGGTTAGTATAGTCTCACTAATATAAAGAAATTCTGGATAGTAAAGGGTCTGAGGGCTTAAGGGGAGAAACAGAATCCTCTGCTAATTGCAAAGTGAATGAAAAAGGGGAAAATGTAGGCCATTGTAATGAGAATAGCAAGTCATTGACACGTCAGGAGAAGATTGTAGTCTTAATGTTTTAGTCAAAACGTAAAGAAATATTTAAGTATATCCAGGTAAACCAAACATACTCAATTCTGTTAAGTCTGCTAAAATCCCAACTGCACTATTTAAGGAACAAACTAAAGGATTTTTTTAGTTTCCTTGTATAAGCCCTATAAAATCATGAAGGACACCCCACAGGACTAGGTGGTGCTTTGTCCTAAAAGCCAGAGCAAGAGAGACTTGGAGAATTAGAGGCCAGCCAGTTAATATCTAGGAAAATATGAAAACAGATCAATTAAAAGCCTCAGATATTCACTGATTTTTCTGGAAAATTATTTATCAAACCAAATTCCCTTTCTCTTGTCAGCATATGTAGCATGCTTCTTGATTTCTGTTACGAATTTCTTTTAATGCTATGAGTTGGCAGCTGGGTTTGCAGGCTAAGGAAAGTCAGTGCCAGTGCAATAAAATCAAGTCTGTTGCAGAGTTGCACTACATTACAGACAAATAGGTAACATAACCTCAGCATCCCTAAAAACAGGTTGATCTCAGTACCTACCCAGCAGTGAATATATTTGCTGTCAAGGCAAAGGCTTCCTTAAACAAGAAAGCCCATAACATACCAACAAGCCAGGGAGACTAATGCATGAGCAGTTCAGGGTAGTGATCTATATCCCAAACTAAGCAAAGGGTCACCCTAGCAGGTCTCACATTCTGTCACCCATGCCAAAGTAAAGCATGGTGTCATTCTGCGATGCCTGGTATTTACTAGTTGCCTTTTAAATGCTGATATACAGAACCCGGACAGGAACACGAGGTGCTTCCTGTGCATTTGAAAAAGCAGTGCATGAGCCCATGGGAAGCTGGAAACATGAAGTCAGTAGCTCTAGAAAGACCTTAGGTCATTGCTAAGTATAGTCTCTTACAGCATTAGTAGTTACAGGGTGAAACCCTGCCTTTGCTCCAGTTAACAGCAAACTCCTTTGAAGTCAATAGATCCCACAGTATTGGTAATAATTTCTGTGTTACTTGAAACTAAAATTGCACAAGAGAGAAGCACTAGAACAACTGAATGTCCAGTTTCAGTTGGTTTTATTATATTGAAAATGAGTGCATGCAGAGACCAGAAACCGCTTCTTTAACTGCTCCTCCAAACAGAGCTGAGCAGATAGTTCCCTTTTTTAGTACCTGACAAGTTAGCTTTAAAAAAAATAATTTTTTTAAAAAAACAGTTTTATCCATCAGAAGCCCTTGATACAAGCAGCAAATATCAATCAGACCAATACCTGAATCCATCCACTTTACAGAACAGGGAACTGCCAGACCAACACAGTGGAAATTGGTACCTTATCCATACACAGTAAATAGGGATGCTGAATTTAATAATACTTTCTTCTTCAACTTTATGGATAATCAGTCAACGCCATGCCATTTATTTGACTGGATGCAAAAAATGCCATTTTACTTTTATCCCTCATGTAATGGCCAGATAGTTAAGTTCCCAAGTCCTCACCAAAAATTGCCCAATAGAATCTATTGTTCTCATCAACATAGTAATTGAAAATATTTTTGCAGATATCTATGCAGAATATGACAGAAATCCCCTGAAACAAAAGAAGGAATTAATTCCTGCTTGCACTTCCCTGAGCCAGAAACTATTTAGGCCAAAGGAAGTGATACTGATGACTGCTAGGCCCTCATTTATGGGTTTTGTGTCACCTCTGAAACAAAAAAAAATAGCAGAAACTTCTAGTTAATATGTAGTGATGATACCAGGGAAAAACCTGAACAATCCTGCAGGTACAACTTCCAGTGCAAATGTGCTGTAAATAGTTACACGGCGCAGCTGCACGCAGGACTCCCAGGTCCTGTTTCATTTATATCAATGAGAATCCCATATGCAATGTATTAAGAAATATGCTTTTTGATATTTAAATTTTGTTTCCTTGGGTCACAAAGGAGCAAAGTTTTGTGGTAACAGGTTGTTTTACCACAACTGTAGTTTGTAGTTTGTTTTAGTACAAAAAAGTAGAAAGCATTCTTATTAAAATAGCTTTAATGCCTATAACAACTATCCCATACCAATTTTTTGAGAAACCTTTTTATCATGATGTCACATCTAATTACAAATCAGGAACACAGAGGATTCCACTACATCAAAATGGCATTACATCACAAGTGACACAGGGGGGAAGGGGGGGGGAAGTGTTGACTGACAACCAGAAATGCGTTGCTATCCTCAGTACAGACACTCACATCTGAACAATTCGTGTTTCTTGCTGCCAACACAAATAACAAACTTAGAAGCCATTATTTCACCAACCACATAAACAAATAACAAAGTAATCCTCCTACATTTTTGATCCATCAGATAAATCAGTAAACCACTTTAAAAACATCCCAACAGTAATGTAATTATTTATTTCTACCAGTGAAGAATTACCAGAGTTACATGCAGTGGCTCTTGATACTTGCCTCCAAAAGAAGGGGTTTCGCTTCTCTCTCACAAGCCAATGTTTCCCTTTGCAAGAGAGGGCCCAGTATTCACATATGTCCACTTTGAGGGTCAAGCTCTAGCTCCAAGTGACTGGAATCACTCTTTAAATATCTTAAAGGATCTGGTCCTTTAAGATTGTTTTGGCCATCTTACATTAATATAAAACGGAGCAATTTTATCTCAAGACTTTCTACAAGTGCCACTTAAGAACCAAAGAAATAAACTGCTCTATTAAAATAATCAAGCCTTCAGTCATTTTCATTGATATTTTTTTCCCTCACCCCTGAGTTAAGCATACAAGTGAAACCAGCACTGCGGGTGGGGAAGGCTGAGGAGACTGAACATGTCATTCTAAGTGGGTCATTGCACTGCTTCTGTTGCTGTGATTTGCTGGATAAACCCCAAACATGCAGTGACCCAACTCATGCTTCCCTGGGTTAATGCTCCGAACTGTAATGTGAAACATGTACAAATACCAGCTGGTTTAATACCCCCCAGAGGCTTTTCTTACACTACCACAGATTCATCTGTTATAGATAGGGGGTTTTTTCACACTTAACTGGAAGTATTTGAACAGGTGAGAATGAGCCCTTCCCTCCTTACACCATAAAAGAGGACAAATGAATGTGCCCAGTACGTCTGGGGTAGTAGAGAGCAGTATTTATATGCCATGGAGGAGTTCAAGGAACTATTTATAGATTCATTTCATCTGCTCCTGCAGCCAGCTCTGAGGTACAAGACATAAAACAGCACACAACACAATCTGAAGCAGAAAGTATGAAAGTCATATGCCATCAAAAACACAGGGAAACACCCAGGACACACAAAACACCCCCGCTGCTAACCACCAATCCATACTTACATTCTAAAACAAGCATAGTGTTACAGAGGGGTGCAAAATTTTTGTACCTACCATTTCAGACAAAAGGAGTTTTAAAGAAGAGTGGTCAAAGAAAGAAACTGGCCCAAACCTACATCAGCATCAGATAATAATTTCTGATCATCACAGCTTTAATTAAAAAACTTCTGGGGTTTAAGCTGTTACAGAAAACTGACTTTTCAGTTGCACACATCACTGATAAATTCTGTGGACAGTACCCTGAAATTACTGCCAGCTATCCAAACTTTCTCCATTCTTTGCAATACACACTTCCTTTGTTTATCTATTTCATTGCAGGGTCACAAACAGTGTAAGCTTCGAGACAAGAATCCTCAAGGCAGAAAACCTGAAACTTATTTGTACGGCATTCATGCTAAGATATCCTTGGTCCTTTAAGGTCTTAACCATTGCTTTAATGCAAGGGGGAAAACCACCACAAAACTAAAACAAATTGTGTTACTCATAGACATACCTTCACAGATATAGCCTGTACCTCAGATACAGAAACAGCAGATGTTTCAACCCCCTGCACTCAAGAAAAAACCAAAACAAAAAACCCAAACCAAACAAACCGACCAAAAAAAAAACCCTAAAAACACAACAAAACCCACCAAAATCAGAGAAGTGGGGTGGTTACTAGTGGAGAACGATATCCCTAATACACTGCACTGAGGCAGACAAGACCAAGGAGAGCTGTTTCAGGCCCTAGAAACAGGATACCTGGCCATTTTATGGAGCCAGCCTTGTCAACCTTCTTCCTTCACCACACACATCCTGTGCTTCCATGAATGATAGCTCCCCAGGAAAGCTTTAGAAAGGTAACTATTACGGTCAGACCAGACTAAAAAGAGAAAAGAGTATGACCAACACGGGAAGATACAAACAGCTATGGCAAGCCCAAAGAAATTCTCCAGGCTCTATAGGCCTGCCCACCCTCAAGGGCGTGGTTTTAAACCCAGCTGGAAATTAAGAACCATGCAGCCACTCGCTCAACCCCCCCTATAGCAGTGACCCATCATACTTTTCCCTCCTGTTCTACCGCTCCTTCTCTTCCTGTCAGCTCCAGAGGAAAAAGTACTTTTGAAAGAAAGGCAGACATCCATGGAATATGAAACATTTTACTACTGAAAAATACTGCAATTCTGTTTTATTCCGTTCAAGCTCTCACACTCTGGCTCTTGCCTTATCCAGAGGTCTACAAAAAGACCTCAGCATCTTGACATCATTACTGAAATGCAGAACTTCCAAAGATGAAAAGGTCTCCTGCATCAGGCCATAAAACTTAGGTTAGCTAACAGCTCCCACAGCACATGGACTGGAGTTGGTTAGAAGATCCTGACTTTAAACATTCTGGCATTCCCTCAAGTGAGAAGACTTTAGCAAGTTACTTTTAAGCTCTGAGAAGTGCTAAACAAGAAATTGCTGAAATGCAATGGACAGGCAGGAGGGGGTGGGAGAAACAGTCTTAGAGAGACTTTTTTGCATTTCTGAAGACTTTTTGGTGTTCAGGGGTTTTGGTGTTTGGTTTGCTAGGTGATTTTTTTTTTTTTGGCTGGAGGGTGTCAGTGGTAGGGATTGCAAGCAAAACTGTTTCCAGGTCTTTATTTCCAGAGAGATTTTTGTTAGGAGAGTTTACTCACATTTCAAAGCACTACCTGTAAATACCATGATTTACCTGTCTTCACATTGTAGAATGAGGATTACCCTTTGAAAAGCCATGAAGGAATTACACCCAAATTCTGGCCTGGATTTCCACAGTACCAGCAAACATCAAGAACAAAAATTCCCAGCTATGGTATGAACTACATTAACTCCCCACATGCTGGAGTATAGCAATAGTGGATATATGAATACCAGTTTTAAGACTCTTTGTGCATATGTGTATCTGAAAGTTTTCACATCTACCATTCCATATACATTTATTACATGTTGATAAAATGTGAAGTTTGTCCTACTTAGGTTCCTGCTAGTTTTGTCCTTTCTGCAGTTCATTGTTTTTAACAATACAGCCAGTTTTTGCAAATGTTTTCTCATTTCTGTGCACTTACCCCTACATTCACTGAATAGAATCAAGAAAATAGTCCAGTCAGGGCAAAGTGTGAAATACATAATTAATTACTTTCATTCGGTATTTTCTTTTGCTGATAAGAAACTAATTCGTGGACATGAACAAGCTGCCAGTGTCCTTTAAACAAGCAGAAAGAAATCAAGATAGTAACGGGGAAAATATTTACAGTATTTAGCTACATTTAAGCATTCTGCTTGAGTAACTAGAGTGTGCGTCAGGGCCCGAGGATCCAGCTTTGTGGCTAGCTATATTCTGAAGCTGCTAATCTCTGGCTCGGGGCCCACCTTATACTTAAAACAGAATACAATATTTGTCTTTCAGCTGTTGCCGTTTGTCATGACCCAATAAACATGGCTAACTCTTCCATAGCAACTGCTGTTAAAATGCTAAACCCAAGCCACAAAACGAAAGAAAAATAGATGCTGAATACAGTACTTTATGGAACATAAGACAACAATTGTATATTAAAAGACATTCTGATGCCTGTTTCTAAGAGAAAAATACTCAGAAGTTTTGGCACTTGGACTACAAGTGACTATGACCTAACATGTGATCTCACATGTGATCTCATCATTTGTTTGTGTATGAAGTCTTATCTCTTGGGAGACCACAAAATAGGTCAAGGTATTGATCTAGAGGTTTGACACATGCTTTGAAGAAACACTTGACTGCTCTGTAGTTAGAAAAAAAATCCATATATTTTTTCAGGCTTAAGGCAGAACGAACTTTTGTTTTCCCTTCCTCCTAAGCCTCCTAGAGGTCTTGGGTCAGTAGACTAACACAGAACTGTAAATACCTATTACCAAGGATATCTTTCTCTCACAGACACAAATGCACACAAGCTCACTGACAGGGGTCGACAGAAAAACCTGTCAAGTACAGCGACACAGAATGAGCCACCGTGGACCATGGTCCAGATCCTTGTGGTCTCCTGTTTCTTACATGCCTTCAAAAACCTGTAGCCAGCCCCAGGGAAACACCAGACACACTCTCAATGGCATTCACACAGTTGGAGTACAGTTGCATATAAGCACTTTGCTCTGCTATATTTGAAGAGCCCTATGCAAGAGCACTATTTTACAGCCAAGGATGAAAGTGTGGTTAAAAAGAACTGCTTAGAATGAAAACTAGGAGAAACTTCAGAAGAAGACCCAAACAGAATGAGCAGCTTTGCCTCCCACTTTGTTTCTGTCTTTCATAAATGTATTTTGTAGATAGTCATAACATTCCCAGACTTTTATTATCTGTTATTTACAATGTAAGACGTTCTCAATACATCAAAAGATAATAATTTTAAAATTATAGACGGAAAAAAAATTTTTTAAATCTTAGAGCAGGAATAAAGTACAAATCACAACCACACAGGGGTAAGCATTTTCTTTTTAACCAAGAAATCACTGTTCTTTTCTTGACACTTCAGATCTTTTTCCAGATATAACTTTCACTGACAAAAATATACTAGAAGAAGGGAGAAAACATACACACACACAAGTGTTTCCATGGGGAGGGACATACACTATGGACAGGATCTTTATTGGTAGTTTTACCACTCTAAGAACAAGCTCACTCTTGTTCTAATAGTAATCTAGTAATTACTCTCTCTAGTAATCTAATAATTACTAGAAGAAATGCTATTTCAGAAGCATTGCTACTACCTCCTGCCTGATGAGTTCTTCTAGTCACACACGTTATACTATGGATCTATTCTTAGTCTTGAGTTTTGCAAAATTCTCTGCAATTTTTGTTACACCTAGTGCTACTGAATAGAACTAGCTCCAGTAGCAGCATATGTAATCTCAATACATTCATTTTCCTATAACCTTTTATCTGGATTAGTTAAGGAGAAGAAAAAGCTTAGTTATAACTAACATAGAAGGGACATACCACAGTGTTTTGTGCCAGTTTTAGTCGATGAATAGTGTAGATACAGTAATTCATATCCCATGAACGAGACTTGAACACAAATTACGAAATACATGTCTGAAAAGAAAGGATGCAATGCCTATGCAAGATGTACACAGCAGAAGCTGGGTCATGTCTGAAACACAGTTGGCCAACAGCTTATAAGTATCTAAAATTACTGCTATTTGCTAAGTAACAATTTAACATACTCCTTTGGAAGGCCTCGTGCTACCTCCATCACTTCCACTGCCCATTTCCCTGGTCCTAATCACCTTATTTCCTCCAGAAAGTCATATAGCTTCTTCTTTTCTGTGCCCTGCCAATACTTGACTTGTATCCTGCAACCCAGCACAAGAAAAGATGTATGGTTAGCTACCGCTGGTATACTAACAGCATCCAGACATGTTTTGGCCTACACAGACACAGGCAATAATAATCTAGTGGTAAATGTTTACCTTTTACATGTAAGGTTTGGAAAGAACAAGAGATAAGTGTCTTGATGCCACTTGATCTCTCCACTACCCCTTTAGTAAATGAAAGCTTTTCTCTTGAAAAGACACAGTTAAAGTTTCCATGTAGCAATAAAAGATTACATAGCTAAACACATAAAATCACACATTAAATCAAGAAATAGGACTAATACTTGTAGAAATAAAAAATGAGACTTTGCTTTTAATAGAGGCAGTGCTGAGTGTCTGAAGAGGTATGTTATCGTTCTTGTAGGTACTTGTCATTGTACACGTAATGAAGTATTTGGACTGTTTCCTGAATGCTGCTCTATAATACACCTCATGAAAGAAGTTCTATAAATCTAACAACTGCTATGCATTATTTTTTCAGGTAATGTTGAATGGCAAGCACATCAGAGAGTTGTGTAACAGCCAGGTTATGTTGTTCAAAAAATTATGTAAGTGCCAGCATGTTAATTTATGAAGCATACTGGACTTATCTGCTGGCACAGAGCCTTGCTAACTTCATTCCAGCTTTAGTCCTTTGAAATGAGCTTATCTCATTTCCAATGCCAAAATGGGCTTTAACTTTAAACAAAAAAGGCATCAGCTTGCCAAATTTGGACATGACGTTTGACTGTAGCTATTAAAGGGAGCAGAACCACTGATGAGTGAATGAGCTGGGAAGAAAAACAACTCTTTCCTCAGTCAGCTTTAAGATTCTCCATCAGAACTTCTACAGGCTGTCAGAACTGAAGGGCAAACCCTTTTCCATGCACAACAGGAAAACACAGTCTCTCAGAAAACATTCAACTCTCATAAAATTAATTGTGACATTTGAGAAATGCAGCAATTAAGCACAAGAAACCAATAAAGGCCGACAAATTTCTTTCCTAGTCACAACCATATCTAACCCCCTGCAAAACAGGCAAAATTGAAATAATATGACAGAAGCAACACTTCAGAAAACCAATGCAATAATCAGAACCTCAATTACACAGACAGAGAGTCAATACATGCATATACCAGTTTGCAAACACAGAGTTGCAAACAAAGGGTATAGACATGAGTTTTGAAAATTAAGGTAAGATGTACTTCAATGCCTTAATGCGACATCAGCATCTCACCCATTCAATGTACTCTTTAGATGTCTTTTTTAAACTCTATTTATTATTTTATAAATGTCTTCAACTCCTCCTTTACATTTTCCTGTCTTCCTGAACCCGCGTACAAAATTTAAGAAAATGCTTATCAGTTGCAGTTTGCTACTCAGAATCTAAAAAGCAGAGTACCAGAGTTATGTGAAAATGATAACCAAAAGTTTAAAACGAGAGGTCAGTTGACCTAAATCACTGCTTCAAAGCATCTACAAAGCTGGGGCAGGTAGGGAGGAGTTGTAGGAATGTCCTTTTCCACTTCACATGTATTTCCAGCCTAGGAATTTCTAATGCCTGGGAAAGGGGTGCAGTACAAGACCCTCACTTTTCCCTTCTTTGCCAGATGCATGAGAAGAATAACAGAGCTGCTTGTCATACCACCTAGGAAAAGGAGAGAGGATTTCTCTCTTGCCAGGAAAAACTAAGGGTACTGCTAATTTGTCAGACATCCACTAACCAAAAGCTGATAAGAAAAGTTCACCAGTATGCAAATTATTAATCGCTCCTGTTCCCTAACAATGCAATTAGGAAAAACTACAATCTGTATATCATCAGTCTTATTCCTTTGGGAACTCTTTTAAAATAAGTCATATTTATTATAAAAAGACTTCCCATATAACCATGAGTTTTGAAATAGAAAACAGGCTGTGCAGTTTGGAACACTCTGACCTTTCACCTCTGGACAGCCAGTTTCAGTACATGCTGTTCCACATGTGCAAGTGACTTTCAGGCCCCATTTAGCATCCTAGACTGTTACTGTCTAAACTTCACAAACAGTGGCCTAGTCCAATATAGTTTATTATGATATAGACTAAGCACTGAAGACAGGAGGTTTATGACTTAAAATGCAGATTCTGAAGTGTTTGGGGTTTTTTGTTTGTTTCTGCCTGTACCAGGGTTTATTCTGGTTCTGCAGCCTGAAACAGAGCACTCCACAAGTAACAGAAGGATGAATTGGTTGAAACATTTGCTCCTTAAAACTTTTTTCTTCAACGCTCAGCCTGCCAAGATGTCAGGAAAACAACATTTTCCTCCATCAAGACACGGACATACTGGGAGAAAAAATAAGAAAATGACATCCAAAAATATTCTGATGTGAGGTAAAGAAGCATGCTTTTTACTAGCAACATGGAAAACAATGGCGTGCCATGGGAACAGGAGCTTGACTGTCCAAAGCTAGAGAGGTGGCATGGTGTGCAATGATGGATTTGTGCACCTGCTGCTATTCCAATGCCTAACTTGTGACCCCAGCTCCCAAATCTCAAAAAGTTGAGTGACACAAAGGAATTTAACACAGCTTCCCCCTCCCTTCAATTTTTGTGGGAGGAGGTGGGTGGAAAAGAGTGGTTGTACTCTTTCAGGCTGCACTGGATAGAAAAATAACATTTGGCACAAAAATCAAATGAAATATCAACCTGGAAAGCAAAAGTCTACTTCAAAAATTTGGGTAGTCATACTGTAAACCAAAAGACTACATTATGATTCTGAGGAGGCTAGTTTATACATAAATTCATAGCACAGCCATTAAATTCAGAGGGTGTATATTTGCAGGTAAAAGATGTTATAACGCCAATGATCTTACAGTACAACAAAACAAGAAAATCTATCAAAAATACTTGTTTTCTTACATGCAAGCTTCAATGGCACAAGGAAAAAAAGAGGAAATGGCACACTGCTTCATATTTACAAAAATCTATTTTCATAGCTACAACTATTATGAAAGAAAATATGATGCCCTAAAACCAGGGAGAAAAAAAGAAAATGTTCTTTACCTTACTGAAAGGAATATACCTTTGCCAAGTGGATAAAAGGCTCTGGCTTCAATCAAGCTCAGCTCGGCATTTTGGTTTAGTTTGTAAAAACAGAAGTGCCAAAGAGGGAAAAAAAAAAAGCTGAATCTGGGGAACATCAATAAAACAGGATCTAGCAATTGCTCTCCAGAGCAACAGCACCTTGGAGAGCAAGTCACCCTTCCAGTAAACCAGGCAGAAAAAAATTATTCCTTGAGCAAGAGCTCAGCATCATATATGCATATGATTTCCACTGAAACTGAGAGCAATCACCTGCCTAGAAAAAGGTTAAACCTACCCTGTCCTTACATATATCTAGCAAGATTTGTAGGGCCATACGAGCAAATCTCATTATAGTATAGAAACATGAACAAATTTTACACACACTTAAGCAATCCCAAACTTGGGTTTCTTAAAAAAAACAAACAAACAACCAAATAAAAAACTCCACACCCAAAAAAGTAAGCCTGCATATTAAGATATAAATCAATAACTTAGTATTGGTAATTTGGAAGGAATCTCTCCAGTGAACAAGTTATACAAGCATAATTTTTGGCACTGGAAACTCAGAGCTTGATTATACTGTTTGAACTGACACTGAAATTTTTATATTTCAAAATCATTTTCTACTGAAGTGCATTGCAGGATTCAGTATTTGAGATTGCCAGTGTTCAGAGAAAAAGAAAATGCAAACTGCACACGAAAGAGCTCTTTAAAAGAATACATATAGTATATTATTCATTCCTAGCTACAAATCAAAACACACTACAGGATTCACTAGGAAAAGAGGAGCAAAAAAAGAGTACCAAACATGCAAGGCATTTTCACTCAAAACAGATAATCAAGGAACAGGAGAAAAGGTAAGAAACTGAAGTACTACTCGGTGATAAATTCTGACCTTGAACACACACAGTGTAATCAGGATGAACCATGTAGCGGCAACATATTGAAGGCATGTATTGAACCAGTCTCAAAACGTGTTAGGACATACTAGAGTATGTACACAACTCATAAGAAATGAGAGGATTTTTTTCTTCAACTTCAAAATATACACAAGTATTTGAGCTGCCATGACTGAGATACCACTGACCTAAACACCTGCCTTATTTCTTTAAATGTGCCTATCTTCCCTCACATTCCTAACGTAAGCTGTGCCTCACCAGCTGACTGTCACCCTGCAAGCTCTTTGTGATACAGATATCCTTTCTGATGGTTCACTTTGAAAGAGTCACTACTATGTGTTTCATTCTGATCAGGATGTGAATTACACTTTAATAATAGAGGATATCTTGGAAATATTCTTGACAAGAACATAGTTACAAAAACCTCTGATGAACACTACTATCTACTAGCAAGCCACAAGTAAAGGACAATTACCTTAAAAAAGCTAAGATTCCTACAAAGGAAAAAAGACATCATCACCTAATACCGCATTTCTCTTCCTCAGTATGAGAAATATGTATGACATCAGTCCAGATTTTTCAAGGCATTAGGACTGGTGCATGCCATGGTCTCAAGTGACTATCTAAAAAATGCAGCTGAAGGGCTGGGAGAACTCTTTAATGCAATAAACTATTACATTACAAATAAGACAAGAAGTGAAACAAGACCTTGAGAGGGAAATCCCCTTATTAATATTTCTGTTTACATGAACCAGAGTCATGTACAAAGTCAAAGCACTGCATTGCATAGCTGAATCAAAGACCAGCAACATAATCAGCATGATATCAAGTGAGCAACAAGGTTGCTTTAAGAAACCAGAACAACGCTGCTTCCTGAAGCTTACTGATTATCGGGCTGAGGGAGACGCTAAAGCAGCAGATAAAGTTGATGCATTTGTTGTAAACTTTCCAGCATTCAAGCTTTATTTGTCCGAGTTTGATACTCCCCTCTGTGGGTGGAGAAGCTGAAGGACTGGCTGACGTCACCCAAAGAGTAGGGATAAAGTGCAGTGCCCACAGCTTTGGAATGAGTAAAACTTCTTGGGAGGTATAAAAGGTCGGCTGCCCTGTCTGGCAGGTGCTCTGCTGACAGCAACCTTCCTCCTACAGCTCAACTCCTCACACAGACCCAAGGAAAAAAGAACAGTAACCAAGGAAAATCTGTGCACAATGCCACAAAATGTTATTCTCCAAGGACCGTCACCCTGGGGATTCAGGCTCTCAGGAGGAATAGATTTTAACCAACCCTTAATCATAACCAGGGTATGTACTCTTTCCATTTCCTTTCTATTTATTCCATTTAACAGTTGCTGTAGATTTTTGTCCTTTACTTTTCTGGAGTTCAGAGATGCAGACAAAGCTGTGAGTAGATTAAAAAGTAGCTGCTAGTTCTGAGGAGAGCCAGCTGAATACTAAGAGTTTTTACAAGTTTTGTGTGACATATTTCTGTGGTTGGTCTAAGAGACTTTAACTGCACTTCCACTTATGCCTCAAAATTAAATTCAAGTGCCTTGGCAGCAGAAAAACTCTGGCATGATTTCCCAGGCTTTCAAAACTACATTTAAACCTACTAAAAGCAAGACCTCACTTTTACGCTTTCCACGACTAGCCTCTCTGATCACTGAGGGAGAAGACTACTTGGCAGCAGCTCCTCATGTCTGGGAGTTTGTGCTTTGCAGATTAATCTGACTCTTATTTAAATTGAGTTCTGCTTATTGTCAGCAAAGGCAAAAATACCTGTTTTTACATATCTAGTGGTTTTCACTTTCAAGAAAGTTAAATGAGTGAGTTATTAGAAAGTTATCCTGTCCTGCATAAGAAAGAGATAGTTATTTGGTGGGTTTTGCCATATTTAGAAACTGAAAGTTTACCTTACCCCCCACTCCCAATAAATGGCAAGGATTTGAGCCTTCATTCCTTTCCATGGATTTTGAGATATTAGTTGCAATTTAAGAAACCAGTTACTCAATCAACGTAGCATACAACACACTGTCAACTGCCCTGCATATAGAGATGTGGATCTACTCAAAAGACAGGATACATATTTCGTTAATTTCTATATTTTGAAAATTGTGTTCAATGCACATCTGGCTAGAATTCATTCTCCTTATATTTCTGCTGCTTTTCAGGACCTTAGACACACCAACTATGTGTTCCATGAACCTCCAAATCACTATGTTTTTTTTGTTTGGTTGGGGTTTTTTTTCTCTTTTTTTTTTAAAAAAAAGCCCTACACTATGACTCACTATATACGCTATGCCTGGTATTGAGTAAACATCAAAAGCCTTGAAGGATGGATACCACTAGTGATGTCTTCCAGTATATATGCTTCCAAACAAGAATCAGTAGAAAGTTTAAGGATGCTCTTTTCACATATTAACTAGTAAAAATTAACTTAGTCATTCATTCCAGATTTATAAAAGCATAAAACATTTTATGTATTTTAAATAGAAATTAATCAAAATGCTAGAATTTGACTGAATGTAGTTACATAACAAATACTCATAGAATATAGCAAAGCCTTTGGAGAAACAGGAGACAAAAACACTGAATTAGAAAAAAAAAAAAACCTCTGGATGTTTTGGGGCCTTCATTGCCTTTTATGGGCCTCTAAAAGAAAAATAGTTTCCATTATCTCTAATGAAAAATATTTTAGCAGTGTCTGGTTTGTATTTTCTTTGTGTTTAGATTAACTGCAATGAAGTTTAACACTGCAATAACAAAGAATGTTACTATAAATATAACTTTCTAAAGAATAAATTACTTTGCAGTTGACTCATACCTACCAAATGTCTCACAAGACATAAGCCACTGGTTTCTGGCATGTTACAGAAATGCTCAAAATCACATTTCAAGTAGTACAATGAAATTACACATACACATATATATATACATACACACATATATATATAAAAAAACAAGGTTACATTTTCTTAGCTCTGTCTCAGGAATATGAACAATAAATTTTGTTTAAAGTTAGTATTATAACATTTAGAAGAGTCCCTCAATAAGTATTCATGCAATACCCCTTAAGAAATAGAGAACATTTCACAAGATTCACAGGTCTCGCCTCTTGGAGCCTAGGTGCTCCTTTTGTAAAAGGTATCATAAGCAGCCCATTCACACTAGGCTTAACTGTCCTGACAAGAAAAGACGAAACAATAAATAGAAAATATTTTTAAATATATTCTGAATAAAATAATTGGACAGGTGTTAAGACTGGTTGGCTATGTCCTTGTTCAACAAGAGACAGCTTTTATCAGGACTTATCAACAGAGACAGACGATGTAAGAGACCATTATCCACCTGTCTAAAGAACAGATGTCACTTCAAAAGCTCAAATTGTTCTGTTGTTTTGACTGTTTCAAGCAAATGCAAAAACTAGAGACCATGATCACTTGGAGAGAGGAAGAACAGGAGGGGACTAAAAATCGACATATTCAAATTCTATTATGGTCAGAAAAAATTAATTAACTACAAATACCAAAAACATTTAAATCCTTGGAACTTTGCATAGATGCAAAGAAATTGCATTAATGAAACTGATTACAGGAACAATTGAAACTTGTGCAGTTTGGAGAGAATGGTAAAATATTATCAATTCTAGATTTAAGTGCTATTTTATTTTTATAGACATTTACCAATCACAATGCAAGTATTCATATTAACTCAATTTTATGTTTAGCCACTCTGTCTGCAGACATTCATATCTCTCCTTAGAAAACACAGAGCCTGAAATATTTATGACGCTGTAACATGATAAGCTTTACAAGTCTGTTATCAGATGCAGAGAGGTTTTCTTCAAAGTTTCATTGGAGACATTGACCCTTATGTGGTTAAATAGTTAGTCCATGACAACATCTGAACGATCAACACAAATTCTCGTATTTATCCAAATCCAGGATACCCAGGATACAGGAGTAACAAGCACACCATGCAGACATGGCCTGAAGAGCAAGGCAAAAATCTTCCCAAAGCAACAGTAGAATCTACCTCATGAAGCCACACTGAGAGAGCAACAAACACTACAGTCATAACACAATTCTAAGTGTTCAAAATACACACTTATTGTGTCACTAATAAGTCCTTAAGAAACAGTATCACTTACATTATTGAGCTACCCACAATATCAATATCATACCCATGATATCTTGCACTGCACAGCATGGTCCCTTTCTATAAAATGTAGTCTGCAGAGCAGGCGCCTTCTCTGCACCCTATCAGGCCTGGGCACATAGAACTCAGCACCCCCATAAAGGTGTTAAGGCCCAAGAGACACATCTCAGAAGCTTGGCAATAATCAATTCAGCCAAGGAATAGGAAATACAGACTCCCTTTCTGTCCTTGCTCCCCCCCAAAGGATGATAATCCCATCCAAATGTGTAAGTGGTATCACTGCAGCTGCTGACAACTTATAAAACCCAATGGATTTAGCAGCAGCACAGAGCAGGGCATGTTCTTCTAGCAGTACAGCTGCAGGGGAATGTACTGTGCTAGACAGATATGCTGCTTTATAAGGCAGGATAATTATCTCAGTGCTTTGCTGCAGTATGTCACAGGTACAAGCCGATGATTTGTTGTGACGTGTAAGAAACATAATCTGCAGAGTAGTCTCTGTAAGGGTTATACAAGCTAATTTACTCTTGAGAGGGAACCAAGAATGGCTGGCTTTGCCCAGTTAGGTATTAGAGCATCAACAGTCACATTGAAACACGAGGAATTTTGCTGCAGTTTGTCACTGAAGACATATTCACAACATGCTAAGCCAAGTCAGGAGCAATTCCACACTGAAGGGAGAAGAATGATCGTACCTCTAACCCCTGTCTTATTATAGTGGTATAAGTGGTCTCAGTGTTGATCATTTACACTCGCAGATGTTGAAGTTTGAGAAGCAGACAATTTTTGAGATTTCAGACTTAGAATTTATGAACAACTTCCTCAACTCATATTCAAAAAGATTATTCAGGCACCTTAACACTTTGTTAAGTACACAATACACTAGTCCGTTCTTTTGAAGGGTTAGGGTGTAAAAGCCTGCAGCTGGCTACAAGCACCCATCTGGAAAGTTTGCCCGACTTGATAATAACACATGCATTGTAGTTTGTTACAGTGATATCAAAAATACGTTTACACACTGGAAATGCAGAAAAAGAGCTCACAAAAAAATCTCTTTGATCATTCAGACCTACCTAATGGAGATGGAAAGAGGAGAGAACTACTCCCTTTCACTGATTTTAGCCATTATTTCAATATTAATACAGTGCAACTCATATCAAAAAGAATTTCTATTTGAAATAGAAAACTATCAACTATTTCTAGTTGATAGTAGTGTCCCCTTCAGAGACAAGTCTGCCAGCTTCACCAAAGCTGGGGTTCAGAACATGCTGGAAGTACACTGGGCAGCTTACTCTCTTCCTTTGCTGGAAAACCATGAAACTCCAGAGCTGAAGAGTGTCTCCATAGCATGTTTTCTGGTGGAGATAACACATGCTTTCACTGTAGCAGAACCCCTAGTGAGAAAAATTCTCTCCAATAGCTTTTTGTTTTAATACATGCCACAGATAAAAGAACTGCTTTTGGAAATAAGACTTTATTGACATTTTTGTCCTTCACACTGGGATTCATTTACTGAAAAATAAGCAGGTAATGTTACTTTGCATGACTCAACTTGTCTCTTCTGCTGTTTGAGACCTGAATTTCAGAAGCTTATGTGCTACATGCATCAATTTCATGTTGCTGTCTAGGTAATCAAGAGTTGCCTAAAATGGCAATACACACATAAGGGACCGAAATCCCACTCAGTGACCTAAGACATTTGTGTATGTGGTATGTGTAAGTGTAGTGGCAGGAGAAGTCACCTTTTGCAAACAGAGGCCTGCAATTCTAGAACGAGCTTCAGTAACATCTAAGGTCATGGCCGGTCTACAATAGTTATTTTAAAGCAAAATCATGTTGCATTTCAATTCTTTTAACAACCATGCAGAAGACTGTCAACTAGACAAAAAAAACAACAAAAAAAGCAAGCATAGAAAGATAAGCTAAGGACTATTTCTGTGAATGTCACAGATGGTGATACATTTAAATAAGGTATGAATTGCACCACACAGACCACCATGAAGGATCAGGGCCACTGTCACTTAAATGCCATGGGACTTAAAGCTAAGCACTTTAAGGAGTGCAGCAACACGATTTCTTAACAGTTCTTTTCTTCTGCTGGTGTTGTTAAGGCGAAAACACAACTTATTTTTCAAGCAGATTATATAATGGCAGTTGAGAAAGAAGATTTAAAGATGAGTTACAGTAATTACAGAAATCAGAGGGGAAACTAATGCAGAAATGTGAAGATAATTTCCATCTAATTTGGAGTTATGATGAATAAAACATTTATAGGGTTACCTGACAATAGAACAGAGCCTCTGGCAAAGTACCTCCCCCATGCAACAGGAAATAGGGAAGTTTGGTGAAGGTTATTTTCTCTATCAATTTTCAGGCATGCATGGTGATTAAGCAGTTACATTTTGATCTTTTCAGATTACACCTGGAAGCAAGGCTTCAGCTGCCAACCTGTGCCCTGGTGATGTTATTGTAGCTATTGATGGTCTAGGCACAGAGAACATGACACATAATGATGCCCAGGAGAGAATTAAAGCCGCTACACATCAGCTTTGTTTGAAAATAGAGAGGTACGTGTACACGTCTGCCTACTTCTGAAAGAAGATACTACTCAATCAACAGTACAATTATTATATGGTGTAACTATTTAAAATAGTTTGAAGACGTTCACAAGAGCCTTAAAATTATAAACAACCAGACCTACCTCTTAAACTCCAGATCAAGCAACACTCCCCAGAACTCTCTGTAGGCACAAAAAGCCAGCTTCCCTCAGGTTACTCACAAGGTAATTCTGCTGACTGCACAAGTCCTCTGTTTACTGTCAGTAAGCAAGCAGTTCTTCATGTTTTGGGGAAATAATAAAATCCTCATCTAGTGTCAGTTGTTCAGTGACCTCTCTGCTCTAACACTCCCTCAGCCACAGGTGCTTATCACTGCCTCCTTCTCCCAGTCAGGGAAAACAACATCCTGTCAGACTTTCATAAGGGGTGACAAAGGAGCGAGTTTAAAGCCAGTCAATCTCTTTGGTCACAACACATTAAGCCTAATACAGAATTCTCAAAGCAATGTTCAAAACAAAACTAAGAAACTCTGTCTTACCTAAACTGCAGTAATCCAGAAACTTTTGCGTTCACTTCTCTCAACTAGAGCCAGGAAGAGAAACAACCTGCAGCTTCACATCTCCAGCTGAGTTTGCTCAGCCTGTAATCAGAACCACTTAGCACACTCTTTCAGCTGTCTCCAAAACTGACAGGTCTAATTGACCTGAGGCTCTCAAGGAGGCACAGCTCTTTATTGTAGCTGACTATAATATTTCTTTAGAAATACACAAAGTGTTTCTTTCTTTTTTAAGGAGTGTTGTTGATTACTAGACAACACATGATGGTGAAAAATTCTTTCTGTTATTCAAGGTTCATTACTATTATGCTACTTTAAAATTAGCTGCCACATTTCACTTTGTCAATGAAAACAGAACTGTAACTGATATTTTCACGTTTACTTCTGCCTACGTGACTGAAAGAATTATCTGTGCAACTTCAATTTCCCCTTGCACATACTTTGCATACCTAGATTGCACTTCTACATTGAAAAGCAGGCTTTACATGGAAATTATCGTCTTTAAAGAAAAAGCAGTTGATGTTTAGGATTATTGCTAATATATTCAATTATTCATACAAAATATTCTGAGGACCCAACATTCATTCTATGAACCATTTAAAAAAATAAAAATAAAAAAGTTTGGTCAGCTCAGGTCAGAAAGGCACTAATTTCCCTTTCCTTTTGAGTTTGGTAACTATTAACAACCTATTTTCCATTGTTATGGAAATTGTTATGGAAAACAATTTTTTTTTAAGTAGATTCATTTTATATATATTGGTTACATATCATTGAAGTATTTTTATGTCAAAACACTATAAAAGCATAGAAAAAACCTGCAGATTTCCAAGTTGCAATATATTTCATGGGGGCATACACAACTCTATAGGAATTCAAATTGTTTAAATTCTGCCTTTCTTTCTTTACTTCTAGGGCAGGAACTAAATTATGGTCCCCACAAGTTTCAGAAGACGGCAGAGCACATCCCTTCAAGATAAATTTGGAAGCTGAACCTCAGGTATGAACTGTAAAAAGTTACCTAAACATTTCCATTTGCCTTTTTACGTTCCAAAGAATCTCCCTTGTGGTCATTAAAATTCTTTAACCAGAACTTCATCCATAATTGGCCAGTTTAAGCTAATATGAACCCCCATGATTATGCCATATAGGAACACCATTTTATCTGACTCAATGTTTTTGATTTTTCAGCTATAACTGAAACAAAACATTAAGAAGCTACAACACATTCTCATTTTTCTTTAAGAGTCTCCATATCACCATAGTTTTATTATGGAAATAAAATATGTCTTTTAATTCTGATAAAGTTTAAGTTGCTTTAACTCTTTTAGAGATTCTTTATCCTATGAGGAAGTTCTTCAATCAGGAATAAATATCAAGTACCTAAGTGACGAACTCATCAGATTACAAAATTCATTTTGATGTAACAGTCAGTTAAACAGAGAGATCCATAAATGCTGCATCTCTTTACCTCCATACGTTTTTATACCATGCCACAGAACTGAAGTTTACAAATTTACACAAGACCCATATACTGGTCAATAAGCAATTGAGCACTTCTCACTAGGAAAGTCTTGATCGTTGTATATGACCAAAGCAAATCCAACCAATCGACAGCCATCTCTCTTTTCAAACTCAAACTAAAAAAAAAAAAAGCTACTATGAGTCAAAGTCTTCATATTGCTAATAGTTAATTAGCTAGCTACTGCTTACAACTAGTCCTTTATTTCTCTGTCATTCCTCTTTAACCTACATGAACATTTGCTGTTATCTCAAGAGCGGAGAGGGAAGAATATTCTGCTGATCCTGGAAGGCCAGGTTCAAAGCAAATATGTCAAAGTATTTATTCTGTGATACCCTAGAAAAAAAATATAAGTGCAGATTCCACTTCAATAAATCCTGTGCAATAAATACTTCCACCAATTCTATTTTCATGGAGACACTCCCAAACATGAATACAGCATTTCAGTGTTGCATTTTCTATCTTCTTTCTGATCTAAAACTTGCATTAAGTGATACAGCAAACTCCATCAAAAATAATACAGCCTCCTCAGCAGCAGGAATACTATAGAGAAAAAACAAAACTATTTTAAATGCATATTCTTCTGGAAGAGCTAGGATACACATTAAATGACTAGCAATGGAACAAATTCACTGAAAAAGCTATAGAGAAAACCATGCAGGCTTGCACGACACAAGAGTAATCCCTCTGCATGGAAGCTGCATTCCTAAAAAGGACAGTTCCTTAAAAATAGATCACAAGATTTCACCAAGTGATATTTGGCGGACTATTGAAAAGCAGCCTCCACTGGGCAATCAGAAAAACAGTTTCTCCTAGATTAAACAGCTAGCCAGCCTTTTCATTTAGTATATCTCTTTCTCATTCCTAGGAAATTCAGCAGTACTGCGTATATTTAATAATTAGTAGGCACCAGAAAAGTAGCAATGCTTGCAAACAAATATGCTAAACCACTCCTGGAATGTTTTACATTCTAGATTAAATCCTTCCATCCAAGTATCCGTCACTCCCTGTGGAAAAAGAAATACAGATAGCCTATTTTTCTACAATTCCTGTAATTTAGAAGTAAATTTTACAGCATATTTAGCCACAGCATGAGACCCAGAAGCATGTATACCAGTAGAGAAAACAATTCAAAGTTTCTTGAATCTCAGATGACAAATTTTTGCACAACTACAACCTGTGCTGTCCAAGTCTTATAAGAGTTTGCTGAATTCTAACAATAAATACAGGCACTGAACCCCAGATGAATGGAGAAAAATCCAAAAGCAGTCACGTGTTACTTCAAATGTAAAACCCTTTTATCCAAAAGTATTGCATGCATTTACTGGTGTGCAGAAATGGAAAACTGCTGAGTTCTATTTCTTCTATTTACATAATAACCAAAATTACTCAAAAGACCATAGATCTTATAAATGTATCAGACTTTTTTCACTCTTGTCAAATAGACATTTTAAAATTCACTAAGAAAGTGAAGTCAGTTATTTAAAATACATTATAAGCAACTAAAAACAGTAACAAATGACAACTTAGACAATCTTCTTAATAAGTATCTAATTCAAGTTTGTAAGTTAATAAAAGATAGTTACAAATGAATGTAAACCCTATTTTAAATTGTTCAGCAATTTGGCCAAATATTTGGCCAAAGAACACTTACTATAGATTCAGTGACTGAAAATTACTCTACAGAGGCTTGGAGATGGCTATGTGAATCCTGATAAACAATTAAATATTGTGCCTACTTACAGCTATGGAACAAGGAACCTTCACACTGTAGCAAACTTCTGTATCAGCCTGAGACTCTCCCAAGAGCCATTTAGTGACTGATACAGGCAATTGTCAGAGCACAATGAAAGTTCTCACTAATTTTAAATCTGGGAAGAGGAAATTGAGGCAACAATTCTAACTTACAGCAATAAGTGGCTGACTGAGAGTCACTCTTGAAAGCTACACATATGAAAAACAGCCACCCTGATTTTGTTGGTCTGGAGGAACCTATAGTGTTACGGATAAATAATAGGAAATAACAGACCACTTGAAGAATTACTAATACAATCACACTGTATTCTGAATAAAAGCAATTTAGAACATCAGGTTCTCAACGAATATAATTAGAAAGAGAAAACAAAACCATCTAAATGGCAAATAGTATCATAAAATTATTTTTTAAATACTTTCTGGTATATTGTCAATGTAAAAGAATACAATGACTTGTAAATGTTTTCTGTTACAATCCCTTTAACCTCATTGAAAATAATTTTGTATTCATTACCACAGTTTCTTCAACTGTTTTTATTTGAACTTTTCTTTTTTACTTCTATCTTTGCCTTTGAACATTTTGTTCAGTGAGACTAGACTTTTGGCCATGAAGGAGATTATACATTCCTGGGAGATATATTATGCACATAGATAAGGATAAAAATCTAAGAAAAACACAAGCCATTGTTCTAAGTAAGTTTATAGTCTATTACCATTTATAATCAACTTTTGAAACAATATAATTGTGCTAGGCTAGTTTTGGGGATCTACTCCTCTTTATAAGAGCATTCAAAGATAAAGATCTTAGTCACATGACACCTCCAAAATGTACACACTCGTGTTCTGTCACAGCAATTAACTCAAGGAATGCCATCATATGGGCTGTGATGGATGCACTTCTGCAGACTTTTGGGGCTACATTATTTCTATTCCTGATGCCTGTATCAATGCAAAATGTAGCTAGCCCTGCAAAAAAAATCAGCAAGTTGGGGAAAAAAATTAATAAATTAAGTACTGTAATTCTCAAATATTCCTAATTAGAAATTTCAACAAGTTCCAGTTCTCATTTATCTTTTGAGCTAAAGGAGGACTTTTCACAGATTCAATGAGATCAAATAAACACAAGAGCTGGACTATTTTTGCTGCTGTATGTTTTCTCACTGACATTTTATATGAATAGATGAGTTATAAAGAAAGCAGAATTTAAGTCTAACTAACTGCAAATACTTGTTTCGCAACTGTTACATTGTAAACATTCTGTTATGGTGCCACATCTGTTCTGTTCATTTCTCTATGAGAAATGAAAAAGGGGGATGAAATTACAATGTTCTCAGTTGGTTTTGTTTGTTTTGTATCATACATGGATTTGAATCAATTTTAAGTACTTTGACATTAATATCTTTCATTAAGTAGCCATGATCCTAAACACTATTAGATTATTTCCATTTACTAATACATTCTGTTAACTGCAACTCAGTTCTATTAGACAGAAAGAAGGAATTGCAAGTAAAACCTTCATGCTCATTTATCTGATTGCTGCTTTCAGTAGCCTATTAAAGTGCAATGCTGCTAAACATTTCCATTTAATAAAACTGCTTCTTACTGTTTGCATTTTCTGGTTGCATATTCTATATATCCATGACTTTTCTTAAGCCTGATCTGAAATATGTTTTGAAAACTGTTGTACAACAATCATATTCAAAAACAAAGCCAAACCGGAGAACTGGAAAAGATTTCTATGAAAATTGAAGTATTAATGACCTGTGCTATCTTAACATTGCAAGTTTGAGTCTCTAAAGAAAAGATCAATTCAAGTTGTAGAAACCTATTTGTTAGAAACAAAAGCTTTTTATTCCATATAGATGGAAGTTCAAATCTCTCACAGCACTGTTTCCAAAGAGTGCCACATGCCATCAGGACAAGGTGATGGACCGCAGCAGTTGATGTTCTTCACCCACTAGGGTAAAAGGAAAAAAAACCTTGGCAGATGACAACACTATTTTTTTTTAAAGTCTTTATTTCTGAGGCTTAGGAGTGGACTTCAGCTGGAAGGGCCTCAAAGGACACGGTAATAAATACGCAGAATACAAATAAGTGAATTTTCATGCAGTCCGAAGTCTTTATCATTCCTGGCCAATCACTACAGAAGGACATTTTAAGGTATCTGAAAGGTCATCAGAGATTTTACTTCCAGACCTTATCCCTTTGAATTCCACAAACTGAGGAAATTATCCTGGCCAATGACAAAAAAAGTATGGCAGAATATAGGCACATAGGTAGAATGATTTCAAATTTAGCCACTTCTGGGTTTTACTTATTTATTAAGATTTCACATTAAATTATAGAGCAGCGCAATTTTTGATACACAGATATGCTTTAAAGATGAAATACATTCAGAAGAATGTCTCCAATCTGACATATGTTCAAGAATTTATTTCAGTTAAAAGAAGCATTTAAAATTATGTGTTTTCTAGGCAAGACACTTACACTAAAATCACACTTTTGGAAGTCCCTTTATCAGTATGTGATGAAAATGCAGAAGGTAGAGACTAGCACTAAAGGAAAGCAATTAAGATAAGTATACATGAAGTGTTTGAAAGAAAAATGTAAACAGTGTCAAATCTAGTGAGCAATATGAAAGGTCACTATAATATTCATCCCTCCAATTTTTCTTCTAAGCCTTCTGCTTGCCTGGAGGCAGGAAAATAATGTGTCTCAATTAATACATACAAAATTCATGGAAAAATATAATATGCTTGCACCAGTTAGAAATAACAGTGCTGCAAAAGTAAAAATGCAGAGATTAACAATACTGGTGTTGTCAGTTTTACTCATTGCTAGCTTCGGTGTGCATTGTAGCTCTGTGTGTTTTGTCTGCCTATCATGTACAGGAATTCAAGCCTATTGGTACAGCTCACAACAGAAGGGCCCAGCCTTTTGTTGCAGCAGCAAATATTGATGACAAAAGACAGGTAGTGAGCTCCTCCTATAATTCTCCAATTGGGCTCTATTCATCTGGCAATATTCAAGATGCACTTCATGGACAACTGAGGGGTCTCATTCCTAACTCATCGCAAAAGTGAGTATTAGTATTTACTTATAATACATGGTCACTTGTGGTATATCATTATCGGTTCTGTTTTCAATTTAAAAGTCCAGCTCTTGCTGTTTTTTCTGAGAATGAGATTATTAATTATCCAAAAAAAAGGGCGATCAAGGAAACATTTTTTTCCAACACCGAGAGCTATCCATTCAGCTTTCTAGTAGAAATGCTGCAGGTAGCTAAAATTTGCCCTCTACATTGGGCTGCAACACTACCCTCCAACCTTCTCTCCTGTAACTGCACTTTACTCTGAATATCTCTGAACACTACAGTGACTGTAATTTGAACACCAGGAATGAACAAACTAAACACGGTTACTTCATGGTTAAAATTTGTAAACTTTGTTGGCTGCATTTTAACTAGAAATGAGGATTTGTAGGCCAAAGAAAGCTATTTTACCTCTTTTTTCTTTACAGGATATCAACTACTTTGAACACAAGCATAATGTTCGGCCTAAACCTTTCATAATCTCAGGCCGAAGCAGGTTATAAACTTTGAGTGCTGTGCTGGATTTGATGCATGGTGTTATTTTTTAATGGATGGATACTCACCACTGATATTAATTAAGCATTCTGATACATTTGAAATTTACTTATAGTACTAGACAGCCTAATGCTGAAATTAAAAGCAAACAAAAAAAAAGAAATTAAATGGTTGACTTTCAGAGTTCAGGCTTGAAATTCAAATTTCTATTTCCAAAAGAGAGTAGATCCACACTCCCATCTCAGTTACACTGATCAGAGTCTGAAGTAACTGCAGGCATGATTCAGTTTACAGCGTAGCAGCAGATATTGTACACTTACAGATCTTTGACACTGTGAACTTCTTCTGTCCAAACACAATGTACTCTGTTAACTTGCTAAATAAAAGATTGCTACATATTACATATAAATAAAAGATAGCTAAAGATAGAGAGTTATAAGCTAGGCCATTTGGAGATTTCAAATTTGCATTTCTGCAGACCTCTTTCCAGAGGGCTGAGCTAAAAATAGGAAAACTGATGGCACAGATATATAAAGCTCCAATGCAGAAAATCTTACGTATTTACACGCATAATCCTCTATCTTAACTGTTGATGAAATTCCTCACTACTGTTTTCATTATTACAGAGGGGACAAAAACAATGCAAACTCTGTGGCTAAAAACACAAGGAAGCTCGAAAGGGCCTGAGGGATGAAATATATTGTGATATGATCCTTTATCCTTTCTAGCAGTAGCAGTTTTTACTAGTGGAATTAGTGTTCTACATTTAATTCTGAAAACCAAAAATGCCTGCATTTTAGTTATACTAATTTAAGTTTGACAGACAAGAGCAGAAAAACAGGATGATAAATTATTCCATTGTACAAAGGACAATCTCATATGGATCATCAGTTTTGAGAGACACCTTATATTTGTCAGTCACCTAATTGTAGAAGATGGTCCCATCCTGCAAACAAGG
This sequence comes from Rhagologus leucostigma, assembly GCA_013397725.1. Taxonomy (NCBI): domain Eukaryota; kingdom Metazoa; phylum Chordata; class Aves; order Passeriformes; genus Rhagologus; species Rhagologus leucostigma. Next base: position 174,393 of record VZTD01004012.1, read on the forward strand.
ACTATCAATGTAGAACACCACCACAGTGGAGAAGAGCTGCTCAAGGACAAAACAGTCCTTAGCAAACATCCCTGGCCTCTAACCGCAGACAGCACTTACATACTGTACCAAAACTGGCTTTGGGACCACTAGCTACCATTTTACAAGTGCCTACTTGATCCATGAAGATTCAAATTAGTGTATTAAGAGACTAATCTCATAATTCAAAAATGAAAATTACACAGTATTTTCCATGAAAATGTTGAAGCAAATGACCATTTACCAGCATATAAGATGAAGAAAATAAATGGCAAAAACTACCCTGACAACAATGCAACAAGTTTAAGAACTTCAGTTGGGCAAGGTCTGTCCAGTGTTCGTTCTAGCACTGGGGAGGTCTGCACTTGCAAACTGCAGAACCTCAGACACAGGGTATTACATCTACAAAATCTTGGTTTTCACAGTTTGTCTGCTACTTTTTCATCAGTTTGACTTAATCCACTGCTAAACACAGCAAAAAAAAACCCCACCACCTTGGCTCTAAATATCCCATTAGGACAGACAGCTGATGCTAAATAGGGCTTTGACTAAAAGAAGACATGATTGTGGACTATGGGTTTGAGGCAATGGATTGAACAGAATTTCAGACTTTACTCTGGTGAAACTAACTGGAAATTGTATTTAATATATAATATATTTTTTTTATTTATCTATAATTTATTCTGTTTTAATATTACTTTGGCTTCACACAGCAAGTGTTGTGCTTCTAGTCTTTTCCTGCTACTTTCCATTTACTAACACTGTTAGCACTGACAAAACTTACTCTGCTACAGGATCTAAAGGTGGTATTGTTTCTTCTAAAAGAAAATACTGTAAATATGTATGTTGGCTGTGTGAATCTTTTGGCTGGCTCATGCTTGGTGATGATGAACAACTATATTTGCATTAAGGCTTGCCTACCATTTCTGGAATGCTCTTGTTTTACATGTCTTTGATGAAAAAGTATATTTTTCCCTTTAAAATTTTGAGGAAGTGGTCCTGCACAAATTCTACCCTGAATCAAAGGGAGAATTTTGGGTTGTCAACTCCATCCGAGAGTAGCTACTGGACAGAGCTCTGTACTATCAAACTGGAAAACAGAGCACTGTCCCAGGTTTACACAGATTGGAAAGAACTAACCACAACCCTGATATCAGGTTGGAGGACAGAGATGAAGCATTTATTGTCCCACAGTTCAGAATATCACATAAATGGTAACTAATGACTGTAGAAAGATTTGGTTACGTGCTGTTACACAGAAACAGCAAAGAAATATCCCGTAACAAAGAAAGCCTCTGAAGTACTATTGAGAGAAGATCGAAGTGTTCAAAACAGTGATACTGAAAAAGACTTCAGGTCTAATGTTCACATTCTTTTGCTAATCTTTTTCCAGATATGCTGAATTGGTGTACAGTAACTTCAGTAACGTCAAGCAACGCTATTTTTTTAAAGTGTACATCTTATTTTTTATATATAAATTATATGTAAAGTCTAATTCAAAAGCAGTAAAATTAATTCTCTGAATACGTACCCATTGTTCTTGTGAAGGACCACTTTACATTCTACTGGAAACACTGTAATTTAGAAAAGCAAAAGTAACCCTGGATGTTTTAGTAACTTTTCTTCTTTGCAATGATCAACAAATATTTTTTTAAAAAACTGTTACACTAGTTTTAAAAGATTAATAAATATCTTACTCTAGAATTAAGGAAATCTAGGAAATGTCAAATTCATTATTTTAGACTACTTCATAGTAGTTTTTTGGCAGTGTAGTGAGATGATTGTGAGGTATAGAACTGGAATGATGAGTCTAGGATTCCAGTGCTGCAGGTGTTTATTCTGTCTCTGACACGGACAAGTCACATAAACTTTGTCTGCTACCCTTTTTATAGATGATAAGAATTACTCACTTAGAACAAAGAATTTTAGAGAGGCTTAATTATTCCTCAATAAAACCTAGCATTAAAAATGTAAAATAATGTTATATTCTGAATTATTTCATCTATCAAAGAATTTTCACTATCTTTAAGGAAAATGCATGCCAGAATTTTAAGGACTGCTTTATAGCTGGCCTTGATACTTTTAACAGGAAATCTGTTTTCAATGGCTACACATACTTTTGCTTTTCTCCACTTTCTGTACTTTTGCTTTTTTGAGCCTGTTCCGTTTATGCTTTTCAGCCCTGTTAACATCACCGTATCCCTGTACTTTTGTCTTTGTTCTCTATAATCCAATGCACACTGCACACTTTCCTGCACTCTGGCCATTAACACAGTGGATGCAGCACTCCTTCAGGGCTGGACTGTGGCAGTGGGCGCAGTACCCCCTCTTCAATTAGCACGGTCAGCTCGATCTGCCCCACCGAGCTGAAAGCAGTGTCTAAGATGGCCCCTAATGTTCCCCTGGAAATGGAGCTTCCTGGTGTCAAGATTGTACACGCTCAGTTTAACACACCTATGCAGTTGTACTCAGATGACAATATCATGGAAACACTGCAAGGCCAAGTTTCTACAGCTCTGGGGGAAACACCTGTCATAAGGTAATTAGAGCAGTATCTATAATATTTATGAACACACAGATTTAAAATATATCAAAAATCATGAGCTTTCGTAATATCACACTGTTTCTATGAAAAAGGGGGAAAGGGTTAGAGAGAAACTAAGTAATTTAAAACCATTTGATATTTTAACCAAAATACTAGCAATTTCTGGGTTTTAACCCAAAGTATTAAAGGAGTCCTTCAGAACTTACAAATAAATACCTCATAGGTAATAATCTTAGAATTGTAGCTAATAAAAAATGATGATACTACCTGGACTATTACCTGACTGACAACTCCAGATCAAGATTCTGATTCCCTCCAAAATTCAAAACTGTTTATTACTATAATAATTATCTAATAATTATTTAATAATTCCCTCTTATTAATAATTAATAAAATAATAACAAATAAAATTTATTTACACTGTTGAAATTCAGGCAAGGAAGATTAAGAAATTTTACAGATGGTTATAGTGTTCTAGATACTTAACTCCCATTCTAGACAACTCATGCAGTACAACTAGCTCTCATCCAAAGAGAGACAGAATTTACTGTAGGCCAACAAATCCATGTCTGACTTACAAATTTTATCCATTGCATGACTAAAAGTCAGGTAGGAACCTTATGTGTATGGATAACAATTATGATTATACAATAAAAAGTTTTAAAGCACTATTCATTATTTTCAGGAGACAATTTACCATTCAAGTTGCTTTATCTTTACTTTTGCATAATAGTAACCAATTTTCCTGTTTTACAACAGTACTTAAGTTAATAATTCATAATATGTATGGTATAAACTAAAGCTAATTACTAATATTTTAAATAAGCAATAATCACTGGCACCAATGAGCCTTCTTCAGCACCTTGGCTGCTACTAACCAGAAAACCCATATTTATATGAAAGTATTTAGGTTCATCCTATTTGATGAAAAGAAAACTGTAGTTCATGAAGTCTTTGCAGAGTGAAGTTACTCTAGTGCTTGAATCTGTTCAATCAGAACAATTCTAGAACAATAAAAGAAAAATTTGCTGGTTCATTATTGTGAACTAATGGATTAAGCCCGAAGTAATCAGATTTCACACTGCCCGTGACATTGCCAGTTTGAGAACCTACTCTCTACACAGGTTTGAAATGTCTCTTGCTGTGGGATGGTTTTCACTATGTATGCATTAAGAAATGTAAGATGACACATTAGCGTCTGGGTTTTTTGCCTTCTGTAAGTAATTGCATTATCACTTGTTCTATATTTAGAAATATTTTAGTAAAGAGGAGAGAATTCAGGGGTTTAATTAAACATTGCCAAGAACTGTAAAAACTAAGCTACTTCTATTTATTAAAAACTTCTGACAAGACAAGAAACTGGTAGTTTTTCCACCAGCTTGAAGATGGCTCAAAGAAATCTACTGATTGATGAAGATCAAAAAATTCACATAAGCAACAGTGGTCACTGTCCAATAGCTGCTCCTCTTACTGGGCCATTTGGCAGCTTGGATGCTACCCTGGGAAACAAACCAAACCATTTAAAGCAAAACCCAGTCTTATTCTTTGGGGACAGTAGGAAGCCAGTTGGAACAGGAAATTTAGACAGGACATTTGCGTGCGTAGCTGTAAGATAACAGACTTCATCGAAGTAAATTTGGATGTTTCTAATTACGCCCAGTAGATGTTTGAAATTCACAGATGCCACATACTCAGCCTAATTCCCGCCAGTGCATATAGTTCTCTACTCTTCCTCTTGACTATTTAGGATGTCATTTATCTTGAACAGTTCGAAATATTCAGCACAGTTGATAATGCCATGGAATATTCTCATTAAAATCTTTGTCTCACAGGTCATTTGAGAGTCATCCATCAACTGCTGTTTGGACAATAAATTACTTTATATTTTTAGCATAAAATTGTCATTGCAAAAGAAAGCCATGTCACATTTTTATTAAATTAAGAAATAGAACTTCTATTTGTCAGCATTCAGCTTGCAGTGTTTCCTGTTATGCAATACTTATTCCACTCCTTTTTGTCATCTCCATAAGTTAAATAAATAACAATTATCTCAGCAAATAATCACTATATTATCTAGTGATTGAGCTAATTTAGAAGTCATATTCTCCCAAAAGATTTGACTGGTTAGGTTTTGGCTGACCTACCTTTACATAGTAAAGGCATGAGCTGTGATTTTAACAACATTCTTGAGGGCAGCTGCTGCAAAAAGGGAACTTTTTGATACCATAGCAAAGAGCACCTGGTAATACAGCACATGATTACAGGAATTAAACTACTTTGAGGTTAACTGGCATATTCTCAAACACCAGTAGAGCCAAAACAGTAATTATGGAAATACGTTAATGAGTTTCTAGATTTATTTTTGTAACAATTGCACTGATTTAATTTTTTTCAGCACTTTCTAGATCAAAAGGAGGCTATACAAAGCAATGCTACATGGAAGAAAGAGTTTTTCAGTAGTTGTAGTAACACATTGTCTTTATTTGTTTCCTGAATCACACTCTGTGCCTGATAGAGCTGTCATGTTTGATAAACTGTTTTATCTGCTCTTCCTCCCTTTAATACAGTGACCCCTCTCCCAACTCAGTGCCTCAGTCTGACGTGTACAAGATGCTGCACGCCAACCAGGAGGAGCCCAGTCAGCCGCGCCAGTCTGGCTCCTTTAAGGTGCTCCAGAATTTAGTCTCCGAGGAAGGTGGTTAATAACAACATATTCTACCTGTTCAAATCCTTTTAAAATGTTTGTGGGAGGGGGGAATCTGAGAAGAAAATAAGAGAGATTAGAGATACAAGAATTTCTGAAAGCCCAAATCATTCTGGACCTTACAGCTCCCACACCAGTCTCCTGCCATTTCCCCTTCTTTCTTGTATAGCCAGCAGTCTCCTCTGTGAATACAACGCAGGTGTTGATCACATTTTCCAGAATCTCTTCTCAGATTTTAAGATCTTTAGTATACAAAGTTGACTTTAACTGAATGACAAAAAGTTTTGAGAGAATTTTTGGGACAAGCTGCTTATACTCATGACACCAAGAAAGAAAATGCTCCCTTCCACATCCAGGAAAAGAGGAATTTAGACCAACTCCTGAAATCCCCTTAAAACCTATTCCTTCTTCATTCTAAATAAAAATTGATGAAGGCAATATAGTTTACAGTCATATTTCCTTCAAATGAAGAAGTTTTGAAAATAAAATTATTAAAGGCTGCAAGTTTGTTATATTTACAGTAAGCATAAGAGTAAAATACAACCAAAATTAAACTAAAAGGTAAATATTTTAAATTTTAATGTTTATATGTCAGTATTTACTAGAGAAGGAATAAACACATCTAATTGTCTACATATATACCATTGCGGGATTTTACTTAGCATTTTCTCAGCATTTTGCTTAGCGTTTTGCTTAGCATTTTGCTTAGCATTTTGCTATTTTGTATTCATATCATTTGTTGTATGGTTAGTTATATAAATAAGAAGATAACATGTTACTAATCTTTCCAATTTGTTGTAAGGCTAGTTACATAAATAAGAAGCTTTCTGACAATAGGTTTTGATTATGTTATGCTTCTTATGTTAAAGCCCAATCCTCCTCCCTCTCTGTTATATCCAAGACCTACTATCAGAGAATTAGGTGATGTCCATGAGTCAGAGAACACTGCAAATACAATCTTTTTTATACTTGCTTTTTGGCTACAGCTACACAATGTTTCTCCTGATTCCAAAGAGGTGGAATCTGGCCTACCAAACTTTTCTAGTGAGACTGCATTGTTTGTTCATGTAAGTGAAAGCCTGTAAATACATCCAGAAGTGTATGTACAGTACAGAAAGTACGGAAAAGTGTAAAAAACTACTTAACTGCATCAGATGCTTTTATATTAGCCCGTACAAAACAGGATTGTTTTGTTTCTCAGATGGGCGCCCTGTGGGAACAAGAAGTGTGAAAGCACCCGTAACAAAAATACCTACTGCCATGCCTGGTGTCCAGAAAGTGCCACTGTGTGACAAATGTGGGAATGGAATTCTGTAAGTTGTTTCTTTTTAGTTTTAGAAATCCCCAGCTCAAGCCCACGTCATTCTCAAACACTACTGCAAACTACAGAAGTGCATTCCCATAATGCTTCTAGAGAACAGAGATATAAAAACATATTGTTCTAAATGTCAAACTATAATCTGTACCTTCAACAATTTCAATACAGATTATATAAATTCTGACAAAGTACCATCGAGGTTTTAATTGAGATTTCTCAGGACCTTTTGCAAGTCAACCATTAACATGTATGTAACGAAACCAGCAGTTATCTGTGCTACACTGTGTCAGGCTGTGAATTCTCAAAAATGTCTTCTTAATGCAAAGCATCCTTCTCTCAACCCTATGGGAGTATCATGAAAGCTCTGTAGACCTGTTTTAAAAGGATCAGATTTCTACCTGACTGACATCACTAACTTCAGCAAAGAACACAGATAATGATGAACTGAGAGAATACAGACACAAAGAAAAAGCAATGTGGTTTTGAAACTCATTTTGTCACCCTTTTGATAGATTAGGCTGTACTTTCTGTCTTGTAACCAAACTAACATGTTTCTTCAAACTCTCGATTTTCCAATGCTCATGAACTATGTGATCAACTTCACAGCATTTTATGTCACCTACTCAAAGTCAGCATCCAACCTTAAATTATATAGTAGTTTCTAAAACCACAAGATGAACATCTGTAAACCTGAAAATAAATACCTAGAACATACTTCGTATCATAGAATCATAGAATAGTTTGAGTTGGAAGAGATATTAAAGATCATCTAGTTCCAACCCCCCTGCCATGGGCAGGGACACCTTCTAATAGACCAGGTTGCTGCGTTTTCTCTTCTCATTTTAAATTCATATGAATTAACTGGGGTTTTTTCTTTTCATTGTTTCCATGCAGAGGGACAGTGGTGAAGGCACGTGATAAATACCGGCACCCTGAATGCTTTGTGTGCTCTGACTGCGATCTCAACCTGAAACAAAAAGGCTACTTCTTTGTGGAGGGACAACTGTACTGTGAAGCTCATGCACGCGCCCGCATGAGGCCACCAGAGGGATATGAAACAGTTACGGTTTACCCAAAATGCTAGTCTTAGCTTAACACACAAATATATGCATGCACACAAAAAGCCTTTACCAGCTTAGAACTGCAGTACAAGTGTCAGGGCTTCTGCCTAAATCCAAAGTAGCAGCTTTTAAACCTTTCCCTGTGGGATTCTGAGAGAGGTGGAAGTCCTTATTAGCCAGCAATAGCATATTATACCAGCAAAATTCTGCTAAAATATTGTTTTTGAAACTGACAACATAACTCAAGGAAGTATAAACTAAAACAGCTCTCCTGGAATACAAAAATGAGACAGCTGAGGTATTACGTGAATGCTACAGCATATACATAAGCGCTGTAATCAAGACATAATTTTTAACATAAATTAAGTATTTGTGCAAACACCAACACCCTCAAAGTCTTACTGGCTGGGCCGCTACAAATGTAGAAACTTGACAGATCATTAGAAAAGCAGCTATTTTACATGTATAGTACAAAACAAGCAGTTGTTCATGTCTGCTCTTATTCAACTAGCATTAATGTACACCCCAAACATGTTTTGCTTACTTTGCTGTGAATTTGGGGTTATATTGCCTTAATTTTCTGATGCAGCAACTGTGATAAAGAATGTCGAGTCACACAATAAAATGGTTAGTATAATAAAGACTAGTTAGTATGAAGCAAAGCAAAAGTTCTAGGTTGTCTTAATGATTTTGCAATGATATCAACTTTCATATCACCTTGCAGAAAATTGTTCTGAGGCATGCACACACATAAACTGTTTTTTTGGAAAAAGAACTTTACACTCTAATAGGAACTCATTGCTAATTGAGAATGAAAGCAAATTTTAATTTTAATTTGCAGAAAATGATACTGGATTTTTGTATCTCCATCTTTCAATTTCCATAATAGAAACAATGGGGAAATATCATCACAATATCTTTATTGCTGGTAAATTAAAGCTCGGAAAACTTTAAAAATAAACTTTAATTAAAATATGCAAAGGCAAGGTCTTTTATAAAAAAACCCTGATGAAATCCTAAGGAATAAAAACCAAAAAGCTGAAAGAATATGGGTTTGTAATCAACTTCCGAAACTTGTCAAGGGCTACATAGCATTCTGGTAGGTGCCAGCTACATAAACACATCCAAAGAGCAAACCAAACTTAGCATTTTTAGAAAATACCAAAACAAGTCATAAATTCTTTATTGGGGCATTTTGAACCCCCTTTAAAGTGGAAAAATCAACAAAATTTTATATCAAGTCCACAAGACTAGCAAAAAAACAACAACCCAATGACAAACAATCTTACATACTTTTCCCACTCTATAATGTAAGAAGCCTATAACGCAAGTAGAATATGGAATCAAAAGAAGATATACATACTTTAAATTTATTTTAAAAATTCACAAGTCCCAAAGAGTGAAATACAACGTCCACATATCCAAAGACTTTTCAAAATGTGTTACAGTATTATTTCAGAATTCAAAAGTTTTAAAAATGTGTGTGTCACTGCATTTATTACTTACATTTCTATACCAAAAGCAGAGATTAAAAAAAGTGTTGCACCCTATTCAAGGTTAGTTCCTAAATTATTTTTGGGCACAAAAACATAATTCTGCTCCTCAGGTATCATGGAGGCTATGTGTAGTATTAACATTTTTCCATTGATAAAGCCCATAAATCTGAAAATCCTTTTGAAAACAAGAGTGCACATAATGTCTATTTTTACAAACTTAAAATGTCATTGGTCTTTTAAAATGTTTGTTTAATGTTCATGTCTTTGTGGAGTAACTAAAGGTGAAAATAAATCTACTACATATGATAAACATTCTGTGTTTCTTTTCATCTGGTATGGAAAATGAGAAAGTGTGTCAAGTGACTTGACAATAACAGAGGTTTGGATTTCAGTCTGACAGAGCAGTATGCTTCCGAGTGATCAAAACCCTATCAAGAATGAAAGACAATTTTTATATTAGGCATTTGAGTACACATCTGGGGCTTTCTAAAACAGAAGGAGATCATGTGCTTTCAAAACTAAAGACTCAAAACTGCTCTCTTTAACACACCAAACATACCAATTGTAAATGTGGGGAAACTCTTGGAAATGCAGATACAAGAACTGTTAGGTTGCAAGGAAGTCACAGAACATGACCTGATGCTAAAACTTTGGGGTAAGTTCAGTGGTATTGCATCATCATGTAGTGCTGTTTTGGGAGGTTTGAAGTCGGATGGGGCTTTGATAGAATTAGAAGGCAAGCCTATCTATTTGCAAGTACTGACCTATAGGAAAACCTGTGCAACAATATAACGTCAAGGAAACCATGACTTTCAGTTAATGCAGATTCTGAAATCCCTGATCCTGATAGAGCAGAAAAATAGAAAATCTCATCCCACAGTCACTTCAGTCTGGGAGAACTGAATGTAGTTTTAAACGTGAGAGGAAGATACACCAATTCTCTTTACTGCATGCTCAAGGTTGAATTCTTTATCTCAGTAGGGTGTCATTGGTTCCTGGCACACAAGGCATCCAGCTAAAGATCTACCCACTTTATCTTCTGGCTTCAGAATAGTGCAGCCACTCAATCACGATAGTAGCTTAATGCTACTAAACCTTTTAGCTGTGTCTAGACTCTTACGTACATTACAAGCCAAAGGCAGGCATGGAATTTATTTTTAGATGGAGAAAAATGTAGGAAGTGTGACCTTGCATGCTTTTCATCTCAACTCTTGAGATGCTGATCAACAAGTGTGAAAAGCGGTCCCCAGCTATGCTACTGCTGCATAAATAGCAGGGCTGTTCTGGGAGATGTTAAAAACTTATATGAAACTGCAATACTCCAAATGAGGAAGCCAAGAATTGCTTCTGAAAATACATAGATTAATTTATATAGTACTCTTAAATCAATTCTTCCAAGACAAATGCTTTTGGTCTTTTAAGTAATGCAGTTTTGCCAACAATCTAAAATCTGAAAAAGTACTCTAAGAATAGTTTAAAGAAACTGTGCTGTTTCCATCACCTAAATAGCTTCCTTCATTTTTTCAACTCCATTTCATCACCTAAAAAATTAGACTAGCACTTTTTTTCAGATCAGAAGTGGGCTATTGAAAGTAAACTTCCCCCACCCCCCCTGCCCCCCCCACCCATTCCCACTGACTGCATTTTGGTTCACATCACACAACAGCTTCAGAGCGCACAAAGTGGTTTCCTTTAGGATGAAATTCAACCAGAAGTTGTTCTCTGGGAGCACTGCTAATGCAAACCAACCACTAACAGGAACTTAATCCATAGAATCGAACTAGAGCTGAATAGACCATGCCTGAAACATGTGTCAAGGTAGATGCCAGGTCCTCAATACCAACTGATCTGCTCCTACTGCATCTCGCTGCCTTTTAAAGGACACATAGCTTTAAGAACTGCTCGCAAGTTTCACAGAGGAAAGGTTTCTTAGCAGAAATTAAATTGCTGACTGCTTATGCAGTCTCAGAAATTGGACCTGATTTCAGAGGTTTCAAAGCTCAGAGCTGTTTGACCAAGACTTCTGGTTCAAATTTCTATAAACTATATCAAAGAGAATAACTGTGCTGCTGGGTATAGATCTGACTTGCTTGTAAAAGACACGCACTTGATTTAAACTCCATTTTAGGGATCTTTTTCACAAGAACAAGACCATTATTTCCCTAGTGGGTTCATACATTTATAAATAAAATGGTGGGAAATAAAACGTGCTTGCTGGCATGTGTCCAGCAAATTTTATCTCCGAAGGCAACCATACTCTGCAGATTTACCCATTTCTGTTTCTCTTTTTTCTTCCTGTCATCCAAGCAAGCTATTCAGGTAGCTTCTTTTGAAACTGTTAACAAGAAATCTCCACAAGCAGATTAATTCTTATTTTCTAAGTGCGTGAAGTTTTGAAATAAAATGCAAGTCTTCAGTTTATGGTCAGTGCCATCAACTAAAATCTTCGCCTCCACAGCACATGCTGGATAAAAAATGTTGTCTACACAATGAGTTCACAAAGGATTTTGTTTCTATATATGGTAAAGCACACGTTTGTTTTAGCATTCTCGGTGAGTGTTTTTAGTTATATGCACCCTACCTAATCCTCCCTCTCTGCACACCAGAGCATGATCCAAAGAGCAGTAAAGATTTTAGGAGAGTCTTGAAAGATTGTATATTACTGTGAAAAAAAATGCTCTCTTTAGCACAGGAGAGGACAGTCGTCCAAAATAAAACTTTAAAAAAATACTGTTTTATACAGAGCTGGTAAAATTACAGCTGTGCTAGAGCGACAAATCACAAAACACAGAAACTGTAGAATAGTTAAAGATTATTATTTTTACCCAGAAAACAAAATATTCCCTAAATACCAACAGGATTCTGAGAAGAAAAATCTCTTGCAAGGTTTTCACAATTTTTCTTTTCATGCTACTGTTCAAAACCAGATTTATACAGATTACTCATTCTCTGTATAATGATTTTAAAAAAAAATCCTTGATCTGAGAAGTTTTTAATTATCCTGTAAAAACATGAGTTTATAAAAAGTTAAATATTAATTAGATCAGATATACCAAGGAGGTATGACTGGAACAATATGTTCAATAGCAACCAAAAAAAAAAAAAAAGGGAGAAAAACAACAGTTAATACATGCAGCTGAATTCTCTCCACGCATTCAGGCCAAAACCAAGTTTCTGTATTACAACAAAGAGCAATGCTCTGATTTTATGCAAAACCTGTAGGGTGTCAGCAGCAACATTTTACACTCCTGGCACAAAGCACGGAAATATCCAGTTCATTTGCATAGAGAAAGGAATCCAAGTTTCCCAGCACCAACTTTGCAGGGTAATTACAAGATGCTCACAGGCTGTGCAAATACAGAAAGCACAAGAACAGGTAGTTTTCTGTGAGGAAGAGTAAATCCTAGAGAGAATCTCTGATTGCACAAATGACAATCAGTCTTTCACTCTACTTACAGGCAGGATATCCTTTTCATATATTGACTATTCCATCTGTGTAGAACTCATTCAATGCATTAATAATAAATGAATGCTATCTATTTAATAATCATGTTTCTGAATGATATTTCTCTGTTATAATTGGCAGTGTCACAAATAATTCTCACCACCGCTTTACTTTCTGCAGTTTGGACTTCTAACGTTTTTATTTCTGTATCTTGCACATTTAAGATGGTTGGGAGTGGGATAAAAGTGCCAAATATGAGACACTTAACTAAGACACTTTTATTCTGGCTTTCTAGTACTTTCCAAGAATTGCATTCCTTTCTGCTGTTTTACTATTGCAAATTCCCTCAATTTCATTTTAATTTCACTGCAAGAATATCTCTAGTTCCAAATTATGGTCATGTTTATAGAGAGCTTCTGTTCACTGCTCCAGATCTCCTGCAATTCTGTCAGCAAGCCAGTTCAAAACTAAATGCAAGCAGGACGTAGGAGGTTAAAACTATACTTGTTTCAAAATTAAATTCTTCCACTGTCTACCTTACCTCATCCTACAAGAAAAGCCTATATTACAAGATCACTCAGAAGCAGAGATGGTCCAACTGTATCAGCGACTGTACTGAGAATTAAAAATAATTGGTAGCCCACAGTTCAAAATTCAGACTAAGCAGACAAGGTAGTTACAGTATGGAAGAGAAAATGGCATGATAACTTATAAACATTTTTTCACACAAGGTTGGTGGAATGAACTTGAAATAAAGAAGCTGTAAGAACTGCCAAGTGAGAAAAAAATGCACAGATAATCACTTGGCACAAAGAAAGAACACAGAGTGTGAAAACTAGTCATGCACCAAGGCACCACCAAGATCTTTTATCAGCTGATCCAATTACTGGCTGGCTCATAACAATTTCTCTTCTCCCTAAATAAAAATGAATTGGAAAAAAGAGAAGCCAGGTAAGGATCCTGCACTGTGTTAACAGGACTAGTTCTTTAAACTTCTGCTTGAGTATAAATTAATGTATGACTACACAATCTCAGGAGCTTCAGAAGATTCCTTAATCTTAATACCAGAGTATAATTCTAAAAATGTTTGCTTGTTACTTCTCTGACTCATCATTCATCTCACCTTTTCCATTCTTACTCTGGCTTATTATGAGATTCTTCTCTACGAGCACATGCACCACCCTGCTCTGGTAATGGCCTTTCCTACATATTTCCTCTTCATCGCTTATTAACAACTGGCCTTTTTGAATCCAGAGCTACTCTCACCCTTGACAGAATATGAAAGTGTAGTGCCTCAGAAATTATGCACTGACACACAGTGCTGTTTTTCCTTACAAGTCCACAGAAATGCCACAGAAGTAAGTTCCCTTATTAAGTGTGAAGTTCTAATGACCCTGTGATGTTTTCCTTTGAAAAACATGCCTAAACACAGATGGGGCTTTTGATGTCTGTTAGCAAAAATTGTAGCAGTTACTGTCCTGCTCTAGGCAGAAATAAGGACTGAGTAAAATATGCTTTACACTGGTAACATCAGAGCAAATAACAAGCTGTCCAATCAATCACGGCCCTACTGTGGCATGTAAGGAAAAAAAAGGCAAAACCTTTAAGGCGTTCAGAACACAGTGTTGCACTGGATCCCACTGCTGTTTAGCAAAAGGTTTTTCACGGCAATTAAATTTCCTGGAAACAAGGCCTCCTCCTGAATGCTGAAAGGGCTCAAATTCATGTTCTCACCGCAATACAAGATACTGCAGTAATCTCAAAGTAGGACAATCTTTATTTTCCCAAAATTCCAAGGTCAGACAAAAATGTTGTGTCTAATTTTATATTTAACTTACCAATAGCAGAGGATGCTGGATACACAGTACAAAATAATTAGTAGAGCAGAACAGTATGAATAGTTACACTCATACAGATTCCTACATGAAAGTGCGCAAGTTTGCCAACAATGGTGATACCAGAATCTTCTTTTGAATTTATCTCTTAAATGACTCTGCCCTTGATATTTCAGACATTCCTACATAAATCGACAGCAGCTCTGACACATACATTGCCTCTCAAGCTAGAGAACCAAATTGACATTTCCAAGTGTTTAACAGATTTCGTCTCTATGATCCCCCAATCAGATCCCAACGCCTCACATACTTGTATATTCAATCCTATCATGTTTCAATAAACCTGTCAAGCTTGCATCTGTTCAAAGGTTGGTGGAACATGTCTACTCATCACCTCACAATAATCAACAAGTGACAGCTGTGCTGGTAGCCGAGTCTAACTTTTCTGTCATAATGAGGGACATAAACAAATTTCTTTAGCTGTTCATATTTAGCCCACATTTCCCTAAGAAGATTCACGAGGCTATAAAGACCTGAGTCACGCACTCTTAAGACAGATTGGCATCTGATACTGCAAGTTATGAGAACAATGGACTGCTTCCGAATATGTTTCTCTTCTTTTCTTTCTTTTTCCTTTTTTTATTAAAACCAGTTAGCAAATAACTGTTGCTGACATTTTTTGTGAAAGCTTTCTTTAGGGAACAGACAATCAATGTCAAACACCAGTTGAGGAAAACAGCAGTCATCTTTGGCACTTCTTGAACCTTCATGTTGAAAGAGCAATGCCATTTTTCTAAAGCTTTGCATTAGATGATGTTGAACCATTTTGTAAGATAAATCAGTATCTATGCAATATTCTAAGGATTGGGAATGTATTCAGCAGTTTTTAAAAATATATCAGTTCTGATTTTATTAAAACTATTAGCCTCTAATCATACCTACTTATTGGAAACATCATAAAAAGAAAATTAAAGAAAAAAAAGCAAGGAAGGAAAAGTATGGACACTGAAAAGCTTCAGCAGAGAAATTTTCCAGTTTTCTGCAGCATTCTGTGGGAGCTCTGTGTTCCTCATGAAAGCTAGGAAAACACTGCTACAAGTTTTTGTAAATAATTCCTTGCAGCTGTACAATGATTTGCATTATTGTTACGTTTAGTTGCAGAATTGTTTTAAAATGGGTGTTGTAGGATTTAGCCAATCATCCTGAGAGGTGGATGATCAAGGGACCAACCACCTGATGCTATTCCAGTGAGTTACAGGATAAAAATCCATCTGGATATTAATAAAATATCCTGCTTTCCCTGGATCCTGCCTACCTCGTTTCTCTCCATCCCCGGCACAACAGCGACAGAAAAGGACAATTCTCCTCATATCTTTGAGGAAAAAAAATCACCTTCATCTTCAGAGAATGTCTCTTCCACATTAAAGTGACTACCTTTTAAAAAGTAAGAGAAAGCCTTAATTCATAGACTTACCCAAAAAAAGACATTTTGAAATTGATCTTTCTCCTTTACTGGAATTTGTTCTACAGTTCATATAAAAAAAAAAGAAAAAAAAGGTTATTTACTTTGTCATCTTTTCAAGATCAAGTTTTACCTCCACATCCAATTCACTTATCCACAAAGCAGAAATTATTTTCTCCTAAGTGAATGAGCAATTACATACCTTCTTCCTGTAACTTTTCTTTTTCACCAAAACCTTTAACGTTAGGTTTTTAACCTGCTGCAGCAATTCCCAGCTTAAAAGTGATCCAGTCATCTGCCGTCAGCTCTTAAGGCAGGTGGTGAGGAATGAGATTAATGGGCCACTCTCGTTACCACACGAGCACAATAGCATCCACATGGTCCCATTCAGACACTGATGTCAAAACCATCATCTGAGGCACACAGGAGATCTCCACCACTTGTACACAAAGCCTGGGACTGGGTGACCACGGTTCTGCAGAGAGATTTCTTCCCTGTTCCTGCCTTGGTAGCTAGAGAAGTCCTGGTCTGGCAAGCTCTCTGAAGAGCCTGCATGCCTCAAGTCAGAAGAGAACAAAAGCAACTGGGAAGTCTTGAAAGTTACTCTCAAAATACTCTTCATCACACAAGGTGCTGGAGATCATCTCTTCATAGTTTTTACTGTCCCTGATAGCTGGCCTTGTTAAGGTGTTTTTGCTCTCGTACATAGCAACTGGTCACTGCATTTTTTTCTTGACTTCCATTTAGTGCATGCCTAGTTCTTCCTTACAAAGCAAATGCTGGCATCTTATCATATCCTCCCTACAATTTTTAACTTTGATTTGCCCCTGTATATTCCAGGAGCTTTTACTTTTTCTTCTTTTTTTCTAATAAATCACTGATAAACTTAATTTATGAAGCCTAGGAAATTCCAGAATAGCATCTTTGAAGTGAACTTTAGGCTTATTCTTCTCAACTTTTTCTCCATTTTTTACTCTCTGATCACCATCAAAATCTGAGGCTGAATTATGGTGTGTATAATCTCTTCCAAGCTTGCTCAGCAGCCCAAAAATTGTTTAGAATGCTTCAAAAATTCTTTACAGTTTAAATCTGCTATATAACTTTGATACTTTCTGGAAGTGGGCTTTTTGGGGGTTGGGGTTTTTTCCCCAAGCACCATGGTATTCCTCAAAATTAGTAATACAGTCTCATAACTAATTACCTTGTCTTTACTCAGATAACTGCATTTCACTAAACAAATCCTGTATTTCAGAATCCTTACTATGCCCTTCCTCATTTTACTTGCCAATACTTCCTAACTTTTCTTCACTTATTGCTAAATTTCTGGCCATTTCCTGATGCACAGTGTTGCTCTATTTCATCTACTCCTGTGCTTGGTTTTCAATTTCTTTTCCCTCCACACCTCTTGTGAATATTTTTGGGTGGTTTTTAACAAGAAGTGTGTTGTGATGGTGCTGCAAATTAGATGAGTCCTTATGTTAACAACAGATAACTATGATATTATTGGAAAGAGCTCACGAGAGAAGGAAGGATAGCTACATAAATCATCACTGACTGCTAACACAGAACAAACTAAAACTGTCTAAATCAATTCTTCATTTTCAGACAATTAATTAACAGCCCCACTGTTGTTTTCTGTGATTTCGTGCAGCGTCTAACTTACTGGGATGTCTTTCTGCATTGGACAATTTCCCTGTACTTTGCGTAAGAAATCCAAAAAGAATATTCTGTTATGTTTCATTGGTTTTCCTGTTGGAGAAACACAGAGGGTCTCTCATGTGTCAATATCTGGATGTGTGTTTATAGAAAATGAAGTGCACAATGTAGTTTATTTCTAAACAAAGCAATGTACTGGTCTTGTTTCAGATAAACATGTACATCTGAATTTTACAATGATCCTATTGTTTTCAAGCCAAGATTTCCATTATGTTTTCAGGTCAAGACCTCCGTACCCATTCTCTGTTTGTCTCAAATTTGGAACTAAACACTTTTCTCTATTTAGGAAGCTGTCATATTTTCAAAGAGCTCATCTTGTTTATTTACAGCAAACAGGAGCTGACAACTCCAGAAGGCTTTTCTTGTTGTCCTTCCTGGTCTTACTGACTTTTCAGGAATCCAGGAAGATCATAATACAGATAAGCTAAGTTTCCATTGCACGCAAACCCCAAGAGGGCACAAACAGGCAGCAAAATACCATGAACAAATTTGCAAGTAAATTTTCTTCAGGCTAGTTCTACAGCCTGAAGTTCTCTTTCAGGCTAGATCTATAATTTCATTATTTAGAACCCTCATTTGGTCTGTAAACTGATAGTATACCAGAGGATTAACTCCCTCCCTGGCTGAGATTCACACACATACTTCTGGTAATACTAACTTGATGTGTATGTCAGTCAATTCCTGCCACGTGTAGCAGCAGAACTCACTGTTCTTAATGGTTCTATCTTCATTAATAAAGAAGATGTAATATTCTGAGAAATTTCCACAATTTGGATGGCTTGTATCAGGTGTTGATAAATTAATTTAACATTTATTCAATTCAAATGGTGAATTATTCTTGCATCACTAGTTCATCCTTCTTGCTCTTCCATTCCTTGGAAACAATGCTTTTTGCTGTCTCTCAGACCTTTCAAGGTATAGTATGCTTTTTCACAACTTAACAAACATTTTGTAAATTACCCTTGACAAAACAGCCCAATATAAGAACAAAAAAAATCCTACTTGATTTGCTAACATAGCTTAAGGAGAAGCTGAAATGTCTGATTCGAAAATCAAGACCAGTAACTGTTAAAAGCCATTTCTGAAATTTTAAGGGCAAATTTCTCCATCAGCAACTCCCCAGTAAAAGGTTCTAATTCTATTGAACAGAAGAGCATTGGAGAAACACCTCTGGAGATGACATTGTCACTAATCTTAGAACAGCATCCATAAAACTCTCCAAAACTGTAAGCAAGAGACAGATTTTAGCAACAGATTTTATGCTGTATTAATTAGGGATTGCACACATAAACCAAAATGTGTTTTTCCCCTTGTGATGCCACAAAACTGAAAAACAAAAATAAATTATTTCTCAGTTGGTAAGTAGCTAAATATAAGATTTATGTTTGTCGGTGTTGTGTAATACTGCTGGCCTAATTCCAGTCACTAAACTCTTCAGCTGTCCCTCAACAGGTGTAAAGTGGTTTCACTAACTTTGTACTTCTGCAAAAACACATTAGAACTATTCAGAGACCCTGAAACCCTTGAGTATTACAGCTATGCCATTCTTAAGGACTGAGAGTCATGACCCCACCTTGACTCACTTACCTACATAACTGCAAACTACCCATCCAAAATGATGCTCAAATGGAGAATTATCGATGTCTCTGTCAGCCTGCAGAACTATGATCTTCAGATGCTATAAACACGTATAAACTTTTAGCATCAGCACTGAATGAAAAGTACCATGACTGAATATTAAAAAGCCCAGATTTCTGCAACATCTCCCACCACTTAACTAGTCAACCAATTATATTAAAAAAGCCTGGAACTGTGCCACCGGCGTTCTGTTGAGAGATTTCTTCCCTGTTCCTGCCTTGTAGCCAGAGAAGTCCTGGTCCAGCAAACGCTCTGGAGAGTCTCCATGTCCTAAGTCATTATATCACAGATATTTTTAATTTGAACGTGAAATTAAAGGGTTGTGTTTGAACTTGTTCTTTCACCAACAAATCCTGCCAGATCTTTAGCTTTTATGCAATATGCTGAGGGCCAAGCGGACCGTACGAAAAGGCTGCCGCCACCACTGAGGGCGGCCAGCCAGCGATCGCTTCCCGTGCCCTCCCTTCCCAGCCTTCCTCCGCCAGCCTGCGGGCGGGCTCCGGGCTGGTGATGCACGGCAGCCTCCGCCGGGGAGCAAAAGGGGGGCGGAGGAGAGCCTGTGCTGGAGGGAAGGGCTGTCCCGCCTGCCCCCGACCGGTGGTGCCTGAAGTGCCCCGAGGTTCGTGTTTTGCCACGTTTGCTTCGCCTCTTTCCAAGAGAGACTCACTCTTAGCGGGAGCCCCGGCTGCTCCCCCAGGGACCTTCCCAGCACTAATGCTCCTGGAGATGATCCTGTCCCGTGCCGGGAACGGCAGCAGGGCTCGGACAATCCAGGGCAGGAAAAAGGAGCAATTATGTCCTTTCTCAGGCTGAACAGCAAGGCCGAATAGCTTAGTAAGATAAAAAAGAAAAAAATTACGTGCATATCCACCTATATACATGCACTGTGTACTACGAATCTCTTCCAGCATTGCACTGTTTGTAGTTCAGAATTCATTTTGAGTGCCATTGCCCAAAAGCTTCAGAGGCTTAAATTACCAAATGTTATGTCTGCCAGAAGAGGGAGCCAATTTTATTCCATAAACATAGGGGGGAAAGAGTTTTGAGCAAGAACATTCCTGGTCTTTTTACATTTATCAAGTCAGAAAAGAATAAAATATAACAATTTTTCAGTGACATCTGTATAGCATGATTTTGAAAGTCTCTGTGACCCATATAGCTTTATAAAGTATTTTGAATTTCAGACGAGAGTAGGAATAAATTTTGAAAGCCGTCTCGTGGCATCACTTATACATTTCTTCCCCTTTTTAAAATAATTAATTTCTTATTAAAATTATTTTAGACAGTAAAACAACTGTGGTAATCACGTTTGATAGCATATACAAAACAAGAACTCAGAGCAGCTTACTTTATCACATTTAAAGTTATTATGCTTGTAACAGGCATACTCCTTGGTCCAGGAGGATGATGGAAAATCAGTCGTTCTTTATTATCTGCGACATCTTTAGATTTTTTTAATTACCCTTTAATTACACAAGGGTCAGCAGAATGCCTGAGTAAGGATCAAATGTGCCTCCTTTCATACCACCTGCCTGAAAAAAAGACCTTCTCCGAGCGCCAACTTACAATATAACTGAGTTAATTAAAATATTTTTCATGGAGAAGCAAGTAATAATAATGAATAGCAGACTGCACCACATTACAGATATAGATATAGATATAGATGATATAGATATAGATATAGATACAGATATATAGATATATAGATATATAGATATATAGATATATAGATATATAGATATATAGATATATAGATATATAGATATATAGATATATAGATATATTGATATATAGATATATAGATAAAACCTCCAAATATTCCTTCAATTTCCAACAAAAATGTTAAGGAAAATGTTAGTCATTATTTTGAGGAGTTCTTAGTTTTAAATGTTCTTTCATAAGTCTGGATTTTGAGGAAAGGATCTTAAAAATGTGACAGAAGAAGTAAAAACGTAACACTAAAATGAGCTGCGTTCTGGCAAAAAATAAGGAAATTCCTATGTCACTGGCAGTTTACAGTGGTAAACTCCAAGTCCACTACTGGTGTAGGGATTGTTACAGACAGCAGAGCTTGGGCATTATTGTCAATAAGCTTTCTAACATATAGGATTGAATACAGCATTGGCTTTTCCTGAAATATTACATCCACCACTACTGCAAGAGGTGCAAATTTTAGTTAAAAAACATGCAGGGATCTGATTAATTCTTTGCAGTCTCAAAGTACAACTAAACTGCAGTCTGTTGAGGCTGCATTCCTAAGAAGTGCAGCTGTAAGCATTTTAATCAAAAATAAAACAATTTTTCCCATAATAATTCGCATAGCAGAGAGGGAAAATGTGCAGTAGCTTCGGAAGCACATGTAATTTAAATGTTTAGGAAAAGCATTTGTAAGTGGGAAGGATAGGGAGCCTGGAGCTTCCCATGGGAGCCCTGGGATCACCAGTACTGTCAGCCTGACAAGCCTCACTTTCTAGCAGCTAACTTTTCTGAATAGATTTCCTTTCTGAAAGATCTCAGGGTGCTTCATCTATGAGGCCAACCACCCAACACAGTTGTGTGTAAGCATTTTTGCTTTCTCTTTCGGAACAGTTACATTTTCCTTGCTCTCATCATCTTCCTCAGATAAATAGATGTCAGTCAAATAAGTCAAGGGTAAAGAACATAACAAAAGGAAAATAGTGGTTAGCAGAGCACAGTACTAAATGACTGATGACAGAGCTCCAAATTGAAGAGCTGGAAAGTGACAGATTAAGGGGTGTTACTGTATTAGTTATCTGGAGTCACTGAATAGATATTTATGCATCATAAACCCATTTAAAAGTGAAATTAAAGTTTAGTCTAAAGGGAATGGCATAAATTTAGCGTCTCAAAAAAAAAACTGTATCAAGATGAAATGCTCTGTGGAATGGAATATTAGCCATTTACATTTTAAGAAATAATGACACTAATCAACTAATGAAGTGTGTTCTTATATATTCCTCATTCTAGCTCCAGGCTTTATTTCTTATGCCCTCTAAACCTTCACAGATATTTATTCCTATCTGTTTCATCCTTTTTCTCCATTTTTATGTTGGTTTTTTTTTCCAAGTGGAAACTATCCCACCTCCTTCTTTTCTCTGTTTTCATTTTCTGCACTGAATGCTTAGCTTTGACTCTGAATTTGTCTCAACTGCAGGCAGCTGAATTATTTCTTCTAATCTTTTTCTTACCCTAGACCAAAAATGTTCTCTGGCTGACATTTTTCACCACATAGGATGAAAATACACAGGATAAATAAAACCAGTGCAAGCAAATTTACAAGTTTGCTTAGATTTATGAACTTACATAAGAAAAGGAACAATGGGGTTTTTATATAGCATCTAGGATAATGCGGTCCCATTCTTCCGACAACATGAAAGTATTACTGTGCTTTCAACTGGCACTGTTTGGTCACCATCACATTCTTGCTTAAGCTGTCCAAATGAAAAATGAAGGTCAAATCCTGAATGGTAGAACTTGTGTGGGATACTGCCAGATGCCTCAAAAAAAAAAAAAAAAAAACCAACCCAAAACCAACCCAGTAGATGAACAATCTGTAAACCCTTTTTATACAGAATGGTCATTAATTTGTTTTCCTTCCTCCAGTTTGTAAATAAATATTAGTGATTTCAAGCTAAAGGGAACACCATAGGGAGCAAAATGTTCATGTAAATTATAATAAATAATTATATACCACTAATACATAATAAAGACATATTTTTACCTTTACATTTATTCTTTCTACTTCACCAGGTTCATGCAGATATTGTTCACCTATGGTAAGATTTGCATAACTCTAAAAGCAAAATTAATTACTTAGGTATTCAAAACTCAAGAAACATTTAATAAAATACTCTACAAGAAGCAATATTGCAAAGTTACTATATCCAGTTCCTTTCTTTCCTGGATTAGTATAAAACTTCTTTCCAGGAGAAATGTATCTTTCATTATGTTTCGACTGTGGACAGAAGTATACATACAAGACTTACTCTTTCATAAGAGCTGCTAAATCCACATCTAAAATAATAAATGAATACATTAAATAATGTTTTGCAAATGTTTCAGGCTTTCCATATCTAGTGTGCTAAAACAACAGTAAGTAGAAGACCCAAATAATACTTACAGCTCAGGAGTTAAGTATAAAAGCAATGAGATCCATTGTCCACGGATCTATTGCAACAATTCCGTGCACAGTGTTATAGACAAAAAATAAATAAGATGGTGGCAGAGATGAAGTTTCAGGATATCTCAATAATACATATGTGTTCAATAGAAGTTGTTTTGATTTTGTGCCAGCAAGGTGAAGCACATATATATCTGTGCTGATTTTGGCTGGCGTAGAGTTAATCTTCCTCCCAGGGGCTGGTATGGGGCTGTGTTTTGGATTTGTGCTGAACAAAAGGTTGATAATATAGAGGCGTTTTCATAATTGCTGGGCAGGGTTTACACAGAGCCAAGGCCTTTTCTGCTTTTTGTGTTGCCACACTGGAGAGGAGACTGGGAGTGTATGGGAGACTGGGAGGAGGCACTGCCGGGACAGGTGACCCCAACTGACCAAAGGGATATTCCAGACCATATGACATCACGTTCAGTGTGTGAAGTGGGGGACGTTTGGAGTGATGGTGTTTGTCTTCCCAAGTCACTGTTACGTGTGATGGAGCCCTGCTCTCCTGGAGATTGCTGAACACCTGCCTGCTCATGGGGAGCAGTGAATTCATTCTTGTTTTGCTTTTTTGTGTGTGTGTGTGGCTTTTGCTTTCCCTATTAAACTGTCTTTATCTCAACCCATGGGTTTTCTGCGTTTTACCCCTCTGATTCTCTCCCCAGTCCTGCTGGTGGGGGAGTGAGCAAGCAGCTGCGTAGGACTTGGCTGCTGCCTGGGTGAAATCACCACAATTTCCAGCAGAAAGTCTTGAGAGATGAATATCACACATTAGCCCTGTCTGGCATGCGGATGCAGAGTAAAAAAGCTGCAGCAGCACAGCAGTGGAAACACATCTAATTAAATAGATTTCATACATTTTATTATAAAAAGCAATATGCTGGAACACTGTGTACGATGGAAGGCTGAGCCATATTATTCTTGTGCTCAGTATGTGGAACAAACAGTATGCGTGAGTTTTAAAAAGCTCAAAAATTTTTTGGTTGTTTTGGAGTGGTTTTTTGCAACGTGTGGAGGTTCATGTTGTGTGAAATGCACCATCACTTCATCAGGCAACCTCAGTGCTGTTCTTCGACTGTTGGGCGATCTTGCCATCAGGTAAGCAACCAAAGGGCACGTAACAAGAAACAACCAGAGATGACAGAAAACTGACCTTTGGAAACCACTTTACGGGTTCGCTGCTATAAAGCTAGTTAGCATTTTTTGTGAGGAGGGTAGAAATAATTTATCGGAAATAAACAGACCTGGAGGTAAATTCTGCATCTTAACGCACAGAGCTTTGTTCAAGGGATTAATGGGGACGACTTTGGACCTCAGCACCTCAGTGTTCCTGAGGACGGTGGACGTGGACGAGCCTGGCCTGGAAGGAGCAATAACGCGAGGCAGCAGCCAGGCAAGCGGGATTCCAGAGCGTTTCCCACTGAATCTGTAAGGATGATGAGGAAATTAATACCCCCGTTTCGCTGGGCTGAGCGCAGCCATGGCTGCCCAAGGAGAGAACGCTCAGCCCCACGCACTGCCCGCAGCGCGCCGGCCGCCGGCAAGCGCGGCAGCACAGAACGGCAGGGAAGACGGGTGAGCCGGGGGGTAACCCCGCGGCAGCGCGGCTCCTCCTGCCCGGCCGAACGGCAAGCACTCGGGCCCGGGGCCGCGGCACAGCGACTGCAAGGTTGCGCGGCCGCAGGAGGCGGGGCCCGCCCGCACCACGGGCCGCTCCCC